>JAESUZ010005645.1:0-343058 GCA_017311185.1 Proteles cristata cristata | reverse complement strand
TAGAGGGGGATCGCCTCCCACCCTGGAGTCTCTGATCCCGGCCCGATTTTATCTTCCCCGGTTCGCACTCACGTTAGAAGGCTCTCTCAGTGGATTCTGGGTCCTTTTTCTCCCAGTCTCTCAGGTTTTGTAAGGTTTCCAATGGCTTCAGATCTTTTCTGTGTGATGTATGGGCGCGAGTGCAAGTACGGAGCTCCTTATTTCTCCGCCATCTTGCCCTCAATCCTCTCTTTTTTTTTTTAATGTTTTTTTTTTATTTATTTGTGGAGAGAGAGAGAGAGAGACAGCGTGAACAGGGGAGGGTCAGAGAGAGGGAGTCATAGACTGAAACAGGCTCCAGGCTCTGAGCTGGCAGTCAGCACAGAGCCCGACGCGGGGCTCGAACCCACGAACCGTGAGATCATGACCTAAGCGAAAGTCGGACGCTTAACCGACTAAGCCACCCAGGTGCCCCTACTGGGTCCATTCTTACAGAGACTGTCTTTAGTGCCTACCTCCAGAAGGTGGATATTTAGATTGATTCCTGAATGAGGATTTGTGGTGAATGTGGCAAAATGACATTTGGTGGTAAAGATTTTATGATGGAGTGTGATGTCTGTGCTAGATAGGAAAAGACATAAAACTAGAGGTTGAGAAGGGTGAAAGACTGAGAAAAAGATAAGAGGATCTAAATGTATTTTATGTGTTAGTGAATTGTGAGCAGATGAGGTGAAAACGAGAGCTGGAGAAAATGGGAAGATATATATTGTGATCAGAGTGTGGGATATTGGAGTGAAATATTTCAAAGGTGGGACAGACACAAGAGATAGTAAATTCTAAAGTTACCATGGAAGCTTATGGCTGCATTGGGATGGTGTAAGAAGGCCGTTTGAGAAATTTTGATCACAGTCAATTGAATATATTATTTGCATAGATGATAAAATCTACTAGGTTGATATTAAGACGTAATATGTAAAGTTGAGCCAGGGGGTACCTGGGTGGCTCAGTTAGTTAAGCGTGTCACTTTGGCTCAGGTCATGATCTCACAGTTCTTGAGTTCAAGCCCCATATCGGGCTCTGTGCTGACAGTGATGAGCCTGCTTGGGATTCTCTCTCTCGTTCTCCCTCTGCCTCTTCCTGAGTCGTGCTTTCTCTCTCTCTCATAATAAATAAATAAACTTTAAAAAATAAATAAAATAAAATAAATCTCTTTAAAAAAAGAATGTGAGCCATTTGAAGATGTGGTTTGGTAATTGGTAGATTTCGGTGAGATAGAAGACTAGAATACAGTATAACAAAATGGCATTAGCCTTTTTAAAAGAGGAGAAAATTTAGGTAAGAGTGTAAAAGTAGAAACCTGAAAATGGCAATGGATTTTGGAAAATTCCAGTACAACTTCCTGTTTCATGTAGATATATTTACCTATGTATTTAAGTGTTAATTTTTATTTTTTTGAAGTTTTACACTGATGCTCAAGTGTACTCAGTTTATTTATTTATTTCAGAGTTTATGGTCAAGTTGGTTTCCATATAACACCCAGTGCTCATCCCCATAAGTGCCCTTCTCCATGCCCATTCACCCCCCACTCCCTTCCCCCCACCCCCATCAGCCCTCAGTTTGTTCTCAGCATTGAAGAGTCTCTCATGATTTACATCCCTTCCTCTCCCCAACTATTTTGCCCCTTCTCCTCCCCATGGTTCTCTGTTAAGTTTCTCATGACCCACTTATAACTCAAGACATATGGTATCTATCTTTCTCTGCCTGACTTATTTCACTTAGCATAACACCCTCGAGTTCCATCCATGTTGCTACACATGGCCAGGTTTCATTCTTTCTTATTGCCATGTAGTATTCCATTGTATAGATATACCACATCTTCTTGATCCACTCATCAGTTGATGGACATTTAGGCTTTTTCCATGATTTGGCTATTGTTGAGAGTGCTGCTATGAACATTGGGGTCCATGTGCCCCTATGCATCAGCACTCCTGTATACTTTGGGTAAATTCCTAGCAGTGCTATTGCTGGGTCCTAGGGGAGTTCTACTGGTAATTTTTTGAGAAACCTCCATACTGTTTTCCAGAGGGGCTGCACCAGTTTGCATTCCTACTAATAGTATAAGAGGTGGCCATTTCTCTATATCCTTGTCAGCATCTAGGGTCTCGTGATTAATTCATTTTCACCACTCTGACCAGCATGTCCTCTTTGGAGAAGTGTCTGTTCATGTCTTCTGCCCATTTCTTCACCGGATTATTTGTTTTTCAGGTGTGGGGTTTGGTGAGTTCCTTATAGATTTTGGATACTAACCCTTTATCCAATATATCATTTGCAACTATCTTTTCCCATTCTGTCAGTTGCCTGTTAGTTTTATTGATTGTTTCCTTTGCTGTACAGAAGCTTTTAATCTTGATGAGGTTCTACTAGTTCATTTTTACTCTTAATTCCCTTGCCTTTGGGGATGTGTCGAGTAAGAACTTGTTGTGGTTGAGGTCAAGGAGATTGTTTCCTGCTTTCTCCTCTAGGGTTTTGATAGTTTCCTGTCTCACATTTAGGTTCTTTATCCACTTTGAGTTTATTTTTATGTCTGGTGTAAAAGAGTGATCTAGTTTCATTCTTTTGCACGTTGCTGTCCAGGTCTCCCAGCACCATCTGTTAAAGAGGATGTCTTTTTTCCATTGGAGGCTCTTTCCTGCTTTGTCAAGGATTAGTTGGCCATATATTTGTGGATCCAATTCTGAGTCTCTATTCTATTCCATTGGTCTATGTGTCTGTTTTTGGGCCATTTTATTTTTAATTTTTGGTGGGAGCTGGGGTTGGACAGATGGCAAAAGAAGAGTTGAATGACAGCTCCATATCAGAAAGAAATTTAAGAACTAAATGGGGACTGAGATGGAGATGGGAAAGAAACTAGTTTTCATTGAGGCAAGAAGTTCAAAACCATGTGTTGTAAACAGTTAACAGATGCAGAAGCCTACAATGGGTACTGAGACTAAATGGTGTATAGTAAGGGGAAGAGCCAAAGGAGATGATGTGCCACACCCCGGCATCTCGGGCTCTCCCCAGATTTAAAGCTTTTAAATCACCATGCAATGGAACCTATTATAACCTTATCTCGTTGATTCTTCCAACAATCCAAGGTAACATACACTACTTATTTTTTAAATGAGGGAAAAAGTCTCAAAGAAGGTGAGCAAGAGTTTTAGAGATAAGTAGCCAAGGAATTTAGAAGCTATAATGTCCAATATGTCATTGGCATAAAGGCTGGAGTTGACCAAGATAATGACAAGAATTAGAGAAGAGAGAATCCAACCAAAGATCATTCATCTAGTAAGTAACAGAATTCACTACAAAGTTAATGGTTTTGGTTCAGTAAGACATTGTTTTTGTGATGTATGAAGAGATAATCTGAAACTCATGAAGTGAAAAGGAAGAATGAAGTAGAAAAAACAAATAGTAAAATGCTTCCGAGGCAGAATCTCATCATTGAAATAATTTGGAAGATTTACCAATCCCTGTTATTCCAAAAGTAATGTTGGTGTGTATGTCGTGTCTAGACTGGGGTCGGTGAACTTTTACTGTAAGGCCATTACAAAATGCTTTGGAAGCCATACAATCAGTGAAAATTTATCAAAACAATTGCTGTTTTGACTTGAAAGTAACCAAAGACAATGCAGAAATAAGTGAGCATGACTGCATTCTAATAAAACTTTATTTACTCACAAAAGAAAGCAGGAGAATGGATTTGGCCTACAGTTTGCCATGCCTTGGTCTAGAACTTTTCTCCTTCTAAAGGAGGAGAAACATCTTGATATTAGAAAGGCTAACCCTGAGCCATGGCAGTAAGAGAACTACTCAAGGGTTCATTCATTGTTCTGATCCTTTAGTTTATAAATCTCCAGTGCCACAGATGAAGTTCTAGCATAATCCTTTCTTGTTTTCTTAAACCTTATGCCCACACTTAGTTCGTTGGCACTGGGTTTGCCTTTTGAGGTTGACTTTCTCCTTTTGCATTTTTTGTTTTGTTTCTCATTCCTACAAGATGTTGAGATCACTTGAAATGATAATACTGTCTCTCAAAGTTTAGATAGTGTGCCCAACTTGGCACCATGAATTTAATGAATGTGCATTTTATTATCAGGGCTCTTGGTTAGAGAACTGTGGAAATATAGGAAATTAAAAGTTTCCTGAAAGATATTAGAAAAATGTGTCTTGATTCAAAAGAGGATTTATCAAACTCTGATTTAGAAGTTTGAGGTAGGGATGGGTGTGGAAATTCCAAATATATTCATAAAGAATTTGTTTCCAGTAGACTCAATACATGTTTCTTCACAACAAAGGATCATGTTGATGTGATACAACATCATATATTTAAATCACACTATTCCTCTGGAGAATGTGTAGCTTAATAGAATGCCTCAGATAAAAACAAAGGTTTGTAATTTGAAGAAACTTTTTGGACAATTCCATTATACTTCATTTTAACAAGATGTGTCACTATAGGGGTATTAAATATCAATCTGGCACTAAACAAAATAGGCCACGAAGGCATGCTCACCAACTGAGAAATAAAGTTACAATAATTATGAATAACTTTTGTCAATTGTTTTCAGTTACTTAAAGTGAGCTTTGTGCCTTTGTGATGCTCATAATTTTTCTTTTGCTTTTTTCTGCTATAGTGCAAACTAATATATTGCAGTGTGTATTTGAATTCCCTTTGCTACATAATGTTCATTAGGTGTAACATTTCATTTTAATGTTCCTCTACAATTTTGGATTATATAAATCTAGAATTAGAGCTATCACTTATTTTTATGTAAAAAATTTTTTTCTTGTATTTCACACCATTGTTCTTCCACCATGACTAGTGTTTGTCATGTTATGTTGGCACCTTATTTACTTCATCTGTGTATTTCAGAACAAGACTGTCTCCAGGTGAGAAGTGGGTAGCTAAAAGGACTGAGAATAATTCTTTTAGCAGTCATAGGCCATTTACCTAAAAGATACAGTCTGGTTAGACGTAAGGTATAGTTGATTCCAGTTAGGAAAAATGGGTAGAGGCAGATAATAAACTACATTTTTTAACCTTATTTGTTACTTATATTACTTTGAAAGCAGAGATGTGCTGTGAATAGTATATCTAATTTTCTTTAGGTTCATTTGAATTATGCATTTCTATGATGATGTTCTTCTTTGACATATGCAAAGAAATTTAGGGTGAATTTTTAGTTTCTTGTTAGGTCTTCTTTACTTAGGGAAATGAAATTATTTAGCTTAGACTAATAAGATTCAAGTCCAAGGTCCAATATCTCAGCATGAGTCATATAGCTTTTCTTTACTCTAGGGACACCAAGTGCATCTGTTATCTAGCCAAGTACATTACAAAAGTCCTACACTAGGTGAGTCAGGTGTTGAAACAGAGATGAGATTGTGCACATCCATTTTCAACCAGGAAGACAGCATAATTGTTCATGTTTCAGACACCAGTTCATGAAAGTAGTCTGTTATAGAAAATCTGAAGCATATAATAACATATAAAGAGAAGTAATTTGGATGAGAACAGGCATGTTCAGTGTGGTATGGCCTTAGATGACAAGTAATTTTGGAAGTGAATTTCCTATTTATTTATTATTCTAACAAAGGAACCACAGTTAAATACTAGATGCTAAATACTTGTTGAATTAAATCAAACTTCTGGTTAATAGTTGCCAAATTAGAAGGAAACTTTTAAGATAATGTGTTGATATGTGTACATCTGGTATTTGAAAGGGAAGTGGATACATGGAAGAGTGAAGAAACAATTCTTTGGGCTCACAAGGAGGATGGCGGAGGTTGATCTTCTCCTGTATCTAATTTGACTAGGTTGTTCCTAAGTGAATTATTGTTGGTTTATTTCCCTTCATATCTCAAATGCGGATTTCCTTTCTGCCTTCATCTCACAGAGAAAATGCCATGTATTAGGTGTAGAGTTAAAACCCTGAGAAATCTAGACCCTTCCAATTGTGGAACCTGTTTTCCAAGTATTTGTTTTCCTTGAGGACTCGTCGTTGTGTTGATGGTGTGTGTTATGAAGGAATTCAGCAGTCATCATAACTATTGAAATAATCTCCCATTTATACTGGTCAGACACTATTGTAGGGCACTAGAAAGAGTTCTAATGTATCACTGTTAATATGTAAATATTTGTTTTTCATGAAAGCACTAATTTTGAGTCAGTGCCATAATGAGCTACATCTACTTGTTGTTTTTATTTAGTCTTCATGGTCTAGGAATATGAGAGTCAAAATAAAAGCTGGGTTTGTTTTATCATCTTTAGTGTAAAGTTGACAATTCTGCCTCTAAAGGTCTTACATTTGAAATTTTGTTTTGTCATGTGTTCGTTTAATATTAGATCATAAAAGTGCTAAATATATCTAGACACTGTAATGAGGAGGTCTTTACAAACTTGAACATGAGGAAATATTAATTGACCTTTGAGAGAGCCCAGGGAAGGGCTCACTTTTTAAAAAAAACTCGATTTGAGTTTCAACAGTAGCTCATACAGAGACTACCTTTTGGAGGCCCAGTGGGACACCTATACAAGATGCTTCTCTGAACTCAAGTGGCTCTGGGATCCATGAACTCAGAAAAGCAAGCAGGCCCGTGTTAGGGAATGGGTTACTCAGACTGGGCACAGGAACACCACAGTCTACGAAGTAAAAAGAGGTTAATGTTAAGGCATATTAGCTTTACTGCATCTCTTCATCTTTCTGTATTTCCTAGTTTTCAGTACTGGGATTACTGCTCATTGCTATTTACCTCTAGTTGCTTCAAGTGATTGCATCAAATGGTAAGGGAATGTCTATTAATTTATTATTTATTTAATAAAATAAGAAAGTAAAGTTTAGTTCTTCCTGAGCTTGTAGAAATTGTGGCTAAATACCAATAAAACGTGGAATATAGCAAGGGTTCGTTACAATTTAAATGGCTGAAGATTATTTGACCACCTCTAGGTTGATGTGACTGAAATGATCCTGGAATATTGGTAGGTAATGAAAGAGTGGTCCTGGTAATATACTAGCCCTAGAAAAATGAGCAAGTATATAATGTAAACCTCAATTATTTGATTAAATCCTATTTTCCCTGTTACAATGAGGGTTGTGTTCTTAACGGATTTTTTTCCCTGTTAAATTCTCAGTAGCCAAAAAGTGTCTGGCACATAGTATGTGCTTTGTAAATATTGGCTGAATTGTATCTATTTAATCTGTAGCCCTGTTCCAAGTACAAGTGAGAAATTTAAATGTACTTATTGCTGGCAGTTGGATGGGGGACAGACTTTAATCATGAGACTCTTCTTACATCTCATCTTCTTTTCGAGGGAGCATAGTGAAGGAAGTAGGGCCCTGTTAGGCTTTTACAAACTCCCTTACTGGGTGGCCACCACAAGCATTTCATCAAGGTCAATCTCTATCTTTTTTAAGAAGAGTTTTCTGGGGGACACTTGATACAATTAGCTTTATTGTAATAGAAAAACAAAATAATAATTTTTTTCTGGATTGAAACTTGCCTTAACCTTAATACCTTAAAGCTTTGGCCTCAGTGGTCATCACATATTTATAGATACGCACTATTACCTATTACCACAGCCTGTGGTATACTTTTGTTGAAGCAACGTGATGAAATATTAACTTTCAGCTTCTTAAACAAGTCTTACAGTATCTTCTTCTAACCCACGTCTCAAAATAAAGATGATCAGCACAGTGTAATTTTGAAATATTTATAATCACAGATTTGTTTAATGAATTGGATGTCAATCATTGATGTGGGTACCAATTAATTACCTTGGTGAATGTAGTGTGCACAGAGTTACTGAGTTTTTAGAGAGCTTTGTACCTATATCTTTAGAGAGCATAGCTGTGCTTGTGTCTTCATTCATACAGTAAACATCACCTGGTGAGGCAGGTTCTCTGTTAGGAGCCAGGGCTACAATTTCTAATGCAACACATTTTCTACACTGAGGAGATCTCAGCCTAGGAGTAGAAGAAGGAAATTAGAGAACCTGGATTACTGTGGTAAAATTATACCTAAAGTGCTATCGAAGCATCTAGAAGAAGGGCAGTGAAATAAGGTGTTGGAGGGAGATCCAGGATGACTTCTCAAGTGAATATGTATTGATTAGACATAGAACAGGACAAAGGGAAAAATGGATATTTGAAAAAAAATAACATGTTGGGGCAAATATTTGCAGATGGTAAAGCTAGACAGTTCAGTGGGAGGTAGTCCATTTTGGATCTAAGGTGATAAGCTAAGGATTGTATTCTGAAAGATATGGGAAGCTCCTAAGGGGATTCAGAAAGGAAATGTCATGATCAGGCTAGTAGTTTTGAAAAATCATTTTGAAACATTGTGAGAGAAAGACTATGGGGAAGGGGCCAAAGATGGACCCTCTAGAAAGCAAATGAAGCTTGAATGAGACCCTGGAAATTGAATTATTGGGAAAAAAATACACATAGAGATATGAGATTTTTATCTCTTGACTGTAAAGAAATACCTTTAAAGATTTCAAATTGGAAGTGTGGGGTGAGTTAGAGGGAGGAGCTTATGATAAATACAAGGCCTCTGGAATATAGGAGGGAAAGATGAGAACTATGAGTTTCATATATTTGAGATCCTGTGGGGTTTTAAGATGGAGATTTCTAGTAGCTGGGTAGGTGTTTGTATCAGGCACCTAAGAGTATTCAGTTGGAGACACAGATTTAGGAGTCTCAAATAGTTTTGAAAGTGAGAGTCTGTAAGCGAGAGAGTACACTGGGCAATAAAGGGAAATGTTTAAGAATAAATTCACCGGGAGCAACCACATTTCAGAGGAAAGTGGAGTAGAAGGAAAGGAAAACAGGAAGGAGTGGTCACTGATACAACAGGAAAGCCAGGAGAGGCTGATGCCACGGAAGCTAAGAAAGCAGAGTTGCACAAAGGAGGGTGTGGTCAACAATGCACAAAGCCCCTAGAGAAGTTAGGGATTTAAGGGGGTGGGGGAGGATATCCATGGAATTTGGTAAAATTTGGTAATAACTGGTGACCTTAGAGCAGTGATTTCAGTGAGGTAATAGGTACTGAATCAAGATGTTAATGAGATAAGGGTTTGACCAAGAAGGAAATTAAGTAAGGACAATTAGTGATAGTATGTCGTGAGTTACATTAACACCTTATGAAGAAGTTTGCCTTGTAGGGGACTTCAGAAGAAGGACTAATGAGCGGAATTAGCAGCCAGGGACTAATGAGCATCTCGAAGAGCAAGGAAGATTTCAGGGAGAAGATAACGTGATTTAAGCATTGAAATAGAGAAGTAAGATTTTTACAGAAAGGAAAACAGAGGGATTTTTCAAGAGGAAAAAATGACATTAATGTGCATGTGATGCTGAAAACATAACCTCAAACTTTGGCTTGCATTCAAATCACCTGGAAAGCTTGTTAAGACATACCCAGCATTTTTAACTCAGCAGGTCTGGGGTGGGCCCTCAGAAATCTCATTTCTAACAAGTTCCCAAGGTGACACAGCTGTTGTTGATCCATGGACCATACTTTGAGAATCACTCTGAATGGAAATGAATTATGCATAAAGGAATAGCAAGAGAAGTTAGGAGAAGGTTTGGGGTCAAATGAAAGAAGAGCTTGAATATTTGACGAAAGGCCATTTTTGTTCCTTAGAAAGTAGAAACGACAAAGTTCCTTTGGACAATAACATGATTCAAGTTTTACTCTTAGGGGCTTCATTTTTTGGTTCTAGGAAGGATTCATTCACTCGTTTATACATGAATTTGCTTTATAAATATTTACTGAGCCATGTGGAAATCATGGTGCCAGATAGGGAGAACTTTAGGAGTTTATTACAGTAGCTTCTCTCTGGGTCAATGGTGATAGTTATAAACCATAAGAAAATAAAAGATGGGCTCAAGAGTTATTTTTTTAAAAACAAAAATAATTTATTCAATGGGCTTCTACAGAATAAGTAGTTATAGCTTATATCTATTTGTTTTTATTAGGTTTTTTTTTTTTTTAAATGCCAGTATGGTTAACATTCAGTGTTCTATTAGTTTCAGGTGTAAAGTATAGTGATTTAACAATTCCATATATCACTAGGTGTTCATCACAACAAGTGCACTCCTTAATCCCCACCATCTATTTCACCCATCTCCACCCCACCAGTCAAGAGTTATTCTGAAGGAAGAATGGATTACCGACGATGAAGGTACAGATTCGTAACTGAGAGAATGCTTATGTCATTAAGAGAAAAGTGAACATCAAAAGGTGAAGCTGACTTCTGGAGAGAAGTCATTCTTTGAACTATTATATTCATATAACATTTCATTAGGGACCTGCTAGATTTGAAGTACTTGGGGGAGATCCAGGTTAAAATGTCCCCAGTGCAGTGCAACTAAGGATAAGGAGAGACATTAAGCCTAGATCATAGTTAAAGCCATAGGAATGGGGATGCTCACCAGAACTTGAAGAGCTTAAAGTATTGTGGGTTATGGAGTTAAATACGACACAGCTTAAGAGTTCAGGCATAAAGCAGTCTAGGTGTTGACAAATTCTAGGAGAAAGCCATGGAAGTGTGGACTGGAGGCTGAAATGGAACAAGACAAAAAGACATTTAACTTGAGAGGGTCAAGGAATTCAATCTATGTTTTTGGGTGATCGAATAGATGCTAACTTTGTCCAGGAATAGGGCTGAAGAGAGAGATTCAGTGAATTATTCAAGAGTTCAATGAGCTCTGGAAAATGACCTATGTATTTACAGGAGTTGGGCATCACATAAGGTATAAATATGATTAAGAGGGAGGCAGAGCTGGAGGCAACAAGAAAAATTCTGACTATTCTTTCCCAAGCTACCCTTCATTCCTCAAAAGCTGTGGAACGTGGGGAACAGGAGGAAAAGGAGCTCTTATTTGAAAGAGTCACACGGAGAGTCAAGCTGAGAGTCCATGTGGATGATCCAACAACCTAGGAATTCTGGAAAGGCATTTTGTGGAACATCTATGGCTAGAGGATGAGAAGAAGATACCCCGAGACCAGGGTTTCAGTGAAAGGGGAGGCACAAAGGGTCGGGGTGGGGGCATGAGTTAGGAAGGATGAATACAGAATTTAAGTGAACGATCGGTAGAGAACAGGTAGGTGGAGGAGCATGCATTTCCAGGGGTGGTCCAATAAAACCATTCCTAGTAACTTAGACATGGGAATTTACTTAATATCACCTGTCCATTCCATTTTTCTGCTGGATCCACTACAGTTATTTTGCATTTCTCAAATGAGACAAGATCACATCGTTTTTAAAATGTGCCTATTTAAATTTTCTTTAAGATTTTGAGTTTTGTGGAATCTCATTGTGAAATCCTTGAGAATGTAGTGGATTCAGAGTACTTGTTTGGAATTTGAGAAATTTAAAGGTGATCTTACAGACATGGAATTCCACTCTACCTTGGATGTTTACTTATTTTTCCAGTATTAAAAAGAAGCAGTCAGAAAGGTCCAGTTGGTTGACTGGCTTCTCTGAAAAGTTTCCACCGATTTCTGAGGCGATTTTATACAACTCATTGAAATGATAGTACATTATTTTAATTCTATTCTCCTTAGTTTATCAATATTTACTTATGACTCTTACTCCATTTTTAATCTCATCTCTCAGATCTCTTTTGTGAAGTAGTTGCAACCCCAAGTTGGGTTTACAAAACTTCATTGGTTTTAAAGGTCAACATGTAAATGAACTAATTAGGTCAATGCAAATCACTGTAGCACTTTCTGTTACAAACCTCACACCTTTTAAATTCTTTCTGAATTAAATAATGAGCCATATTGTTAACAGAGCTAGCATAACATAAAAAAAGATATTAAATACTTAAGATTCCTGGATAAACAGAAAACTCATTTGCAGATATTTTACAATGATAAAAGAATGCATAAAATTATAAGTATAAGATTTACACAGTACAATATTTACAAAATGGAAATGTAACCTTAGTGCTCAGAAGAACAGGAAATTATAAATGGAATTGAAAGGACTCAGGGAAATGGAATCAACTCTCCATTTGTCTAAAAAGAATTTCTCTTTTGGCTTTCTAAAACAAGATTCTTGGGGCGCCTGGGTGGCTCAGTCGGTTAAGCGTCCGACTTCGGCCCAGGTCATGATCTCACAGTTCGTGGGTTCGAGACTCGCATCAGGCTCTGTGCTGACAGCCAGCTCAGAGCCTGGAGCCTGCTTCAGATTCTGTATCTCTCTCTCCCTCTGACCCTCCCCTGCTCGTGCTCTCTCTCTCAAGAAACAAATAAAGAACATTTTAAAAAATTAAAAAAAAAAGTTTCTTAAAACAAGTAAACAGACAATAAACTAAACGAATGCAATCTCAAACAATATGAAAATTTCTGTCCTCTTAAGTATCTCTATTATTTAGAAATGTTGAAGTTTCATTGCATTAATTACTTTTGCTATTAGTAGTTTTTCATGCCGTAAAGCAGATATATAGGTATATACGTGGATATATAGTACATAAATATATATGTATGTGTATAAATATGCGTATAGGTATAGAGACAGCTGAGCTATATTTTGGCTTAAGGATGGGTAATATAGAAAACAGCTCATCACCCTTTTGGCTGCAGTATGGGTAAGAGTTATAAAGATAGGCCCCTTTTATCTGTAGTTTTGCTTTCCACACTTTCAGTTACCTGTGGTCAACCAAGGTCCAGAAGGAGATGATTCAATGGTAGCCTGGTGTCCCGTCACAATGCCCGCGGCATTCATCTCCCTTCATGTCATCGTGTAGGCCTTTTATCATCTCGCTTCGTCATAAGGAGTGAGTCCAGTACAGTAAGACATTTTGAGAGCGAGACCACATTCACTTAACCTTTATTACAATATGTTGTTATGATTATTCTAGTTTATTATTATTGTTTTTAACGTTTACTGTGTCTTATTTATAAATTAAGCTTTATCATAGGTATGTACGTACAGGGAAAGCATAGTATGCATATGGTTCAGGACTCTGTGGCTTCACGCGTCTGCTGGGGTTCTTGGAAGGTATCTCTGGTGGGTAAAGGGAGATTACTGTACTCTGCGTCAAGAATCCTAAATTACTTAAGTACTTAGACATTTCAAAGGATGGATATTAAATTTAACACTTTGCAACTCATGGGTAGATGAAAAATCAGTTTTAAATTTTGTGAAATAGTTCTGTTATGTTGAGAAAGTGATTGGAATACATAAAACACTAATGCTAATTTCTATTTCTGGAATTATATGTAAGCTATTGAATAAATTCACTCTGAGCCTTCTATCAGAACTAGATGTAGGAAACCCCTTTTCTTTTACTACTTTGAACATTTCAAAGACACCAGCTGCCTCAATTCTGAAAATAATGCTTAAATTTTTTATTGTGATATACAAGTGAATTCATCCCTAAAATATATAATGAAATGGACATAATTTTCTTCATGGTATCTACCAATATATGAGTTCTCCATGGAAATTTCATGTCTTTTAAAATCTTGAGTATTTTATTTTTAAAATATAGTGGGATTTTAAAAAGAATAACAAATGAGAGAGTAACTTATAATATATTAATTCATGCAACAGCAGCTGCCTCTTTTGCTATTAGAGTGTGCTTATGTTCTCAGTTTGGGTGAGAGAGCTCATGTGAGCACACTTCTCTTGTAAAAGAGACAGCTGCTACTGCATGTATTAATACATATCAAATGGCTCCAGCGTAAACAAAATGCTATAAATTACTTGAAGCCTTCTGCTGACGTCATGAACACAGAAACGACAGGAGAACTGACGAGATTCTTTTCCTGCTATGTGACGTCACTGCAGTAACAGACATATGGAATGAACTGCATCACCTTGTGTTTGCCTATTGGCCTAAACATGTCATCCACAATACTATCACGTTCTTCTCAGTTGATTCACAGAAACAGTATAGCTGCCTTATTTTAAGAAGTGCACTTTGTATAGTTTAGCTTTTTTTTTTTTGTTCTTTGTCCTTCACGGATACATTCCCAGGTCCTTGCTAAATGCTGGTACCAAGAGAATGCCCAGTGCTCAATCAGAGCTGGCTCATTCTCTCAGAAACTGTGAAGTGGACGAGAGACAAAAAAACAAATGAAAAAAAAAAATGAAGCATTTGGCCAAGAAGCTGATACACTTTGGGAAAACCTTTAGGTTCATTTACCCTTCTACGTAAGGCCCTGGAATGTAGGCTGGTCAGGGGATGTGGGAGAACATGCCTCGTACTGATTTCATCATCTTGGTTGTCCGCTTATGAAGGTGTCCTTGAAAGCATAGTGGGTTTTTAACTCTATTAATAACTTATATTTATACTGTTTGCTGTATGAAATATACTATTTTTTACATTTATACAAAACAGTGCAAGTATATCTTAATATTTATATTCACAGATAATTTAAGAACCTATTTAAGCCTTGTACAAGAGTATTTCCCACTTGCATTATACTAAGAACAAACACATTAAATCAGAGGAACAAAAAATATTTTTTTCAGATGCTTTGCGGTCCTATTCTACATTTTGATAAAGGAAGACGTCTTTTTTCAGTCTTTTTCTTACGAGAATTTTCATAAATTTACTTAATAAAACAAGTAAGTTTATGGTTCTGTAAGAGTAAACACACATATCTGTTAATCTGAAGGTGTTTGTAGAACCAGATGAAGAAGGCTGTTAGTATCTGACCTCTTTCTCTTAATCAGGATTGGGAGTTCTAATTGGCTTAGGGGAAATTTTGAATCCTGGTAACCTTAGGACATCCTAGATACACTAAAGCTTATGGTTCAAGGAGAAACCATTATTAAAGATACAAAGGAGTATCTGATTTGAAATAATTCCTAGACCTCTTTACTATCCCAATGTCTTTCTTTCTCTCTCTCTTTCTTTCTTTCTTTCTTTCTCTCTCTCTCTCTCTCTCCCTTCCTTCCTTGCTTCCTTTCTCTTTCTTCTTTCTTTCTTTCTTTCTTTCTTTCTTTCTTTCTTTCTTTCTTTCTTTCTTTCCTTCCTTCCTTCCTTCCTCCTTCCTTCCTTCCTTTCTTCCCTCCTCCTTCCCCTCCCTCCCTCCCTCCCTCCTTCCTTCTTCCTTCCTTCCTTCCTTCCTTCCTTCCTTTCTTCCCTCCCTCCTTCCCTCCCTCCCTCCCTCCCTCCCTCCTTCCTTCCTTCCTTCCTTTCTTCCCTCCTCCTTCCCTCCCTCCCTCCCTCCCTCCCTCCCTCCTTCCTTCCTTCCTTCTTTCTTTCCTTGAAAAAGCAATGAATAAATTAGAAACCATATCTTTGTTCTAAGAGAGTAATTCCAAAGACATCCTAATAGAATGTCATAGGTCATGTGTAAGGCATTGTAATGCAGATCTGCAAATCTATATCTCACATAGACATGAGCCTCCATTGCTACAGATGAGCGCAGACCCATCCCTTTAATAGCCAGAGAAAGCAATGACTCCCCCACCCTAATTTCCTCTTGGCAATACTCTGCAGAAGCTTCGTTAAAGCTGCAAACTTATTCAAACTCTCCTACAATGCAAATGTCTTTACAATTTTATTATACTATCCTTCAAGAGTTGCAAAAGACCATTTCAAATGCTATATTAATTAAATATGGAGATGCATTTCCTTATTCATATTGAGTCAAGGCCAAGTAACAAAAGGAATCTTTCTGATGCTTACGGACTCCCAATACATTTTTTTTTTAAGAAAATAAGAGTAACAAAAAAAAGGTATGAGAAGCTTTGCCCAGAGGTGGTTAAATAAAGGCTATCATTTTGTGTGCTGGTTGTTTTCAGTTTTGTTTTTTCATCAGTGCTACGTGAGAGAACACTTGAAAAGGGATGTCCCATCTGCACTGAAAGAACCTGCATAAATAAATAACAGCCTGAACTGTAAAGGATAATGCATATAGTACAAAGAAATATTTAAGAGGTAGTAACTTCTTAGAATATTTGGTTAGTAAATGATTCACTAGCAAGACCAATGATGAAGTTTGACCCTGCCTCGTGTTAAATAAGAATGATTCACAAAACTTTATTTTCACAAAGTGTTCAATGATTTGTGTCGGAAAATATAAAAAAGAGCAGATGAACCTCTGTAAGTGGTATCTCTTTTCTTTTTTAATTGGTTGCTGAATTAATTTAGAAAACTCCCCCCAAAAGAAAACTATCTGATTTCTTTAAAAGCCCATGTATTTATTCATCATTTTTGTTTTCCAAATTCCATGTTTATCTATCTGGAAATTTTAAGGACAAGTGAAATGGACGAAGCGAAGTTAGGAGCAGCCTACAGAACCTATGGAACAGCCATTAGGACCATCAGGATAGTACATGGCAATTTGGGTGCATAACCATCAAAGTGCTTACATTTTTTTTTTAGCAAGGTAGAAGCACAGAGTTCCCGACTCCCATAGGTGCTTACCGTGGGGTAGAAAAGTTCTGTCCACCAAAGAGGCGGGTATTATGAAGAGGATTAGAAAGGATTTCAAGAAAAGGGTGATGTGGGGGAGGGGAATGTCACCCTGCACAGAAAAAAAAAAACAACAACAAAGGGGAACAGAGAGCCTGCCAGCTGCCCAGCTCCATTTCATGTAGAGAGGCTCCCCAGCTGTTCCCTGAAGGCTCCAATGAGAATCCCTAGATACTGTTTTGCTCTTTTCCAAGGACTCCCATCACCAAGTGCCTGTTTTCCCCCAAAAGGGATAACAATTAGAAGGAAACGTGGGCAAGAAGACATAGCTTGTACTTCAGGTGGGATTTATGTAGATTCACCAAGATGCTTGGGAGAGTAAAATGAACTGACAGCTGTGTGACATACCCAGTACCCTTGGAAATTCTGTATGTTTGGAAAATTATCTGAATCCCAATCACTTCTCAGTATTGGGCATAGTACCGTTTTAGAAGAAATATACAAATGTTACATTTGAAAATATTCTATTTGAATGGAACCTATCTGCTGATAATTTGCTTGTTTGGTCGTTCAGTAGCAATGATGATTTGTTAGTTGGTAGCCCCAAGTACAACTAAAATTACTAGATCTAGTAATTTCTAGACTAAAGCATTTGGTGAATATGCCAATGGTGGGGGGAACAGATAGGAAAAACTCTTCCTTCTCTCCCATAAAAAGACTTGGAAAAAGGATCAAGTTAATTTCCTAAAGGTAGATATATAGAGACTGTTCTCCTGGGACACCTCCACATTAGCAGTCTTTTTGTTAGCTCTGAGATTATTTATTATTGATTCAGTTTCTACAGAAACCAATATTATAAAGTGCTGAGTCCATCAGAAGTTGAATACTATTTATCATTAATTAAAAATAATTTTTAACGTTTATTTTTGAGAGACAGATAGTACAAGCAGGGGCAGGGGCAGAGTGAGAGGGAGATACAGCATCTGAAGCAGGCCCGACACGGGGCTCGAACCCACAGACTGAGATCATCACCTGAGCCGAAGGCAGACATTTAGCCAACTGAGCCACCCAGGCGCCCCTCCCCTTATTTTTTATACCTTATGTTTAAAGTTCCTTCTATTACAGATTCTAAACTTCAAAACTTATATCTTTAGGTGTGATATAACATTTTAAGAAACAATTATTAGTCAAAGAGTGATAAATGTAAACTATTGTTAAAATTTTTATTTTCTTCTTGGTAATTTAACTCTATAAAACATGTCATTGCTTAAATTTGAGTTAGAGAAACGAAGCGGCTTAGTCCAATTGAGAAATTAATTATAACACTCTGGAACAGAAAGTCCTTACCTTTAAGCCAAATTTTGAAATGCTGTCTTTCTCCAATATTAGGGTCAGTTTAATCTGCTTTTTGGTATCTTGTATTTCTCTTCATAGTTCTTACAGATACTTATAAAATTTCCTAGAGAGAAGCTTCTCTGTATTAGCTATTGGAGATTTGAAGGTCCACATTTTTCATTTGGTAATTCTCATTTCATAGTTGGGAAAACTGGAACACCCACAAGTTAAGTGAGTTCATCCAAGATATTCAATTACTGAACTTGGTATAGGAGGCCGAGTCTTTAACTCTCCTAAGAATTCTGTAATCTATCCTTGACAATCCTCAGGGGATTCTTTCCCTTGCTCTAGAAGAGTTAGTTATATACCCTTATTGAAGTCACCCAACTGTGACTTCAGTTTAGCTTTGATTTTGGAGAACTGTGGGTAAGCTTAGGAAATCACCCGGTTAGTTCCCTAAAGAGCCTTATGGAGGGATTTGTTGAAGAGCAGCATGGTAGAGTAGAAAGACCATAGAATTTACTCAGACCAATCTGAGTTGGTTAGGATCCTGGTTCTGTTTTGTTATGACTTGCAGTAGCTGAGGAGAAAAGTCTGAAATCCACTAATATTGTTTCCCCATAGCCATGTCTAATTTATATCATAAAATGTATGTAATCCACCTGCTATGGTGAATGTTTAATTGAAATGTTTCTTCCCTTCCTAATTGAGCTGCTCGGTCAATCCTAAGGCATCCTCAAGGATATTGAGTCATCTGGGGGACACAAGTGAAAAACGTTTAACCCAAATCCCAGGGTGAGTACCATACTTCTGGCCTTATCTTAGGCTCTCCTCTTCTAGCCTAGCTGGCCTTTTGAACTCTTAAATCCCCTCCTGGTGCATTAAGAATATTTGGTGATTAAAAGCAGCATCCCAAGCTACTTTTCTGCTTGTGCTGTTGCAGGGTAATTGCTTATATAGTGCCCCAAATAAAGGAGACCAAACCTCAAACAGGAGTCAGATTATGAATTCTGTGACACGAAGAGTAAGTAGATGGTGAAAATCATGAGAAAATTCTGAAGATAGTTTTGAATGGGCTGTAGCAAGGCTAGTCTACTCTACTCAATTAATTTCATAAGGTTATTTTTTTCAAGTTGGTATAGTTACTGATGGGCTTAATACAATGTAGTTAATCTAAAAGTGCTGCTAAATTTATACAGCATTTTGTATTTATCTCAACAGATACGAGAAGAACAATTACCATCATGTGGTGGGGTCCGTGAAACTTTCATGGCTTTATTATATGGTTTTGGTTTTGCTTCTTCTATTGAAAAAGTGTGGGATCTACTGGCACAGCAGAGAGAAATTTGGCCTAGAATTTTAGAGATGCTGGTGTGAGTCCCGGCCCTGCCACTTACAAATCACATGACCTTCATCAACTTTCTTTTCCTTCCTGTATTTTTTTCTTCATTAGGGAAAATAGCTAAATAAAAGCTTTTTATTCATATCATTAATATTTATAGTATATGAGACTATGGTGTAATAAGTAAGTTATCAGAGTAGTCTTACGCACATAGAGTGACAAGCTTTATTTGGGACTGAAAATGGAACAAGTGATTTTGAAATATTATTTGCAGTTTACCCTTTAACATTTCAAACACATTTTTACTGAGTGTTCAGTGATGAGCTAGGCAGTTAGCATCAAAGACTAAGTCGTTACTTTAAGCAAATTCTGGTATTTTAAACATAATTACAAAATACAATTTTTAATTCAAACTGATTTTTCATGCCGAATCAAGCTTTTCACTAGCCTTGTCCAGAGGTCTCTTGCTATTATCCATGTGATCATATCATCCATGGATGGTGCCATTCTTTGTAAATGACTTAAATCTTAACATAAATGTCACTCGTTTACATATGTGTATGTTCAGTAAATATGATTTTCTAATCCATTTAAAAATCTTCAGGGCTCAATATAAGCACTGTAATCTGATAATTCTTGCCTGGAATTCACAGTGCTGAGGCAACTGGTGTAAACATTTGAGAAAATATTACTCCTTTTGCATTCAGAAACTGAGGTCTTAAATATCTCAAATGCTCCCAGCATTTTACTATATTAACTCCATTAGAACCCATGACAACTGATGAGGCGGGTAGTATTATTGTCCCCTATCTTACAGATGAGAAGACGTTACCACAGAGAGATTAATAATTTGGTCAAGGCAGCTCCCAAGTGGTACATGCAGAAGTCTGGTCAGTTTCGTTGCTGAGTCCTGTTCTCTTAATTGCCATGTTCTGACTTACTGAACACTTACAATCGGCCAGATCCTGGCGGCTCTAAATTCATTACTGGTAAAAAGTCACACTCTCCAAAGTAACCCAGCTGATGAGCGGAAGAGCTGAGTCTAATCGATTTCTGTCTAACTTCGATTCAGCCTCTGTTTGTGTGTGTGTTTAATAACAGCTTTATTGAGATATCCTTCATATGCCATAAAATCCACCCTTTTATAAATCTAGAATTCTGTGATTTTTAGGATATTCACAGTTGTTCAATCATTACAGCAATGTAATTTTAGAATATTTTTTTATCACCCCCCCAAGGAACCTTGTGTTAGATGTCTCTCCTATTTCTGCCTCCATCCTGCCCCTGGAAAGCACTAATCAACTTTCTGCTTACATGGAATTGCCTATTCTGGAAGTTTCATATGAATGGAATACAATATGTGGTTTTGTGCACATGTGTGTACACGTGACTGGCTATATTCATTTTATTTATTATTGTTATTTTCAAATATTTATTTGTTTTGAGAGAATATGAGTGAGAGGAGGGGCAGAGAGAGGGAATGAGAGAAATCCCAAGCAGGGATTCCCAAGCAGGGAAATCCCTGACAGTGTGGAGCCCTACACAGGGCTCAAACCCACGAACCATGAGATCACCACCTGAATGAAGTCAAGAGTCCGATGCTTAACCAACTGAACCATACAGGCGCCCCTGTATCCACTTCAGCATAATGTATTGAAGATTGATCCATGTAGCACGCATCAGTACTTCATTCCTTTTTATTGTTAAGTAATATTCCATAATATAGATAAAAAAATATTTTGTTTATCCATTTATCAGTTGATGGACATTTAGATTGTTTCCACTTTTTGGCAATATTTAAAAAAATTTTTACATTTATTTATTTTTGAGTGACAGAGTGAGACAGAGCGTGAATGGGAGAGGGACAGAGAGAAAGGGAGACCCAGAATCTGAAGCAGGCTCCAGGCTCTGAGCTGTCAGCTGATGAGGGGCTCAAACCCACGAACTGTAAGATCATGACCTGAACTAAAGTCAGGCACATAACAAACTGGGCCACCCAGGCACCCCTAGCAATTTTGAATAATGTGGCTGTGACCCTTTGTGTATACGTTGTTTGTGGACACGTGTTTTTCATTTCTCTTAGTTATATACCTAGAAGTAGAATTTCTAGATCATATGCGTATTCCATGTTTAGCTTTTCAAAAAGTCCACAGGATCTGAACCATTTTGCATTCCCACTAGCAGTGTCTGAGTGTTATGCATTCTTTACATTTTTGCACTCGTCATTATTTGTCTTTTTGATTGTAGCCAAATGAGTAAAAATGAAGGAACATTGCGATACGGTTCTGTGCATTTCCCTGATAGCAAATGATGTTGAGGATCCTTTCATATGCTTATCAGCCATTTGTGTATCTTTGGAGAAAAGTCTATCCAAATTTTTTACCCAAGTTTTAACTAGGTTATTTGCCTTTTTATTGTTGAGTTGTAAGAATTATTTATATATTCTGGTTACAAGTCCCTTATCACATATACAATTCGTAAATATTTTCTTTCATTCTATGGTATGGTCTTCTCATTTTCTTTAAAGAAAATGTTTTTAATGTTTATTTATTTTTGAGAGAGAGAGACAGAGTGCAAGCAGGGGAAACGCAGAGAGAGAGGGAGACACAGGACCTGAAGCAGGTTCCAGGCTCTGAGCTGTCAGCACAGAGCCCGACGTGGGGCTCAGATCCACAAACTGTGAGATTGTGACTTAGGCCGAAGTTGGATGCTTAGCTGGCTGAGCCACCAGGCGCCCCTGTCTTTTCATTTTCTTAGTGGTATCATTTGACAGCTCAAAGGTTTTTAATTTGATGAAGTAAAATTTATTTTTGTCTTGCCTGTGCTTCATATCTAAGAAACAGTCACCTAACTGAAGGTCACCAAACTTTGATGTTTTTAAGTGTGTTTGGTTTTTTAGACAATGTTAATTTTTAAAACTTTTTGAGAGAAACACAGGCCTTTTAGGTTACTTTCATTCTCAATAATGAGGGGTTAGATTCTTTCTAAGAACTATATTTCCCCTTAGTAAAATCTTTTAAACTGTTTATATTTTGAGAGAGAGAGAGAGAGAGAGCGAGAGCGAGCAGGGGAGCAGCAGAGAGAGAGGGAGACAGAGAATCCGAAGCAGCTCCAGGCTCTGAGCTGTCAGCGCAGAGTCGGACGTGGGCTTGAACCCATGAACCATGAGATCATGATCTGAGCTGAAGTCAGATGATTAATCGACTGAGCGACCCAGGCGCCCCTATTTCTCTCTTATTAAGGCATAGAATGGCTGTCCGGGTCGTCATACTGTGTTCTGAAATGCTGCTTCAGACTTTTGCTTGTGCTGAGTATCGTTCCCGTCCGTTTTCCTTCTCTAAAAGTTAAGGACACAGGTAACAGCAGTGAGGCCTAAATTGTGATTAGCTTGTGACCCTTTTCCATTTTAGGGTCTTCCTTGCTCTGCATCGCCATTTACTCTCCAACTTGGGGTAAGAGAAACGGGCAGGCGTGCGTCTGCTGCCTGGTGCTTGCGATGGACGCGTGGGGCCCGACACACTGAAGGCCACGGGGCTCCCTGTGTGCGCGTCCGAACACCTGACACTGCAAGCGAGGCAGGTGAAAATGTTAACGTAGTAGAGCAGGAATCATTTTCCCGTGTTTAAATCTTTCTGAAAACATCATTTAGAAAAGTCCTTACAAACGACCAGCTGTATGGAAGTGTCAACATTTCAAAGGGGCAAAATGACCCTGTGGATTTATCGATGCATCCTCAGCCATATTTCTTTGTTTGGTTGTTTGTTTATTTATTTACTGGCTTATTTATTTATTTATGTCAGCCTATTTTGGTCACCTCTTTGAATGTCCATTTGGTATGTGAACTGGGGAAATGGCATAGAAACTCGGTAGTTTGTGAACACTGGTCCTTGGGTGCCTCTCTGACTGATCAACTAGAATTCCTTTGACATCCAAATCTTCCATCTGTAAAACATGATTATTGCTTTTTCCATCCCAATGACCTTATACAGAGAATGTATTAGTTAAAAATGGCTTCGATTCTGATGATATTCCTAGAGAATAGCTTCCTTCTTCAAGCAAATCATAATATTATTCCATTTTGATACCATACTAACCACTCTGAAATTTCTAGAAAACAGCATTTTTTATTTTTATAGTTTGAAAATGGCATTAATTTTGACTCTAAGTGAGTGTTCAGGTCTGGACCTCTAAAATACAATGCATTTAGGATCCAGAAAATGATATTAAATTTGGATTTAGGAAAAATATTACAAGGCACCTTAAAGTATGACAATACAAGATGTAGTCTTAGGTTCTTTCTCACAGATTTAGCCAAAGATAGGTCTTAATATTCTGTATAGTCTTTTTAAAGCACTTTTAAAATAATAGCCGTTTACTTTTTTAAAGCAGGCATCCTATAGCATAATAGAAGTGAATGTCAGGGAATTATTAAGCCTGTTACTGCATCCATAATCTACATAAAACTACATATGTTGTAGAAAAGGAGTTTTACACATTTAATATATTAAGTCTGAAAGTCAGCGTTTCTTAATTTTTATAATTATTTCAGAATTCCTTAAATAATAACTTTCTTCAGGGAGACACGAAATAGTGGTATATGTAATATCAAATCAAGTAGTTTTCCTCTTCATCATCATTTCAGAATACAGATTTCTACTTTTTTTCATCTAAAGGCAGAAAATTCAAATGAGCTACATACAACTTGGTTGCCTCATAATTTGCAATGGAAAGCAGGATTATCTTGATATATTTTTAACCAGGGTGGTAGTAGACATATGAATTCCAGTCTAGAAACCTGCTGTACATTCCACTATATTCAGCCCAGAATGTATAAAAATAAGCCTTTTTTTAGTGCGCGTGCACGCGCACGCGCACACACACACGCACACACACACAATGTAATTGCGACGTACATAAAACCTGTCAAAGGTCCAATTTCCAATATTCCAATGAATATCAAAAGAGTCCAGTATTTCTGACTTTGACAAATTGCAGATGAGGTTTTATTCATTAAGAGGGGCTGCTAATGTTTATTTAAATGCAATTTACTGTTGCATTATTGATTAGCTACTGCAAAATTATCTTACAAGGAGCACGTGTGGCAAGAAGATTTCAGGTTGAGAGCGGATTTATCTAGGGAAGGCCTGTAGGCTTGATTTAGGCCCCAGGACATGAGAGTTTTAATTTATCTGGAAAGAAAGGCCTGGTGGAAGGTTTGCTTTGTTTGCATTTAGACAGCAGATGAAAGGGGTTTTGATGTTGAGCTGGGAGAAAATGGCTGCCACTCTTGTTATTCACGCAGAGAATTCAGCAAAAGGAAAAAAAAATCTATTACTAGGCAAGATAAAACAAGCCTTTTTTTTACCCTCAAATCATTTTT
This sequence comes from Proteles cristata cristata, assembly GCA_017311185.1. Classification (NCBI taxonomy): domain Eukaryota; kingdom Metazoa; phylum Chordata; class Mammalia; order Carnivora; family Hyaenidae; genus Proteles; species Proteles cristata. The sequence goes on along the minus strand of JAESUZ010005645.1, from coordinate 318,598 downwards.
TTGAGTCGAATATGTGGCTCTAGTTATCTTCCAAAGGAGAAATAAAAATTTTAAATGTTGGCTGTTATCTTAAATCTTAAAAAAATTTCCATATAGCATTTATCACTAAACTTTCACTTTATATTGTGGTTCTGTATACTTTGGTGGGGTCCTTGTGTCTTAAGTGTTTTAAAATGTGAATGTAACTTAATAAAAGAAGCAATTCTAAACATAAATATTTTAATAAAAATTGAACAAACAAACCTTTCATATGATCTTTTGGAAAAGAGGTAGTAGAACCAGTATTTAGGTAGAAAGTCGGTTAGAAATAGGAATAATGCATTATTGATTCTGCGAGATAGACACATCTGTCCTAAGAAGTAAAGCTTTTTCGTGCTGATTTATTTTAGCTTAATCACTATGAATATATTAACGGTAAGACAAAGCCATAAGGATTTTACTACTAATCTTAATGTACCTAAGAGTATTGTGTTTCTATGCATGTATATGTAAGGATCACAGTTGGATCAAAAAGTTATAAAATGAAGAAAATAAGTACCAAGAAAATTCATGAAGTCTATAGAGGAAATGTTTATCTCATAGTTTGATTGTGTATATTACATTAAGAAAATAACAAAGCATCTCATATTTCTTGCCCAAATAACTGATGATTTATTTCCAGCAAGTAGTGAGATTTCATTTATTCAACCTTTTTTATACCCAAGGTGTAGAACGAGTTTATAAAGATAATTTGAAATTCCTTTTTTTTTTTTAAATCATTTGAAGCTGAGAAATACATATGGCGAGAGCTGGTGCTTAAAACTCATAAGTCCTCTGTGCTGGAGGTCAGTTACCAGTCGGCTATTCTTAAGAATCCCGTGATAATTATTTTGAATATATGTCAACAAACCACAAGAATTTAGAAAATGTCTCATCTGATGAGTAAAACGTATGAGTTGGATTTCAATATGCGATGATGTGATGCCTAAATCTGGACTCTGAAACGTTATCATTCAGGAGACATTTCAGCTGGCTTATTATTCTACAAAAATCAATTTCATAGGCCGCATTCTGCATTGAAAAAGAAGCAGAAAAATCTTTCACTGTGTGATTTGGGGCCACAAATGAGAGTGACGGCGACAAGAGTTATGTTTTCCTTTGGGGTTTATACCATTGGAGACACGATGATGATGACTGAGTATCAATTCTGACAACCTGAAGGTTAATTACTTACCCCATATTTCGGGTCTGCCAGAATAGGATACTGCTATGCCTTTATTTACAGAAGTTTGAGGTATTCGCTGTTTTTTTTTTTTAAACGTTGCTCATAGTAATGCAACACTAATGACTTCATAATTGTTTTTTGCCTATGTAATTCTTAGTTTCGATTTCCCTTTTAGCTAATTTTCTCCTCTGTTCTTTCTCAAGGAGGCTCTTGCTATTTTTCCTCTTCACCTTCAGCTCTTGGCAAACAACATAACACTTCAGAAGAACACTTAGCTCAGAATAAGAGCAATTAAAAAATAAAGCACACTAGATGTATGTCGTCCACTGCCAGATACACTCGTACATTGCTCCATTAAAAATATTTAAAAATTGTGATTTGTCTTTCCAAGAAGAAACTTGGTACAGATTTGGCCTACGAAGTAAAACCATTGGGAACAAGAGATCAAGCAAGCTAATTCTGAAAGAGAGATTTATTTAAGATGCTGTTAATGAAACATGATCTATTAAATTATACTAGTTTTATTTTAGAAAGAGAAATGTGGTGGTGGCATGACTATGTTGTTTGGATCAATATTTCACTTTTTAAACATTCTGAAATTTTATATATCAAAGTGCCCTAAGGGAAAAAATAATGACACTCCAAAACAAGAATTAAGGAAGAAAATTAAGCTTTAAGAAACATTAGTTAATGTACTCATACCGTAAAATAAATCAATGGATGACAAATAAAGACCAGAAATACAACCTACTAAGAAATAAAATTTGTTTGCTCATTCATTCATTCTTTCAACACATATTTACCAGTGAGCACCTAGCACATGTCAGATCTACTCTTTATGCGGGTCTCTACGACAACAAACTTCTATTCTTCTCGGTGAGGAGCTGGGTGCTTAGAGGATGTATAGGTTTTTAGGTGTCTTTTATAAATCCTGTCCAATGCTGAAATATTGATGATTATTTCCCCTTTGTTTTCTCTTGGTTTTTTTTGTTTGTTTGTATGTTTGTTTGTTTTTTTGTTTTTTTTTTTTTTGGCAGAAGCTCAGCCATTTTGCCATATTTTCCCATTCATTTGTACTTGGATCTCATGGCTTTTAGACTGATTGATGACTTTTCATATTCTTAGAACTTGGAGCATCATGCTGTCATACAACCCAAGATTTAGAATTGACACTGGGAATGATCAAACAAATTCACACTGAACACAGCCATCCTGTGTTAAAAAAAAATTGCCTCCTGAATAAAAAATCTATAGGGAAAAGAGCCTTGTTTGCCCACAAAAGGTAATGGGGATGATGAATAGAATCTAAGCCGAATAGACTTTGTAAACTGTAAGATTTTGAAAATTTCTTTAAATTTATGATATGGAGCCTGGATTTCCTTCGTAACTCTGTTCCACACTACTTAATTGCTCATATTTTAATCCTTTAAAATTGAATGCAGAGAGATTTCAATACAATGTCTAATATACAATATAACACAGATAATGTACAGCACTTGTTTTCATATATTGTTATTCAGATAGGCATGGTTTATCAATGTTTTTGAAAAAAAAAGTTTGGAGAGGTATCAGAGAGATGAAAACATTTAGATTTCTCAGGATGATAATACTGTGAGGATTATTCTTCCTATTATTATTTTCTATTATCTCTGTATTTCTATTCATTTCATTAATGTGGCCACTATGTATTTTATATCATGCAAAATGATTAAAATAAACTTTCTTTTAATTCTCCATTGAAGTATCTCTTTTTGGTTTCCACCGTCAGGTCAAGCTAATAAACTCTTCTGTAAAAATTTTGTCCTACGTTCTGGGAAAACATACCTACATAGGAACCTAGAAGGTCAGGCTTAAATTTAGAATTCCCAGACTCACTCAAGTCTGTGCACCAAAACATGGAGAAATTGGCTCTTAGTTCCCTATAACCTGACCCCTTAATAGTCTCGTTATGTCTCATCACCAGATGTGTGTACACATCAGTCTGAACTTCCAAGCTCTGTTCATGCCCACTATCCAGGTCCTTACCAACTGCCATTCCTTAGACTTAAAAGGAGCATTGTTTGCCTTGATTCAGACAAGTACTAGATCAGGCCCTGGAATCAGGCATGGGGATATTGTGGAGTGCCAATTCCCTGGAACATAATACAGAAATGCAGTACATTCTCTAGCTTGATGACTTTTCACCCTTAAGGAGAGCTAGAATGGGGCTTTTTTTTTTTTTTTTAATGTTTTTTTTTTTATTTCTAGGAGAGAGAGAGAGACAGCGTGAGCAGGGGAGGGTCAGAGAGAGAGGGAGTCACAGACTGAAACAGGCTCCAGGCTCTGAGCTGGCAGTCAGCACAGAGCCCGACGCGGGGCTCGAACCCACGAACCGCGAGATCATGACCTAAGTGAAAGTCGGACCCTTAACCGACTAAGCCACCCAGGCGCCCCTAGAATGGGGCTTTCTAAAACTTTCCCCAGATAGAAAGATGGCACTTAGTAGCATCTAATTTGCATACTGTTCAATGACATTATTTTCCAATCTTTAGTTATTTGATACTATAATTTGCATTGCAATGAACATTCTTGAACATCTGTCTTGATTCTCATGTGCAGGGGTTTATACCTAACAGTAGAACTGCTGAATCTTAAGGTATGAACTTTGTCTTTACCTTATAATGCAAGGATGAACCAATTTATACTGCTACACTTATGGTGCTTACACTTACAAAATAGTGAAGTAGTGCCTTTACTAATTTGTTGAAAGGTGCCATGAGAGCTGCTTAGTGGCTCACCAAGATTGCTTATGTAGTCTTAACTCACGTTCTGCTTTATATGTTGACTTTTTTACTTTGTCTTAAAGACAACAGTTCCCAATTTTAATGGAGTCAAATCGATTTATCATTTCATTTATGGGTTGCATTTTTTCCTCTCATTTAAGGTCTTCCTTTCTGTGAGATCATAAAGTTATTTTCTTATACTATTTTCTTTAAGTTTTATTACCTTGTTTATTACATTTAAATCTTTAATGTGTTTGTGATTGCTTTTTGTGTGAGATACGAGTTAAAGGTCCGTTTTAATAAAAAATATTAAAAGATATTGAGGGGCTTCTGGATGGCTCAGTGGGTTTAGTGTCTGACTCCTGACTTCAGGTCACGTCATGATCTTGTGGTAGTGAGATCGAGCCCTACTTTGGGCTCCACTGTGGGCATGGAACTTGCTTAAGTTTCTCTCTCTCTCCCTCTCTCTCTATCCATCATCCACTTGTGTTCTCTTTCTTTATCTCTCTCAAAATAAATAAACATTTTTTTAAAAAATTGAAAGTGCCATTAGATTTATAAACCAATTTAAAGAGAATCCTTAGACTATATAGTCTTCCAATAAAGGAACATGATGTAAATCTAATTAAACTTATTTAATTATTTATTTAAAACTTATAAAAATATTTTTTTATCTTATTTAAAACTTATAAAAATATTTTTTATCTTATTTAAAACTTATAAAAATATTTTTAAAAATTATCCAAGAATTTATTATACAGATTTTGTTAAATTTATTTCTTGAGACTTCATAGTTTTGATACTGTTGTAACTGGAGACTTTTTAAGATTACACTTTCGAACTGTATGATTCTGACATGCAGAAATGCAGTTGACTTTTATTAATTTTCTTTTATTAATTTTCTTTTATTAATCTAGTGAGGCTGATAATCCTTTCCATTGATTCTAAATATTTATCTAGAGGAGTATATCATCTGTATGTTAAAGAAAAGACAGTTTTGATCCTTCTTTTCTAATTCTTATATATTCCTTTTCTTGCCTTAATGCACTGTTTAGGATAATCAGTATGTTGTTGAATAGAAATAGTAAAAGTGGCAGAAGCAGAAATGTTTTACGTGTTCCTAATCTTTACCACTCAGGTTTTACAATTAAGTATGATATTTGATGCAAATGTCAGGTAGATAATATTTACAAGCTAAGGAAATTTTCTTCTATTCTCAAGCATTTTTGTAAGAGTCTTTATCATGAAATGGATGTTGAATTTTATCGAATGCTTTTTCTGCATCTATTAAGATGAACATATAAATTATTTCTATTAATTGGTTAATAGGATGAACTATATTAATTGACATTTCTAACATTAAATAATTTTGCATTGCTGAATAAGCCTAAAGTATTAATGATGCATTATACTTTTTTATTTTTTATTTTATTTTTTAAAAATATTTTTAATTATTTCTGAGAGAAGAGAGACAGTGTGAACAGAGGAGGGTCAGAGAGAGAGGGAGACACAGAATCTGAAACAGGCTCCAGGCTCTGAGCTAGCTGTCAGCACAGAGCCCGAAGCGGGGCTCGAACCCACAAACCTATGAGATCATGACCTGAGCTGAAGTCGGAGGCTTAACCGACTGAGCCACCCAGGTGCCCCTATATTTTTTTAAAAACATTCTATTGTATGCTTGCTTTCCATTTTGTTATTTTTGCATTTATCTGCACTATTTCTTTCCTTCTTTAGTTTTTGATTTTGTTTTTTTTTTCTTTCTGTAACCTAGAGATTCTTAGCTCATTTATTTTTGGTTTTTCAATAAATATTTGAAGGTATAGATCTGCCTTGAGGTACCGCTTTTAGCAGTATCCCACAGGTATTCAGGATATTTTCATTATCACCTAAAGCAACTTTTAAATTTGTACTTATTTATCTGATCCATTCCTCAATTAGAAATATGTTCCTTGATTTCCAAGCTCTTTAAAAAAAACTTTTAATATTTACATTTTGTTCATCGGTTTCTAGCTTATTTTTTAAAAAAAAATTTTTTTAATGTTTTATTTATTTCTAGGAGAAAGAGAGACAGCATGAGCAGGGGAGGGTCAGAGAGAGAGGGAGTCACAGATTGAAACAGGCTCCAGGCTCTGAGCCGACAGTCAGCCCAGAGCCCGAAGCGGGGCTCGAACCCACGAACCGTGAGATCATGACCTAAGCGAAAGTCGGACGCTTAACTGACTAAGCCACCCAGGCGCCCCGGTTTCTAGCTTATTTGGCAGAAGTATGAGAAGATGGTTTGTATAATAATTTCTTGGTCATTAGATAAAGTATGTAAATTATTTCATTTGGAACTTTTATATCCTTCTTGATATCTTCTCCACTCAATCAATTAACTACTTAAAAAGTTGTGTTAAAACCTTTCAATGAAGGACACCTGGGTGGCTTAATCAGTTAGGCGACAGACTTAATTTTGGCTCAGACCGTGATCTCATCCTTTCTGAGTTCAAACCCCACATTGGGCTCTGTGCTGACAGTGTGGAGCCTCCTTGTGATTCTCTCTCTCTCTCTCTCTCTCTCTCTCTCTCTGCTCCTCCCTCACTCATGCTGTCAGTCTCAAAATAAATAAACTTTAAAAAAAACCTTTCAGTATGATGCTGAATTTGTTCACTTCTTAGTGAATTTATCATCATAAAGTATAACTTTATTATTTTAGGGTTATTTTAGTAGGGGCATATACGTTCAGAATTATATCTTCTTATGAAATAAAACTTTTATCCTTACTTATGGATCCTTTTAATCTCCAATAATTCTTTCTGACTTTAACCCTATTTAACTGTTACTAAAATAGGCTTACCAGCTTTCTTTTAATAAGTAATTATTTTATCAACAATTTATTTTCCATCTTTCTGTATCCTCATGTTTTCAATATATGTTTTGAAAATAACATGTCACCGGACTCAGTCTTACCATCTTCAGCCTTTTACCAAGATATTTAATTTGTTTTCCTGGATTAATTTGTTTGGTTTTATTTCTATCATTTGTTTGCTTTCAATTTGATCTCCTCTATGTTCCTTTCCCTCTGATTTTGCCTCCTTTTAAATTTATTCCTCATTTCTCATCTAAGATTTCTCCTCTGTTATTAACTATAATTTATACATTCTGTTTGTATTTTTTTAGTTGATTTCCCCTAGGAATTTTACATTTATTATTTTTAAATCAAATTATAAAATTATTGGCTTAACTGTAATCGCTTTTCTGACATATACTAATGTTTTAATTCTATAATTTTTTATTTTTTTGTGTTTTATTGATTTCTGAGAGAGAGAGACAGCATGAGCAGGGAAGGTTCAGAAAGAGAGGGAGACACAGAATCCGAAACAGGCTCCAGGCTCTGAGCTCTGAGCTAGCTGTCAGCACAGAGCCCGGCGTGGGGCTCAAACTTGCAAACCGTGAGATCATGACCTGAGCCGAAGTAGGATGCTTAACCGACTGAGCCACCCAGGTGCCCCTTAATTCTATAAATTTTAATTTCATTTTATTTTGTACAGTTAATATCAGGTTAATCGTATTTGCAAACTTACCACTTTCTTTTTTTTTTTTTTTTTTTACCCTCTTTTGTATCTCATCCTTCCATTTGGATCCCTTTCCATCAACAGATGGAAAGTCTATCTTTTGTAATTTTATTAGTAAGGGATATCTTATTGTGTTTAAAAATGACTCTTTTGCCCTAAATGTTCAAATATATTTTTGTGGATGCAGAATTTTAGGTTTATAGTAATTTTGCTTTAGCACATATAAGTATCGTTTGTGTTATTTTTCTATTTTTGTTGCAACAAATTACCACAAACATAGCAGCTTAGGCAATACCATGTATTAGCTCCTGTTCTGTAAGTCAGAAGTCTGGCATGGTGCGGCTGACTCTTCAGTCAGCATATGTAAAGGCTGAAAGTGAGGTGTAGAGTAGTCTGACTTTTTTTTTGGATGCTCTGGGGAAAATTCTACTTCCAAGCTCATTCTTGCTGTTGGCATAATTCAGTTCCTTGTGGTTGTAGGACTGAGGTTCTTTCTGGTTCCTTGTAAGCTGCTAGGGGCTTCTTTCAGTGCTTAGAGGCTGCCCTGTTACAGTAAACACCCTGGAAGAGGAAAACTACATGCACTTGGGGAATCGGAAGAGACTGTTCATTGCACACTGGGGCTGGTCCAGCACAGTTACCGCCAAAGGCTGAGCCCTGAACCTTGGCACTGGCCTTCTTTTGTGGCTGGGAAGGCAGGGGGTTCGAGACAAAAGCGGAAGGGAAGGAGGCCCTTGTCAGTGATGCTGCCTGGGCAGTTGGTGGACACAGGAAGCAAGCTTACAGAAGGCAGAAGTATGCAAGGGGAGCATCCAGCCTTGGACATGTGGCTGGCCCCTTGTATCTTGTTTTTACTAGTTTTTCTTTTCATTCCCTCCCCCCCCCCACCTTGATTCTCAAGCTGCAGTAGCAGACTTAGAGGAAATCAGTTTATGGGGGCGAGGGAACCCTTTGCTGCCATGGGAGATGGGGCAAAGACCATTCCGGCTTCTTCCTGCTGGACAGGGATGTCGAAGGGAGGAGTGAGGCAGCTCTGTCATCCAGAGGAGAGTAGTCACAGCTAGAATGGTCCAACTGGAGCATCATCTGGAATTTTACAGGTTCTAGATGAGAAGAAAAAATCTGGTTGGCATACTAAGGATACAAGGACTGAACAGGAGGGCTATGAAAAGCATTAGAAGGGACCAGCTAAACGGAGGAGCCAAGACGCCCAATTCCATGCACTGCTCCTAGAGTTCCATGAATCTGCTAGTTCCTGTCTTCGTTGGTTGATTCACGTCCGTAATTGCTGAATCATATCTTAGACTATCCTTGATTGGTTGACGTAGAAGCAACATTCTTCATTTAGGAAGAGACAAATCCTCCCCATTTGGTAGTTAGCAGGTCCCAGCCCTACAGCAAAGAGTATAGCAGCAAGCATGGAAAGAGAAATAGGTAGGGATATCAATGAAATCTGAGAGAGAACAATTTGTTATAGTTCATTTAAGTTGCTTGGTGGTTTTCCTCAAGCTTCTGGCTACAGAGAGTTCTCAGGTATTGGCTGCAGGCCCTTTGTGGTCTGCTGTCTTCTTAAGGGTGCTCCGTAGAGGATTATTCTGGTTAGCGGTGACTCTCCATTTCAAGTGGTTGTCGGGTGACAGGTGAGCTGCCTTCACTGGAGAATGGCGGATCCAGGCAGTCAGTCCTGCAACCCTGAGTGTTGTGGGCGCAGTCAGCACTACTAGAGAAGGTCCCTTCCAGGTAACTTTCAGCAGTTCCATTTACTAATCTTTTATCCAAGCCCGATCCCCAGGTTTGTGGGGGTGCACAGTAAGTCCTAGGGAACTGGGTATCCTCTCTGTCACCCACCTATGTCTCTCAAGTACAGTTTTCCCTAGTCCTTGTAGCTGTTTTTGTATTTCTATTTTTTTTAAGATTTTTTTAAAAATATTTTTATTTATTTCTAGGAGAGAGAGAGAGAGAGAGTGTGAGCAGGGGAGGGTCAGAGAGAGAGGGAGACACAGACTGAAACAGGCTCCAGGCTCCGTGCTGGCAGTCAGCACAGAGCCCGACGCGGGGCTCGAACCCACGAACCGCAAGATCATGACCTAAGCAAAAGTCGGACGCTTAACCGACTAAGCCACCCAGGCGCCCCTGTTTTTGTATTTCTAACGTCCCTGGCTCTGCCAGGTCCTCCTTGAATTTGGTTAGTGCAGGGAGTCTTCGTATAGGATCTTAAATGGGGATCCTATATTTTTTATCCTATTTTTGCCCGGGGTAGTCAGATAAGAGCTAGGGGTAATTTATCTGCACAGAGCAAGTTAGTTTCCTGACATAGTTTTGCCATGGCTGATGTAAGGGTCCGGTTCATACGTCCCACCAGAACTCTGGGGCCGATAGGCGGCGTGTAAGTTCCATTGGATACCTAGAGCATCTGCTGGATACCTACTTGTTGCACTACCTCGGCCACGAAAGCTGGGTCATTGTCTGTGCCTATGGCTAACGGCATTCCATGTCTGGGAAGGATATCCCTTAGCAAGGCCTTGGTTACTTCTCTTGCCTTTTTGGTGTGCGTGGGATAGACTTCGACCCAGCCCAGAAATGTGCAGATGAATACCAAACAATATTTGTCTCCTTTACTGGGTCTTATGTCAGTAAAGTCTATCACTAAATCTTCAAAGTGTGCCTGACGACAAAGTTGGATTCCCGTGGGCCCAGTGGGGTCTTGTTTAGTGTTATTTGAGCACAGAGGAGGGAGCGTTGTGAGACCAAGGCACAGAGGGATGGGAGTAGAGCGATTACCTAGTGACGGCTTAGTAAGGTTTCAAGGATTTTTTTTCTCCTAGGTGGGTGAGCTCAGGCTGTTGGAGAGCTACCTGGTGGGCTAGCTGCTCTGATATATAGACACGTTGGTCTGGAAGTACCCACACCCTTCTTCTGTCTGGCCTCCTTTTTCCTGTTGTGCCCATTTTGTTTCTTGGATTCTGTACTTTGGGGAAGTTGGCAGTTCTGGGGCCAGGATGATTTTTGAGGGTGGTGTTTGTTTTCCCACTGATTGTTTAACAGTGGCATCAGCTTGTCAGTTACCTTCTGACACCGAGTCCTTTCCTCTTTGGTGTCCCTTGCAGTGGATGACTGCTACCTCCTCGGTTTCCAGACTGCCCTTAATAGTTTTAGGATTTCTTCCTGATTTTCTATTTCTCTTCATCCTGTGGTCCAAAGTCCTGTCTCCTTGTATAGAACCCCATGTACATGTAGAATAGCAAAGGCATAGGACGAGTCAGTGTACATATTGGCCCATTTGTCTTTACTGAGTTCTGGTGCTCTTATTAGGGCCCACAGGTCTGCTCTTGGGGCTCACCGTCCTTATAGAAGGACGTTTGCTTCTATGACCTCAAAATCAGACAAGTGTATTTTTTGCCTTCGTTCATGAAGCTGCTGCCATTGGTGTGCAGGATTAGGTCACGATTTTACAAGGGCCTGTCTGATAGGTCAGGTCGGCTAAAATAGACTTCATTAAGTACCTCTAGACAATCATACTCTGGGGGCCCTGTTACAGAGTTTAGAGATTTTACAGCTTCTAGTCTTCTTCGTGAATTCTCACATAGCAGTCCCTGATGTTGTATCATCTGAGCATGTGTTAGCCAGTATTGCCCTCTGGCATCCAACAGAGTAATGACAGAATGGGGAACCTTAATGTTTAGATTAAGGTTTGTCTGCTTCTTTGATTAAAAGCGTGGTGGCCACTAGTGCCCTCAGACAGGTGGCCATCCTGCTGCAACTGAGTCAATCTTCTTTGACAGGTATGCCACTGGTAGTGGCCAAGGTCCAAATTCCTGGATGAGAACCCCCAGGGCCACCCTATTCTTCTCATGTACGAACAGTTTGAAATCTCATGATACACCTGGGAGCCTCAAGGCTGGTGCCTCTGTGTATTGTGCTTTAAATGTTTGAATTCCTTTTCTTGATTACAGCTCCGGGAAAGGGGTGCTCTCTCTTCCCCATTTAGTGCCTCGTGTAATGGTCTGGCCAACTCCCAGAGCCCTGGGATTCATATTTGACCGAATTCTGCTGCTCCCAGGAACTCTGGGACCTGCTAGTGGATCGTGGGAACCAGAATGGCACAGACTGCCTGTTTCCTTTCTGCTCCCATCATCCATTTGCCTTGGGTAATTTTGAAGTCCAAATCTTTAACTTCCTGTTGGCAAATCTGTGCCTTTTTCTTTGACACCCGGTATCCTGACTCTGCTCGTAGCCTGAGTAGGGTCCTGGTTCCCTCCCAGCACTGGGTCCGTGTGGGACTGGCTAGCAGAAGTTTGTCCATATATTGGAGGAGGATGCACTCTAAGTCCCATCCTGGAAACCTGGCTAAGTCAGATGCCAGTGCCCCACTGAATAAGACTGGTGAATTTTTGAATCCTTGTGGCAGTCTAGTCCAAGCGAACTGTTCCTTTGCCCCTGCGGTAGGGTTTTCCCATTCAAAAGCAAATAGGGGGTGGCTTTTAGGCGCTAGCTGGAGACAGAAGAAGGCATCTTTTAAATCCAGGCATGTGAACCATCCTGCTTCTGAGGGTATGAGTCCTGGTAGAGTGTAAGGTTTAGGCAATGCTGAATGCAGCATGACCTCTGCTTCATTAATGGCTCTTAGGTCCTGCACAGGGTGATAATCATTTGTCCCAGGCTTTTTCACAGGCGGCAAGGGAGTATTCCATGGGGACTGGCTTCATTTCAGAAGTCCGCATTTGAGTAGCCTCTCTAAGTGTGTCTGAATCTCCAGGCATGCCTCCTGTGGGACCATATATTGGCATATTTTGGCAGGTTGGGATCCAGGCTTTAGGTCAATTAATATCGGTATTTGTTTGTTTGTTTGTTTGCCAGACCAGAGGAGTTTCCTTCTGCCTGAACTAAAGGGAATTCAGTTTCTAGCTTGGGGACCACAGTTGGCTCACCAGGAGGGGACATATATAATCTCCATTCCCCTTCCCATGGAATCATCAGGGACAAAATAATGGACTGGAAGTCTTTTTGTTTAGGCACATTGTGTCTGTCCATCTGAGGAGAAAGCTATTTTTGTGCTCAACCTGGCCAGGAGGTCTCTACCTAACAGTGAGACCGAGCAGTTGGGTAGATACAGGAATTCATGAACCACTTGGTGACCCCCCAGCTGGCACTGTCAGGGACCACAAAATGGCCTTCGGGTTTGCGCCCCTGTGACTCCTATGCTGACGACTTCTCGATCTGACAGAGGTGCCACCTTGTATGTCACCACAGAGAGTTCGGCCCCAGTATCGACCATGAAGTCTATTGTTTGGTCCCCGACCTTCATTTTGACCCTGGGCTCGTGGGGGTCTAGTTGGATAGAGCCCGGTCTTCTCTAGAGTTCACTCCTGCCAGTCTGATCAGGTCAGCCTCAGGTGATTCTGGTTGGTAGTGGCTGTGTGGAGCAGGGGTCTCTGTTTCCCCTTTATGGCGGTTGGAGCATTCATTTTCCCAGCGTCCCAATCCCTTGCAGGAGGCACATTGATCCAGTCCCAGTGGCACCCTTCCTTTTGTTCTTGCGTCCCTCGTGGTTTCCATGGGAGTCTTGCAGGAGGGGGTGGTTGCTCCAAGGCAGCGGCCAGGGGAGCTGCCTTTTGTTTCACTCTTTGGTCTGCGTCCTTTCAGGCATCTTGATCCCAGTTTAGGAAAATCCTGTTGGCAATTTCCAATAAATTTGATGGTGTTTTTTCCAGTGAATCCTTCCGATTTTTGGAGCTTCTGTTTAATGTCACTTTGGGCCTATCCCACAAAGGCAGTGTTGGCTATGCACTGATTTGGGGGGGCTTCTGGGTCAAATGGAGTGTAAACTCTGAAGGCTTCACATAATCTTTCATAGAAATCAGCCAGACTCTCTTCTAGCTTTCATAGGACCTCAGATACCTTTGCCATGTTGGTGGACTTTTGGCCCCTGCTTTTACCCCCTGGAGGAAGGTGACTCTTTATCTTTCTAATCTGGCCCTTCCCACCTCTGTGTTGGGGTCCCAGCAGGGCTCCTCTTCAGGCATAGCCTCCAATACCCAAGCCTCAGTGTCTAGATTACCATCTGGTGCTTGAGTGTGGAGCCATTTTCTGGCTTCAGTGACAATTCATCGGCGTTCTTCTGTGTTGAAGAAGCTGCTTACGGTCGACCCAAGCAGGGTGGTGAGTCTGGATTATGGATTCTAGGAGATCTATCATTGCCTTGGCTTCTTAGAGTAGGGTGGCATGTGGTGTTTCCAGTTGAGGAGATCAGTAGTGGAAAACGGTTGGTGGTAGAAAACCGATCTCTCCTCGTGTAGAGTTCCATTGTGGGGGACACTTAGTCTCTCGCAGTGGCATCTGCATTGCTGTTGGGGGCCTTGGATATTGAACCACGGACCTAAGGTGTCTTCTACCTGTTCAGGTGTCCCTGGTTGGGGCGGGCTGGTTGCTGGTGGAGGTGTGACTGACAGAGGTGGACTATCAGGCAGGTGAAGTTCCACTCTCTTGACTGATGAGGCACTGGGAGCACACGATGGCAGAAATAGAAGGACTTTTGAATTTTCTTGGAGAATGGGAGGCAGTTTTTTCTGCTGTGAAGTCTTCTTCTTGGCCTGTGCCATTAAGACTCTACATTGTCCCTTACTATTAACACAGACCAGAACCAAAGAGGCTTGACTTGGGCTATTTCCAGCCACTGATCATTGTATGGGAATTGATCTCGGTGGCCAGGGTCTCCACTAACTACATTATAAACAGCTTGGACTGTAGGGACATCTAGGGTGTCCTCGGAGAGCCAGCCTACAACAAAGGTGGGCCATTCTAACTCACAGAGGGTGCGTAACTTCCCGGGGGGTCAATATGACCCCATAGTCACCTGAAAATCCCTCTTTAAAATTCTTTTCTTAAACAAATGTTTTTATTTATTTCTGAGAGAGAGAGAGACAGAGAGAGAGAGGCAGTATGAACAGGGGAGGGTCAGAGAAAGAGGGAGACACAGAATCCGAAGCAGCTCCAGGCTCTGAGCTAGCTGTCAGCACAAAGCCCGATGCGGGGCTCAAACCCATGAACTGTGAGATCATGACCAGAGCCGAAGTCAGACACTTAACCAACTGAGCCACCCAGGCGCACCCCCTCTTTAAAATCCTTAATCATACATTCCAAAACATGTGGTTTTGATGAATTTCCGCCCATACTGGTCTCCTAGATAGATCACTCTCCATGTATGTGGTTGCAGGATAACCACTAGGGAAGAGGTCCCTTCATTCACCTGGCCTCTTCCCTCATGGGGATTTAGATGCCTCTTAGCATTGGCAGGTCAGTATAAACCCCTGATGTGGATCAGGCCTCTGTGGATCTGATTCTGCCTTGAGTTGCATGACGTCATCATGGAATTGTGGGGTAGGATCCACTCAGGCTCCGTAGCCAAGATCATGGAGCATGGGTGCTCACACACACACATTCAGACAGATTGCAGACTTCTACCCAGGGCTTCCCTGTCCGATGCGGCGGCCATGTTGCCTGGGAGGTGATCAGACTCCCCTTCTGCCTCTAGGGCAGGCCTGAACTCAGTCCTCGGTCCCCAGGGTCACTTACCCCATCAGATGACCCTCCCAGCAGAATTTTCTCCCTGGAGTCAGTCTGGGTGCAGTGGGGTCAGGCCCAGCGAGGGTCGCTCCAGTGGAATCAGCAGCAGTGTGCCTTCCTTTCTGTCGCAGGGCCCTCGAAGAGTGGCATCCCTGCTGGCGTCCCACAACAGTGGCTCAAGGGGCCTGCATGCATGTCAAGTTTCCCTGCCAGTGCACCGGATGTTGCAGCAAGTACTCGGCACCCAAGAAGAGACAAGCCACTCGCACTCGGAAATCAGTAAAGACTGTTTATCGTGCACCGGTGCTGGCCCAGTGGAGTCACCTCCACAGGATGGGCCCCAACCTTGGCATTGACCTCCTTTTATGGCTTGGAGGGTAAGGGGTTGAGAGACAAAAGCAAAAGGGGAGGGGGTTCTGTCTGGGCAGTTGGTGGACACAGGAAGCAAACAAGATTACAGAAGGCAGAAGTATGCAAGGGGAGCATCCAGCCTTGGACATCTGGCTGACCCCTTTTATCTTGCTTTTACTATCTTTTCTTCTCACCTGCAGTCCATGTGGCCTCCAACATCTTTGAACCAGCTATATATATGGAATCGTTTGCTCCAAATCTTTCACTTCTCTCTCTGACTCTATACCACATTTAAAGTGCTTATATCATTTCATGAGGCAGGCAGGCCTTAGGTAATCTGTCTATCTTAAGGTCAACGGATTTGTAATCTTACATTTGCAAAATGTAAGTCACACTTCAGGGCAGTGATTGATTAACTGGGAGAAGGGAAGGTTAGAATTCTGGCTACCATATCATTACACAGATTTTTGTCTTCTAATTTGCAGTCCAATTCTGGTTTCTTTGAAAGTCCTCTGTCTTCATTCTCTGACTATTGTTAAGGTCTTATTTTTGCTTTGGCATGCTCCTTGTCCAGAACTGAGTTTCTCATCATATGTACACTTTAGAATTTGTTGGATTTCCTGGATCTGTAACTTGGTGTCTTTCCAGCCTTTGAAAATGCTTGGGCATCATCTGTTCAAATATCACCTCTCCCTCATTCCCTTTCCTATCTTCTTAAATTCATGAAGCATTTAAGATCTATCTCTTTACCTTCCCTGACTCTTAACCTCTCTTTTATATTCTTTATCTCAAAATTTCTCTGTGATACATTCTAATATTTTCTGCTCTATATTCCAAAAAATATTCTCCTCTTTGCCTATCTCTAATTTGTTACTATAACTTTCCATTGAGTGTCTAATTTCAATTGATAAACTTTTATTTCTAGGTCTATGTGTGTTCTTTTGTCGGATAACTATAAAATTTAAGATATTTATACCTATCACTCTGCTTTCTCTCTTTCCTGCTGGCCTTCTCTCTTGATGACTTGTTTCTTTGTGTATTTGTAATCATTATTATTTTTTTAAAAAACAAAATGCTCATATTCCAGGTCACTGTGAGATTTCTTTGAAACCTGGATTGAAGGTTAATTTCTTCAAAGAAAGTTTGCTTTTTCTCTTACTAGTTATTTGTGGGTGTTATCAGCTCAGCAGTGTTTTAAAGTTAATTCTTGGCTTGTTGTTTGTTTTGATTTTAATTCATAATTATTGAGGATTATGGTTGCAGAATCAAGATGCCAATAGTGACTACTAATTCTTGGGGGAAGTTTTTTTTGTTTGTTTTTTTTTTCCTACACATAGACTGGAGTTTCAGCTGTTAAGACAGGATTTTCTAGTTGGTGACAGAGGAGGAATATTTCTAGGTTACTTTTACCTTGAGTTTGCAACTTCTGAACACCAACTTGAAACAAGAGATGGGAGTGCTTCCATTTGATTCTGGTTCTTTTTTTTTTTTTTTTTTTTTAATATTTTTAATTATTTCTTTTTTTTTTTAAATTTTTTAATGTTTTATTTATTTTTAGGAGAGAGAGAGAGAGACAGTGTGAGCAGGGGAGGGTCAGAAAGAGAGGGGGTCACAGACTGAAACAGGCTCCAGGCTCTGAGCTGGCAGTCAGCACAGAGCCCGACGCGGGGCTCGAACCCACGAACCGCGCGAGATCATGACCTGAGCGAAAGTCGGACGCTTAACCGACTAAGCCACCCAGGCGCCCCTAATATTTTTAATTATTTCTAAGAGAGAGAGAGACACAGTGTGAACAGTGGAGGGTCAGAGAGAGAGAGGGAGACACAGAATCTGAAACAGGCTCCAGGCTCTGAGATGGCTGTCAGCACAGAGCCCAACGCAGGGCTCGAACCCACAAACCGTGAGATCATGACCTGAGCCGAAGTCGCAGGCTAAACCGACTGAGCCACCCAGGCGCCCCATTTGATTCTTGTTCTTGAACAGACCCTGAGCTTTGTTCCTTTTTGCACATGCCCTGAGAATACAAAGCAAAGTTCAAATTCACTACATTCTGTAAACCTGTTTATTCTTTGGGCTCCTGCTTTCACTTAAATTTTCACTTCTGATTATGCCTTATATTCTTACTAACTCACAAATGCATTCAGTGAGTGTTTAAACTACATATTATTCATAATTTATTGTTGTTATTTCCAGTAAAAGGGTTAAACAAATTATTTAATATATTACTGATAGAAATAGAAATTATTCAAAATATGGTGTATGTGTGTGTGTGTGTGTGTGTGTGCACACGCATATATGTGTGTGTTTACTGGTTAAAAACAGAGAACAAAAAAATTATTGAGTTTTACTATGTTACAAGCACTCAGGATACGTTTCTTAAAAAATAGATATGATTCTTATCCTTATAGACTCATTAACTTCAAAGGGTAGTCCAGCAAGAGAAACAGACCAATCAAGCAACTGAACAAATAACTGTCAGGTTGCTTCTCCCCACTTCCACTGGTTATTCTGATAAAACTTCTACATTGCTCTTTATGGTACAATTACTCTTTTTCATATTTATTCTCCTATCATATGTATAATTCCATACATTTCCAGAAGTTGGGACAAATAATATCTTATTTTCCACCTACCATGTAAGATCCCTTACTCCCTTCCCTAAAACAGGATAAAATAAACCTCAAGGAGACTCTGAAAATATCAAAGAAGTCCAAGACGTAATAGGCTCTTTGGTGGTGAGAGACTGAGTCAAAGTAAGGGGGGGAGGGCCTTTTCATCCCAATAGCCTATTACCTGATGTGTTCATGAGTTAATTCCAGGGTTCATATTTGGGAGGTAAGCACTGCATCCTGATACTGTGTTCATAGATGGTGTCCTGTGTCCTTGGGGTGTCTGTTCTAACTGGTACATGCCTATGCTGTTGTAGCTGTTGAATATTCTAAGCATCATCTCTGATACATCACACATCACGACTGGTTGGGTGAATTCGAGATCCTTACTGATGCCAACTTACACCACACCGGCTACCCATAGAGCCCAAATCAGCAGGAGAGAACTCAGTCTACTCTTCCCTGCCCGACTGCAGAGCCCGTAGCCTATGTCAACGTTTGAGCTGATCATAGCATCTTCCTTTCCCTTTTGGGAAAGAGCAGGATTCACTGATAGGCCTGAAACAGGTTAACGCTCAACATCTAGGTTGCTGCAGGAAACAGAGCAGAGAGCCTTATTTACAAGTGTGTCCTTACGTTAAGCTAGCTTACCTCCGGGCCTCTAAATCTGACTTAGCCTTCCCGTCAGTCTGGTCCTCTGTGTTTTAATTCACCTCTTGGGACTGACCCGCCTGTGTGCATGATGCAGCTCTTCCCTGCTCTTATTCTGGTTCTTTGTAGTGAGAGTCCCTTAGCCATTGCTCTCCTCACCTTAGAGAGTCAAAAAAAAAAAAAAAAAATTCTGTACACATCCTTCTGTTTGAAGATTTTGAGCTCTGTTTTTTGAAACAATGTGTTCGCTTTGCCTTCCAACTTTGTTTTAAAATGTATGCTTTTATTCAGGCCATCGTTTTTCACCCTGCTCCAGATTTAACTGCTGTATTTATTTCTGTTTGTTCATACACCAAGAAGTGGAAAGTGGAAAGATCTCTCTGAGTTAAGAATATGTCTGGTTTAGAATCCAAGGAGACAGAATCTCTTTTAAGAGAAAGTCTGTCTTTAAACTTAGAGCCCAGTGCTTTATGCACTACATCAGTGAGGTGAGTCTTCATTTATCTGAGCTTCTCAAAGTTTCTATTTCTTTGATGAGTATGTGGAACAAAAGGCACAGTTTAAAAACTCCTTTCTAGAAGACCATTGTCCTGACAAAATCAAGCTTGCAAACTGTAGATTTATGTCTGTTGAGGTTTTTAAATTGTTATCAAGCTCATTTAAGTTGCTCATATGATCAAGAAATCATATTTGGGCATTGAGGGCGAAAGTGTTTTCACAATTATATATTTAACGGTTGTTCATTCCTCATAATCAGATGTGAGATTTTATGATTAAAATCACGATCAGATGATTTTATCTTTGGGTAGTTCTGGAATGCTTTACCCTTTTATCTTTGTCTTTTGTGGAAGAATTAACAATTTGAGAGGATATAAAGAATAATGTGTAAAGAACACTTAGAGAATTTCAATGCGGGTAGCAGGGAGGGAAATGTAATACTCTGCCAATACACAGCGTTTGCAAAAGTGGTAAAACTAGAGTTGTGCATTCCAGTCAATGTTCCTCGCGTAGCCCTGTACGTGAACCAGCGCTTCCTACCGACACTCTCTTGTTATGTAACTACTGACCAAATACAGGATTTGCTGGACTTCTACTCTTACGACACAATACGGTTTTAGTGTTATGCCCTATGCTGAGTCAAAATCTGTCTCCTTGTAACTAATCTACAATCTGACTAAATTTCTTCCTTCCGTTACAAGATTTATTGAGCACCAACATATATTAGGTTGTATGCTCAGGCATATAGATACAAAAATGAATAAGACACAGCTCCTTTTCTGAAAAATCTCAGTCTAGATGGGGAGACAGACATATAAACAAATAATTAGAGTAGAGGAAGAAGTGCTAATAGAGGTACTCACAATAGCATTATGTGAGTAGAGGTCTTTGAGCTGTTCATCATATGATGTGGTTTCCAGGCCCTTTATCATCATAATAAAAGACTCTTCAAGCAAAGGTTGAAGAGATCTTACAAATTGCCTTCTTATGTGAGGTGACTGTTCTGAAGCATTCAGTTATAGTAAGTATGGCAATAATTAGGACTCGGCTACAAGGTGGTTTTAGATAGAAGTAAGTAGTAAAGGTTCAGTCAATCATGAATTATCCATGCACAAATCAGAATACCTATTTGAATGTATAAATGTAACTTGTAAACAGTAATGTGATTCATTGGCTCTCAGAATTAAGTCAGTAATGATGTTTGTCTATTCAATAGAAGAAATTTTCAAATTTTAACTTGCATTAAAATTAATTAACGCATCACCCATGCTCTGGTTTAGAATTTTCAATGCCTCTAATTACATTGATTTCTTTTAATTACAATTACTTCTCTTTATTCTTTCGTCTCTGATTTTTAGTTCAGAAGTTTACAAGGATTTATATTGTCTGTTTTCTTAAATTTTCTTTGTTTTGTTTTGTTAAATTGATCTGGAATAATCATATACATCCCACGATTCCTTTCATTTTAAGTAGGTGGAGGGGACTTACTATTTGGGACCTGAGATCAATGTGACTTTTAGAATGCTGCTTGGTTTATTGTGTGGAGTGCCTTATAAACAAAATAAAAAAAGAAAGGACCTCCAAATTGTGCAGGTGATCCTCTTTTCATAGAGAACTTTGCTTTGTACAATGTTCTTAACTTGATTTAAAAAAAAAAAACACTTGGAAGTTTATGTAAAGTCTTGGGTTTATGTGCATATTATGTGCATTTTTCTGGAAATGTTTATCCAGGGGGTTGATAAGAGGAAGAGAGGCTATGTACCTGTAAATATTTGCAGTAGATCCTTCTTGCTAGATATTCATGCTGCCGTAGCAGGTGGCGGTGTTTCCGAAGCTGTCAACATGCTTTATGCTTTATGCCCTTCATTATGACCTGCTTCCTTTGCCATAAATAGCATTATATATTATTTTAAAAATGGATTCTCCCGGAAGGGATTCGGTAATAAAGATTGTGTTTGTGCATCAATTTATTGTTTCAAAATACTTTCAAATGTAATCTGTCATTTAATCCTTAAAGTTTATGAAAACATATTATCCCCATTTTACAGAAAAAGGAATGACAATTCAAATACACAAAGCTCAGAACTCAGAGCGTGACCTCAGATCAGTTATTCAGAGTGAAATAGTCTTTCCACATCAAATACTGACCAAAGTTTTCCTTTCAATTAGTTTCTGTGTTCTTTATTTAAATAGATCGTGTTTCAGCCTCACACTTATTCTGTTAAAGGGGATTATCTGCACAATGAGCTATGAACTTAAGGAAACAATACAAACTCTTGGGCCTCAATTTTCTCACATGTTAAATGAGATGATAGACCCAGTCCCCATGCAGATAACTTCCAGCTCCTATATCCCATGTGTCTTTGTCAGAGTTTGGCTCAAAACTGCTTCTCAGAAGCACAAGTACACCCGTTATATTGGCATGCCAGGTGAATTGGCCTGTTGCCCACCAAATACAGTTTCGTCACCAGTCCCAGTGTCCAGGCTGAGCAATGGGGACCATTAATGAGTTTCTTCCTGTTGTGAGGAACCTATCGTGGTAAATCCCATGTCATGGCTGACTTTCCTTTGTCTTTCCTTCACCCAGTTTTTGCCTTTAGGAACAGTGTTAGTCATTGCTTTGTTGGCCATGTTCTAGGATGTTGTTTTATTTATTTTTTATTTATTTATTTTTTTTATTTCTAGGAGAGAGAGAGAGAGACAGTGTGAGCAGGGGAGGGTCAGAGAGAGAGGGAGTCACAGACTGAAACAGGCTCCAGGCTCTGAGCTGGCAGTCAGCACGGAGCCCGACGCGGGGCTCGAACCCACAAACCGCGAGATCATGACCTAAGTGAAAGTCGGACGCTTAACCGACTAAGCCACCCAGGCGCCCCTAGGATGTTGTTTTAGATTCCCTGTGTATGATGTGATATAGAGTAGGCAAATCAATGTTTAGAGTGTGGTGCTTAGGTGACAGTAAACTTCAGAACAAAGGAAACTAAGAAACAATATCAGAAATTAAATTGCTTAAAGTCCAAGATCCTTAGAAAGCTTGAGTCTGAATATCCTTATTGCCAGATATGTTTTGGAAGCTGCATATCCTGGCTGAAAGATCCATGGAATACATTTGCTACTTGACAGGCCACTCATTTGAGCCTCTCAGCTTTACCATTTATCAATGAGAAATTGAACCAGATCATCTCGAAAGAACTATGCCAAACAGGGAATTGACTATTTTTTGAGTATTTCAATTAATGATCCTTTATAAGCTATTTCCCCATTCTTCGTATATTTTGTAATATGATTGAATCATCTGATGTCACTTTAGAGCTTTAAATAAGACCTAAAGTTTTATCTAATAATTATATGATATCAATTATATAAGTATTCCTCTCCACCTTTCCCCAACCCGACCCCTAAAAGTTTCTCTCTTGATTTGTTTGACGTTTTAATTCTTATTTCTTTTAACTTTGAAATTGGTTGCATAAATGGAAGTTGAAGTCACAGTACAAGCCCAAACACAGTTTATTAATATCAGCTCATTTTACCACAGGACTCATGTGTAGACTGGGTGGTTTTCCCAGACTCAGGAGTGAGTACTTTCTTGATATAAGTCCCTTCATGGATTATGTTCGGCATTCCACATCACCTGACGCAATACCCACTCCGGAGCTGAAATCATAGGCTAGATTTTTATTATGATGGGGTCACCCACTATTGAGATAGGAGTTTGCTGTTCCATTTGTAGTCTGCCATCTGATAAATGCTAGATTATGAGTCAGAATAATAAACACAAGGTGTTGTAGTAGTCCAAAACGCTTCCCGTTGTCTAATGTTACATCTGTCTTTTTAGCAGTATTCTCAAAGGAAAACAAAATTTGAATGTGTGCCTCTATACTAACAGTTTCTGGAAACGGCAATGCCTATCCATTTTCTTTTTAAATAAAGGCTTTCTGTAAACCGTTCACATAACCAGTTATTTGGCTTGAAATGGCCTCCCCATGAAAATGCCTGCTTTAATGTCAAGTCAGGGAATAGCGAAGCTTTGCTGGAGTCCCAGTGTCTAGCAGATATACTATAAATTTAATTTCATAGCAAAGTGAAGTCTATTACAGAAAATCAGAAAGAACTACCTTCTCAGCAAGGCCATCTCTCTTTTTTTATTGAGTCCTTTTTTCGTGGAGCTTTTGCAAGCTTTGTCTCCACCTGTCAATAAAAAGGGGCTCTTTGTTTGAGGACAATACTGACAAATTAACCAGAAAACATATTTCCAGTGGTGAGTGGAGGCAAAAGTTCAGGAGAGGCCATGGCTGCTACCTGTTTCATTATACCTGTAATTGGGGATTTCAGACTTGTTAACAATTTTTATTTTACTCAATTTGAATAGTCTTTTTCTCCTGTTGTCTTATATGTTTGTCAGTGAAACCAAAGGCGTTTTTATAAATTTTGCTGTTGCAAGTGTAAGCCAGAGAGAGAGGGTGGTGAAGGAGATGTTAGAACCATGATGCCTTAAAAGAATCCTGAAGTTTCTCAAAGACAGAAAAAACCTCCAAACCATACTTTTCACTATTTCTTAATTGGTGCTTACTGGTGTTATATGGTATTACACATTAATTAAAGATCTCCTGAGTACGTTGGAAAACAGTTAATCGTTTTTAAGTGGCTGGCTTGCCCAGTGGTCATTCTTTTTATAGGGTCAACATAAAATTTTTCTCGGGCATTTGAAAAAGGATTACATTTGCATGTAATATGAAAGTGATGGCCTGGGGTTTTGAGGGATTTTCTTTCGAAAATTACCACGAAGTACAAATACTAGGTTTAGGTAGTACTTGTGGATGTGAACTACATTAAATATAAAAAGAAGGAGATATGAGTTTTACCACAATTTTCATGTAACTAGATGCATGAATTAAGAGTCTCACTAGATGTTGTTTCGTTGAAGTCTGGTGGTTCAGTTTAAATCCAGATCAGTTTTTAATGAATTCTTTAGCAATTAATTTTCTATGAATACCCGTGATGCTACTGGCACTCTCCTAAGTTTGTGAAGGACAGAAATAATAAATATGGCCCCTGTCTTCAAGGAACTAATGACCCATTCAGCAATCACTATGGATTGTTATTAAAGCGATGGAGTTTTCCAGGAGTTTTACATTATTATGCCTTATGTTTAAATATTTGATCCATTTTGACTGCTTTTGTATATGTATGGTAAGAGGTAATGATCTAATTTTATTTTGTATGTGGATTTTCAGATTTCCTAACACCATTTGTTGAAGAGACTGTCCTTTCCTCATTGCATGGTCTCGGTGCCCTTGTCAAAGATCATTTAACCATATACAGAGAGGTTTATTATGGGCTCTCTATTCTGTTCCATTGGTCTCTGTGTGTGTCTTTATGCCAATACCACACTGTTTTAATTACTGTAGTTTTGTAATATATTTTAAAATCAAGAAATATCATACATCCAGTTTTCTCCTTCCTTTTCAAGATTACTTTGGCTATTTGGGGCTCTTTGTGATATTATACACAAAAGCCCGCTCAAAATGGATTAAAAACTTAAATGTGAGACTTGAAACTATACAATTCCTAGAAGAAAACCTAGAAGAAAAGCTTCATGATATTGGTCTTGGCAATGAATTCATGGGTATAACACCAAAGCCACACACAACAAAAGCAAAGTAGACAAGAGGAACTACTCTAAGTAAGAAGTTTCTGGACAGCAAAGGACATAATCAACACAATGAAAAGGCAACCTATAGAATGGGACAAAGTATTTGCTCACCATGTAGCAGGTAAAGGTTAAATTTCCCAAATACATAAGGAACTCCTACAATTCAATAGCAAAACCAAAGCCCAAACCAAAGCCTAACAACTCAATTAAAAAATGACAGGGTACCTGAGTGGCTCAGTCGGTTAAGCGTCTGACTTTGGTTCAGGTCATGATCTCATGGTTCGTGGGTTCGAGCCCCGCATCGGGCTCTGTGCTGACAGCTCAGAGCCTGGAGCCTGCTTCGGATTCTGTATCGCCCTCTCTCTCTGACCCTCCCCTGTTCATGCTGTCTCTCTCTCTGTCTCATTAAAAACATTAAAAAATTAAAAAAGAAAAAGACAAAATGCTTGAATAGACATTTCTCCAAAGAAGATATACAAATGATGAACAAGTATATGAAAAGGTTCTTAGCATCACCCATCATCAGAGAAATGCTAATCAAAACCACAATGAGGTATCACCTCAGACCTGTTAGGATGGCTATTATTAGAAGGAAAAAAACAACAACAACAACATCACAAGCATTGTCGAGGATGTAGAGAAATTGAAACCCTTCCATACCATTGATGAGATTACAAAATGGTGTGGCTGTTATAGAAAGCAGTATGGAGGTTCCTCAGAAAGTTAAAATCAGAACCACCACATGATCCATGGAACCCACTTCTGGGTTATTTTGCAAAATAATCGAAATCAGTATCTGAAGGAGATATTAGGTCTCTCATGTTTGTTGTAGTATTGTTCACAATAGCCAAGATTTGGAAGCAACCTAAGTCATTCAGTGGATTAATGGGTAAAAAAAAGATCTTACCACAATAAAATAAAAATTTAAAAACTCCAAATACAGTGTATAAGTAATAATCACAAGTAACATTTATTGAATGGTTACCAAGTATCAAACACACATTATATGTTGTGCTTTTCCTTGGGTGGCTCATATAATCTTAACAGCATTCACGGAAGATTTCATGGTGTTCAATGAGAAATCTGGCTTTTGGTTATGTAACATGCTCAAGACTGCACAACTAATATTGGTTTCCAAATCTTTTTGACTCTAGAGTCTGTGCAGTTAATGACTACTCTATTCCACTTTCCCAATGAAGATACTATTTGAGATTTAGTTAGCATTTTTCATCTCAAATATTTTAAAGGCTTCATGTGAAGCTATCCAGGTTATGAACAAATGAAACACATTTCATTTCTGCTAAGGTAGAACCTCCCTCATTTTATTAATGCACTTAGTGAATATTATTGAATGAATTTGTGTGGATGCATGTTTTCATGAAGGGAATTACAGTAAAATTTTGATTTTAGAAAATTTTTTCATGTCATTTTCTCTATTGTTAAGAGACTGGGGGAAAGAAAACATAATTATGTTCCACGTGTGTTATTAAATTTTGGTAAAATGTCCATAACATAAATTTGCCATTTTGACTGTTTTTGAGTATGTGGTTCAATGGTAAGCGTGTTCACATTGTTGTGCAACCACCAGCACGATCTCTAGAACTTTATTATCTTCCCAAACTGAAATTCTGTATCCATTTATCTGTTTACTTTTAAAGAAAGCACATTTGGAAGTGTTTAAATTCTGTTTCAGTATTTTCCAAGCAACCATTTAGCATGTCATTACTAACAAATTTGACAGAGTTTTTCTTCTAATAAAAAACAGAGGAGAGAAAAGGTCTGTCCTTGAAATATTATTAACTTTTGGGCCATTTGATGAATGGAACTTAATTCTCAAACTTGGCATCATTGGGAGCACAAATTATGCCGTTGAATGAAGTAGCTGCAAACTGAAAATTTTGACAATGCTAGATGATGAATGTTGAACATCAGAGTTTGATTTTATAGGGATAGAAAAACTGAGCTGGAGAGACTACCCTAAATTTGATAGTTAGGTGAGAAGCACAACTAAAAAACATATCTAGAGCTAGAACACAGAGCTAAAAAAAAAAAAAAGGTGGCCACAATTTACAAATTATTGTGTTGAGGACAGAACCTGGATGATTGAAAGTGTGAGAAGGGCCTTTACACAGTAGTCTACTTATCAGTGGAACCTGATCCACCTGTAATTTCCTACATACTTACAAACAGAGATAATGAAAAATTGAGAGGGCCATTGTCCTGGGAGACATGTGTACATATATATGTTTGTGTGCTGGTAGTAAACATGATGGGGCATCCACTTGTTCAAAATCTGCCTTCAAAAACCTTCCGGTAGACCACTGGTGTGTGCATGGGCCTTACGTTCTAGTAACAATAGTATAACTAACAAATACAACTAGTGAGTGTCTCCAATTGTTGAGCTTTGGAACTAAGAGGGACATCATTGATCATCTAGGTAAATTCTTTTAGCCAGGATTTGGGGACCTGAAAAATTTGAGGAAATTGTCATGCAAATAAGTTATATTACTTTAGCTTTTTGGTTGTTGTGTTTTCAAACTGCTGGGCTTCTAGTATCTTTCAGGCTAATGTGTACTTGAAGCCTTAACACAGATTATAATAAGAAACATTGCCTAGATGTACATGGCTATGAAACAAACTTTCTTTGGGAGCATTTTTAGGAACTAATCTTCCAAGGAGCACTTTGGGAAACCCTAATCTATTCCAGTAGCTATGTCCCAACAGGAGCCATGATAAACTTATTTATCAAACTATCACTTAATGTCTGTAATGACTTTAAATACATTAAATATTTAATCCAAGACAAGTGGAAATCATTGCTTATCTTGAGACAAAAATAAAGATAGTAACAGCAAATAAAATGTTCTTGCTTATTAGAATTGGACATTTTGAGGATCTGGCCTGCCTGCACATTTTGATTAGTAGGTAGGCTACTTTGACTACTTAGTGTAACAAAATATCTGAATCCCAAGGGACTTAAATAGGAAGGATGTATTCCTCTCTGCATTATAAAAAGTGGATTGTGGAGTGGCTCGATGGCTCATTGGCAGTCAGTGAGGAATAAGGCGATTGCCATCCTTCAGGCCCACCATCCTCACTGTCACAGAGATGTTACCACCCAAGGCTGCGTCACATCCTCACAGCCATGTCAAATATGGAGTTAAGTTTCTCTCAGAACCCTGCATTCTTTCCCCTAGCCCCTCACCCAGTAGACCTCCTTGCGGATTGTGTGGGCCAGAATGGGTCACAAAGCTGGGCCCTAAAGGCCAGGTAGACTGAGAAAGTGAATATCTGGCCTTTCAGTCACCATCCTCGGTGCTACCTCTGCCGGAAAGAAAGGGAAAGAATGTTGTGCCTTGCATGTGTTTTTCATATTTGTGTCTAACTATTGTTTTGCTGTGGCTATGTGGCTGGGTTTCTATTGCTCCCAAAATCACTATTCAGTAATTTAAAATGAAATTAAATGCTGAAATACTTTAGAGCAACTCTGTGAATACAGATTCATTCCAGAAAATGAGAGTATTGTAGAAGGAAAGATTCTCTTGATATGCCCGAATCCTTTAATTATCACTAGAGTTTTCTTTTCTTTTTCTTCACTAGTTTGTTTTAAATTAAAGGCTTTCTAGCACAATTATAGATCCCAATTTCAAAGACTATTATTTGTAGAGAAAAAAATGTGGATCCATCAAGTACTGGCTTTTTCTTTCTTTGTCCTGTTCCAGTTTATGATTCTCATATCCCTTGCGTTTTATATTCCTCACTAGGATCCTGGATTCTACTTTACCCATGAGAGCCCAGAAGAGTGTTCTCTTGTTACAGGAGATAAATGGAGACAGGGTGGACTGATCGTAGCTGTCAGCAGGCATGTGACTGTTGTTGTTGTTGTTTATTTGCTTGCTTGCTTTTCTTTAGCCCAGCTGGGAATATATAGGTGAAAAATGTGGGCTTTGCAGGATAGAAGCCAGCTCCCTGGTCTCCCCACTCTCCACCTCATATACTTTTCTTCATATCTCCTGGCAGGTAAGCCAGAGTGGAAAAGGCAGTATAGCAAGAAGACAAGAATAAGTGTATTTGGAATGTGATCAGGTTGGCTTGTGAATCTGATATGAGGTATAAGCCATGCGTGTGGCATGAATGAAATTGCCATGGACTAAGTGCCAGGGGAGACTAAGCTATTGAGGTGTCATTGGAAGGAATGCTGATGGTCCCTGAAGACCTACAACTCATTTTCAAGTACCTTAATAAGTAAGTTCAAAAGAGGGAGAAAGCACATTTGACAACAAGAGTGTGTAGAATAATACGGCACCTTAACAAATGTAAGAAATGAAACTTTATTTTAAAATACTATTTATTTAGGATATTTATGCAGTGTATACTTGTGACAAACACTCTGTTTCAGAGAAATAAGTCAGAGTCCCTGCTCTCTAGTTATTCATGGCATAATGGAGGCATCATATTTGTTAGCAGAAAAGTTATAAAGCAGATGGTGAAAATTACTTATTGAACTGAAATTTGTTGAGTGTCTGCTATATGTCAGGTACTGGCCTAACCTTGAGGATAAAGAAGTGATAAAGATCCTGCTCTCATGAGCTAATACTAATAAAGAGCTCAAAGGAGAGAGTGACTGCGTCTACTTGGGAGAATCTACGCAGGTTACCCATAGATAGAAGGTGACATATGACCTGGATCTTGAAGAATTTGAAAGAATTTCCAAGTAGAGAAGTGAGGAAGAGTCATTCCAGGTGGTAGTAATCATTTCAAGTAGTATGACTTCATTCATTCATTTGTCCATTTTTCAACAATATTTATTGAATATCTACCATATCCAAGAATCTGTAAGCCTGGTGATGACTAGAGAATTTATAGTTGAACAAGACATAATAGTTACTTTTTAGGAGCTTGTGGTTTACTAGAGGAATTAACAGAAGAACTTGGTGTGGATGGAATATAGAAAATGTGGACCAGATAGATCCTGACCCTTGCCTGACAAAGGAATTTGAATTGTGTTCTATAGATGTTGTAAGGTTGTAGAAGGCTGAATATGGGAACTAACACACCAAGATTTACCCTTAGGAAGGCAACCATGGCAGTACGAAAAGTGAATT
The DNA here is from genome assembly GCA_017311185.1 of Proteles cristata cristata. Classification (NCBI taxonomy): domain Eukaryota; kingdom Metazoa; phylum Chordata; class Mammalia; order Carnivora; family Hyaenidae; genus Proteles; species Proteles cristata. The sequence continues at coordinate 288,651 of JAESUZ010005645.1, read as the reverse complement.
AAAGGTAGAGGAAAGTCTGGTGGGAGTTAGGGCACTGGGAGTATCTGCCCAAGGGGAAAGATAAGGGCTTGAAATAGCAGTGGTAATACTAATTCCATGCATTTCTTACACCATACACAAAAATAAACTCAAAATGGATGGAAGACCTGAATGTGAGACATAAAACCATCAAAGTCCTAGAGAAGAAAACAGGCAACAACCTCTTTGACCTCAGCTGCAGCAATTTCTTGCTCAACACATCCCTAAAGGCAAGGGAATTAAAAGCAAAAATGAACTATTGGGACTTCATCAAGATAAAAAAGCTTCTGCACTGCAAAGGAAACAATCAACAAAACTAAAAAGCAACCAATGGGATGAGGAAAGATATTTGCAAATGATATATCGGATAAAGGGGTAGTATCCAAAATCTGTAAAGAACTTACCAAACTCAACACCTGAAAAACCAATAATCCGGTTAAGAAATAGACAGAAAACATGAATAGACACTTTTCCAAAGAAGATATCCATATGGCCAACAGATGGTTGCTCAATGTCCCTCATCATCAGGGAAATACAAATCAAAACCACACTGACATACCACCAAACACTGGTCAGAATGGCTAAAATTAACAACTCAGGAAACCATAAATGTTGGCAAGGATGTGGAGAAATGGGCACCTTCCTACACTGTTGGTGGGAATGCAAACTGATGCAGCCTCTCTGGAAAACAGTGTCGAGTTTCCTCAAAAAATTAAAATTAGAATATCCTTATGACCCACCAATAGCACTACTAGGAATTTATCCAAAAGATACAGGAGTGCTGATTCATAGAGGCACATGTACCCTAATGTTTATAGCAGCAGTTTCAATAATAGCCAAATTATGGAAAGAGCCTAAATGTCCATCGATTGAAGAATGGATAAAGAAGATGTGGCTTATATGTACAATGGAATACTACTTGGCAATGATAAAAAATGAAACCCTGCTATTTGCAACAATATGAATGGAACTGGAGGGTATTATGCCAAGTGAAATAAATCAGTCAGAGAAAGACAGATACCAAATGTTTTCAGTCATATGTGGAACTGGAGAAACTTTAACAGAAGACCATGGGGGAAGGGAAGGGGAAACAGGGAGTTACAGAGAGGGAGGCAGGCAATCCATAAGAGACCCTTAAAAACAGAACATAAACTTAGGGTTGATGGGTGGGAGAGAGGGGAAAATGGGTGATGGGCACTGAGGAGGGCACTTGTTGGGATGAGCACTGGGTGTTGTATGTAAGCGATGAACCACGGGAATCTACGCCCCATCAACCAAGAGCACCTGTATACACTGTATGTTAGCCAATACGAAAATAAATTATATTTAAACAAATCCTGTTTTCATTCAACAACTATTTATCCAAGGCTTGGCATTCTTCTAGGTACTGGGAACCTAGCAGTGACTAAAACACACTCCTTGCTCTCCAGGGGCTTACATTCTAGTTGAGGGAGAATAACATAAAGAAATGAAGATAAATAAGGAAATGTATAATTTGTCAGACTGTGATGAGAAAATAATAAACCAGGATAAGGAATATAAGGAATATCAGGGGTGGGGTAAGGTATCAGGTCATTCTTTCCTTTTTATTTTAAAATTTTTAATGTTTTATTTATTTCTGAGAGAGAGAGAGAGAGCGCATGAGCAGGGGAGGGTCAGAGAGAGAGACACACACAGAATCTGAAGCAGGCTCCAGGCTCTGAGCTAGCTGCCCGCACAGAGCCTGATGCGAGGCTCGAACTCATGAACCATGAGATCATAACCTGAGCCGAAGTCGGATGCTTAACCGACTGAGCCAACCAGGCGCCCCATCAGGTCATTATTTCATAAGAAGAGAAAGGGAAAGTTTGCTGATATGGTTACTTTTTAGTAGAGACCTGAAATAATTTGTAGAGGCATCTGGAGGAGCATGCCAAATAAAGGAAGTGTAAAAAGCAAAAGCCATTAGATGGACATAAGCCTGGAAGTTCTGAAGAACAGCCAGGAGATTACTGTGGCTAGGGAGACGTGAGTTATGTATAGGGTGGTAGTGGAGAAGCAGGTTGTGTTTGGCTCACTGTAAGGACTTTGGCTTTTGGTCAGAGTGGGGAAGGAAGATATTGGAGACATCTTAGCATATGTCCTAAAACTTTCCTAGATGCACAATATAGAGTAGAATGTAGAAGAGGGAAATAATGAAGAGTCCAGTGCAATCCCAGTGAAAGATGGTGGTGGCTTGGGCCAGGTGGTCACATTCTGAATGTAGTCTGATATGACTGGATATAAAGCAGACTGATGGATTTGATGTGAGGGTGAAGGAAACAAAGGAATTAAGGGTAGCTGCAAGGTTTTGGGCCCTGAGAAATTAGAATTTCCATAGAAAAATAGAATTTCCTTGATGGAGACTATGGAAGAGCAGGTCTACAGCAAAATCAGGAATTCTGCTTTAGACATACTAAGTTTGAGATGCCTATTTGATTCCCAAATGGAGATGTTAAATAAGCAGTTGGATATAAGAATCTAGAGGTGAGAGAGAGGTGAGGAAATGGAAATTTATAAGTCATTAGTATATAGATCGTATTTTAAAACAGGAGACTAGCTAGTGTTGAGGTGCCTGGATGACTCAGTAGGTTAAACATATGACTCTTGATTTCAGCTCATGTCATGATCTCACAGTTCACGAGATCAAGCCTCACACTGCGCTCTGTGTGACAGTGTGGAGTCTGCATGGGATTCTCTCTCTCCTTCTCCCACTGTCTTTTCCTGACTTGTTCTCTCTCTCTCTCTCTTTCTCTCAAAAATAAATAAACATTAAAAAATTAAGAATAGTGTCACCTAGGTAGTGGTGTAGGGAAGTAAGAAAGTTCAAAGGCATAGATTTGGAGGAATCAAAGTGTCAGAAATTGGAGAAATTAGTAGTGATGAGTATAGGAAGGATTGAGGAATGTCCTGAGAGTGTGGTGTTTCAGAAGCCAACTGCGGACAGCGTTTAGAGAAGCAGAGTGATCACTTATGACGAAGCTACAGATGGGTAGAGAAGAATTAAGACTGAAAACTGGCCATTAGATTTGGTATCAGAAAGGTGGCCTCAATGAGAATTGTGTGAGAGTCATTTGTTCAAGCCACATTTGAAGGTGGATAGCAAAGTCTGTGATTATAGATGGCATTTTGAGGACATTTACTGTAAAGAGAAGCAGAGATATGGTTTGACAGTTAGAAGGTCAGGCATGGGTTTTTTGTTGTTTATTTGCTTGTTTTTTAAAGACTAGGAATATTCATCATATGATATCCACAGTACAGATCAAACAATGTTGTAAGAGTCACAAGTCATTTGAAGATTGACTCAGTAAGATTTGATGACCTCTTTGCATGTGGATGGGAATAAAGAAGTAATTAAAGACTATGACAGTATTTCCAACTTAGGAAACATAAATAGTACTAATTTAAACTATGCAATTTCAGAAGGTATTTTTCTGATTTGTGCTAAACATTTATTTTTTGACAGGAGTTTCTGATGATAAGATTCAATGAGCATTAAAGATGGCAATAAAGGCAAATATAATAAGGATGGTAATTCACTTAACATCCATTGAGTAATTTCAAGGTAGCTTAGACGCCCTCTCCAATAACACAGTCTGTACTATTATTAACCCTATTTTACAGATGGAGAGACTGACACCCAGAAGGAGGAAACAAGTAACCAAAGGTGTCAGAGTTTGCTAATGTCAAATCCAGCTGTACTAATAAGAAAGTACAGTTTATGAGATAAATTACATGGATTCAAATCAATATTTGAGGTGGACAGATTTTTACCGAGTACAGAACTGAACCTAGAACTTGGGTCTTAGCAGTCATTCTAGGTTTTTCTCCTATCGCTTTTACATCTTTATCAGAAAAATGGCAGTTCTTACTGGGGCTTAACTGGAGATTCTTGGAATGACTGCAAGTCATATTTCCCTCCATTTCACTACTGAGGAGATATCTGTGTTTCTAACTGGAAAAGAAAGGTAAATTGCTAATTTGAGCCTGCACTTTAGAGATATACTTGAATGTGTGTGTAACTACACACACACACACACACACACACACACACACACACACACACACTTTGCATCACTGGGAGCCTGTTATGAACGAAAATATTTTCCAGGGTACTTATACACCTCATTCTTTCCAAGTTTCTAAGTGTTGAGATTTGCCAGATCCCCATTCTCCATACGTTCCCAATTCTCTCACCTAATGTCCTTCCAGAAAGAAGGTGAACCCAGATACTTTGTGGATATTTTAATACATATTTCCCTTTCCTGCTAGTGCCCCTCAATATCTGTTTTCAGGTAGGACACACATGTGTCTGTATTGAGAATCGGATAAAGAGGTAGTTCATGTATTCTGCAAGCATGTTTTACATGTGGATTCCTTCCGTTACCTGGTCTTTTCATCTCAGGGACATGAGCACAAATAGCTGGTGCAAGAAATGGCAGTGTGGCTAAGGGCATGGCTGTTGGTTGTAAGTGTAACCCTGCCACGTATTGTCTGTATGGCCTTGACCAAATTATTTAACGTTTCCTGAGTGGAAGCATGCAATTATATTATTGTTTTCCTATACCTCATGAAAGCTTTTGATTTAATGTTTAAGGAGAATGCAGTGTATTTTGTCAATTGATTATTTTCATGAATTATTTGTAATGTGTTAATTACATATAAATACACTGTAAACAGATGTGAAATATTCTTCTCCTGCCCAGCTGTCATTTTTAAGTCATAAGTCATCTGGGATGATATCTGTACTGGCAGGACTTTTTGAAGGAGAATAACAAATGGATCTCAGTGCAAATCTGGGAGAATTAGTATTTTCTCCTACACGTATTTTGCATTTTGTTAATGTTAACTCTTGAGACTAATTATGTGCTTAATGGACATTCAGACTTTCAACTGCATGTAAATATTTGAAAAGGGAAGAAAGGAAGAAAAGAAGAGAGCTGAGCTAGTAGTCATGTTTGATATATCGGGGTTATCATTCTATTTTGGGGGGGGATGCAATTATATGGAAAGGCAATAGAGAAGTTGTCAGGAAATGCTACAAGACACTGAAGTTCACATGTACGTATATTCATACTTGTTCATAATTGTCTCATGTATATGAAAGAAAATCCTCACTCCTGCAGCTTCAGGCTCTAAGATACATTTTCTTTTTGTGATTCTTTCTCCCATCGTGATACTCTTTCAGTTCATTTTGACAAGATTCCATTTATGTAAAAAAAAGTGTAGCCCTTGGGGAAGGGAAGTAGGGGAAAAAATCACAGAGTATGATTTGCTTCATGCGCTACCTACCTCTAAGATTGTCTTGGTGCACAGAAAATAATTAGCTTCACCTTGTCTAATTCAGGAGGAAAGAAGCCACGTGCTAAAGTAATGTCAAATCTTCTTAGAAGCCAGATGAACATAGAACAGCAGTCAGGGAGACTGTTTGGGTCTAATTTTCATCCTTTTGCAGCATCCAACACTCTTAATCATGCCTCCTTTTGAAAGTTTCTCCTTCCAGTTATTTCCAGGACACCCAGTCTGCTCTTTAGGCTCCTCTTCCACTTAGCTGTGAATTACATGTTTTTTCCAAAAAGAACATGTCCTCTGGCCCTCTATTCTTTTTACATTCCTATGCTTTCTCTGCTGATCTTTTCCAAACCCTACTAAGGTGGGTTATTCACCCAGCCAGAATCTCTCTGTTCAGCTAAGATCTATTTATCTATCTACCTGCTGAATATCCAGAACTTAAAGTTAATTATTTTGCTCCCAAAACTTGCTTTTCCTATAAGGCTTCTTTTTTGGATGTCCTCCAACAACCACCTTGTCACTCAAGGTAGAAACCCAGGAGGTATCTTTAACTCTCCTCTCATTCACATCTAACCTGTCATGGTGTTCTTCAGATTTCACCTTCATAGGGGCGCCTTGGGTGGCTTAGTCGGTTAAGTGTCCAACTTCAGCTCAGGTTATTATCCCACGGTTTGTGGGTTTGAGCCCCACATCAGGCTCTGTACTGACAGTTCAGAGCTTGGAGCCTGTTTCAGATTCTGTGTCTCCCTCTCTCTCTCTGCCCCTCCCTGTTCACACTCTGTACCTCTCTCTCTCTCAAAAATAAATAACCATAAAGCAAAATTACAGATTCCACCTTCAAAGTATATGCCCCCCTTTTATTTTCTAAGCCCACTCCCATTGCCTTAGTTCTGCCTTAAATAATTTATTTTTTTGCCTAGGTCATTCCACGATATCCCTCTGATCCATTTCTTATGTTACCAAAAGAGTAATCTTTCTAACATGTGAGATAATATCATTCTACTCTCTGCTTCGATCCTTCATCTGTTTCCTTGACCATTCCCCAAAAAACAAAATTAAGACATTTTGGCTTAGCACACTGGATAGTGAATAGTCTGTCTTCTTATCTCATTTTCTTCCACCCACCACACCCTTTCTTTACTGTGTGTATGGACTGTCCTCTGATTGTATCATGTAGCCTCACCTGTGTATGGACTGGCCTCTGATTGTATCATGCCACACCCTCTTCTAGACACGCTTATCCTCTTCCTCTTTTTACTTAACTCTGGGCCATATTTAACATTTCAGTTTCTATCTTACCTTCTTGAAAAGCTCATAATAATTAAGAGAACTTCTCAAGATTGGATAGTAAATCTAGCAAAGAGGGTAAGCGTGGAAGCAGGTTTCTGATAATTCAACAAACCCATATTGAGTGCCTATTATGAAGCTGTAAAATTAAATGATACGTGCTTCGTGCCTTCAAACAATTGACAGTTTAGTGAAACATACAGAGAAGGAAATCCACAAGAGGCATTGTTGGCCAGTGTTTAAAAGTTCATGGCCTCTGTAGACAGAGGACTTGAGATGAATAACTGCCTATAATCTTCTAGCTGTGTAGACTTGTAGATTTAAGTCACTTAAATGCTCAAATATGTTTTCTTATGTGTTTATATCAGAATAAAAATATGTATCAGAAAGTGCTATTGTGAATATAGATTAAATGAGATTATGTGCCTAACACATACTACATGCTCACATCATGATGGTGAGGAAGAAAATGTTGATAATGACAAACAGTTGCGGTGCCCTGGGATAAGAGTTTTAACCAAATATGAAGGAGGTGCTAATGAAAGTACAGATAATAGGCATCTTACTTCCGAGGGCTAGGGAAAGCTTTTAGTTACTTAAATCTCTTCATGGATAAAAATAGAGATAACAAAAATCTAATTGAGTCGTGAGGATTAAGTGTGTGTGAAACGTATGTGAAAGCACCTTCACAGAACCTAGTACATTTTGTATTCTTAGTGAATATTAATCAAATTTAGAGTCTACGTATTGAATTTTTTTCCCTTTTCATATTGTTCTATTGGATAATTTGCTGGAATTCCTAATGACGGTCAACTACGGTATAAAGATCACCCATGGAATATTTGCCACTCAAAATTTAGTTAGTATCCAGAAATCCTTGACTGATATAAAATTTAAAAGTTTCAACATTCACAATAATTCATACATAGTGTACATAGTTTACCCATACCACAACCAAACTTGCGAAGTCCTTCATGCAATCAACACTTACTGAGAGCCAAATGCCCAGCCAGATGCTGGATATTTGTCACAGGACTGAGGTGTCATCATGGAGAAGTATGTCTACAAGGCCTGATGAGAGCATGTCTGCCTTTGAATCTGTAACTTTTATCTGTCACTGACAGGAACCCTGTATAAGGTCTTTACACAAACTATGAGAGAAATTTCAAGTATTCTTACACTGATGAGCCCGTGGGCTGAACAGCATTACTGCAGAGGTCCTGAGAAATACTGCATAGCATGGCCCTCCATGGCACATGGGAAAAAATGCAGCCATTGTAAAGAAAGGACTGATGAAAGGAGGCCAATGCTATTTAGGACAATTATCCTTCTTCACTCACCGCCCCCCCCCAACTTTATTACACTTGAACAGCATGATAAATTCTTGAATCATTGTATAGCACTGGATCATAATTTGGACTTGATATTTACTCTGTATCAGATATGACTCCTTTCCGACTACCAAATTTGTTGCACATTATTTAAACACAAGCTTGTTATTATTTGAACAACTACTTGTGAAGCAGTCATTATATGTCATGTACTATGTTCAACCCTAGGAATGTATTGATGTGAATACCCTCCCCATTTGTGCTCTCAAGTGGCTCATAGCCTAGTGAAACAATCATATTAGTAGAAATATTGCAAAATCACATAGTGATTCCAATAATAAAGGGTTAACAAGGTACTAAGGAATCCCAAAGGTTGAAGCCACTAACTTACCTCAGGGAAAATTCCATTATCTCGGAGCTTGATCTGAAGGATTAGGCTTGACTTTCCTACCTACTTAGACTTCATAACCAAATTTTCTTCAGACCAAATATTCACAACTTTCATGAGCCTAATTCGTTTTTTTAAAGGATTTTTTTAAGGGTCATTTCATACCTGGATCTTCACCACTTTACTTATTGCTCTTCTCTCTCTTCGTCCCATTGCCATTTTCATTCCTTACATCCTGATTGTCCAAGAAGTGAGGCAAAAGTGTCTCACTCTCTTATTAAGAGTCAGTCAGCTCTCTCCAATTACTCAAAATCCTTCCATCGAATATCTGTTGAGCTCCCCTAAGTGCTGTGGCCCATGGTCTGTGCTGGGCAGAGAATAGTGAATAAACGTCAACCCCATCTCCGTCCTTGTGGTGCTTACAATCTGAAGAGGAGAGTTTAATCAAATAATCACACGGATATATGGGTTATTATAAGCTGAAAGCACTGCTGAAGGAAAAGGCATTGTCCTATGAGCAGAACCAGAGAAAGTTTCCCTGCGGACATTAGAGCTTAAATCTGAGGGGTGAGGGAGGAAATTAGGTAAAGTTTCATTGGGCAGGAAGCACCTTTTCAGAGGACGGAGCAGCTACACATGAGTCCTATGGTAGGAAATGGAAGAAGCGAAGGCAGAACCATGTACTTGCATGTATTGCATGTAATTTGCATGTACTTGCAAATTACTAACTCTCAAATCAAGCTGTTTATTAAACAAGAGCCTTAGTGTACCCAGCTTTGCAGCTCTTACTGAAGGGGTTGGTATCAATCTCTTCTCAAAAAGGTTCCCTAGGCTTCTTAGAAGAAATGGCTTTTTCTCCCCCTTAGCAAAGGCTGACCTGAAAAGACACACCAAACTCAAAGACATTTTTCAACAAATATTTGCTAAGCACCCTTCATGCTCTGAGCCAGCCATTCTAGATGTTGGGGGTGTAGGAGTGAACACAACAGATAAAAATCTTGCCTTTATGAAACTCATATTCTCCTAGGAAAGAAAGAAAGTAGGCGGGATAAATACTTTTCAAAAATGTGCAGTTTACTAGATAGTAATACATGCTAAGGAGAAGAAAGATGGAAGAAAAAGTAAAGGGTTAAAGGTAAAGGGTTAAATATTACAAAGGGTAGCCAGAAGAGGACTCCCTATAAAGATAAGTTTTGAATTAAGACTTGAAGGAAACGTTAGAGCCACCCAGCCGGGCGTCCATGTGAAGAGAAAGCATTTTAGGCAGAGGGAAGGGAGGAGGTGCACAGGCCTGGGGGCGGGAGGGAACCCGCAGTGTCAGAGGAAGAGAAAGTTGCTGAGGGAGCTGTAAGGCGTTAGGGGAAGACCAGTGAGAGGCGTCAACCATCCACACTGCCTGCTTTGTTGTCTTACAATCTGCGGCTCTTCTCTGAGAAAGATGGAGATACTGGAAGGTTCTAAGTTAAGTAAGAACTTGATCTGAATTCCATTTCAAGAAGACTGCTTTTTCTATGGCCCTCTAGAGGACCGCAACCGTATGTAGTTGCTTAACTGAGAGGGGTCCCTGAAAGTGTAATCCAGTAGGACTTTCTGTCTTTAAATGAGAACAATTAGATGCCCTGTTACTAAATAACAAGAAAACTCAGTCTCTGGAGGGCACCTGGCTGCTTCAGTAATGTAGCAGGAATAAGATGGCCGCTCAGAGCTTTTTGATGCAGAAACACAGGATTGACTGTTACCTATAGTAAACTCCTTTCTCAGGGATCAATTTCACCAACACTCATATAAACAGTTAGTGAATGAATGAATGAACGAATGTAAAAGCAAAAGAATGAATGAAGATGAAGCATGTGCTTCATCGAACAGTTTTACCCAAAGCTAAGTGATTTGTTCAAACCTATCGAGGCTAAAGCTGGAAGGAGCTAAGTTCCTGGTTCTTTCTCAATTATCAGTCATTTCCCATCCTGTTCCATGGTGGTTTCTGTGATGGGGCTTGAGCAGTGAATACGAACCACTAATTCTAAATATCATTAACACGGATAATTTTCTACTTAGCCAATTATCAGTGTTAACGATTCCTTTGCTTCTAAGATGGAGAAAGGGGGAAATATTTTCTGATGAGATACTTCTGATCATGATGGAAAAATGGCAGAAGGTAGTTTAATGGAAGTAAAGGCTCCATTAAATTTTGGCTCAGAAATCTGTACCCTTGTAAGGGCACTCTTTCTTGGGTTCACTTTTGGTATTAGAGGAAAAGATGCTCTTAAATCTGTGTCTGACGAGTCTTAAATCATTCTAGCTAACTCCATTATAGCAGATCTCCCTCTTGTGTTCTGACTCTGTCTACCATAGGGCCTCAACTGTTTTTGTCCCTGTTTTATAATATTTTGAATATGCCTGGAAGTGGGGGATAAATTTGAGTACTGAAGGCAGATTGAATTTTCAACAGAGAGAATTGTCTCCTGAGCTATGTGTTATATAATGAAGTGCACTCCTGGTGTAATTAAAGTTCCTTAATTCACAGATATATGTCACTTTTCACGTCATTGAACACTCAAGGGCCTCTAAATGAACTAAAAGTGGGAAGTTGTGATTTTCTTTACAACTGCAGTTTTCATTGGCCTTTATGGGAAAGCTAGTCTGACGAGTATTCGAAGGACTCCTGCAAATGTTAAAACTTGCTTATTGTTGACAAAGGAATTTCGGAAATCATACTCGGCATGTCATGGGGCTGAATAAAGGAAAAACGGTGTACCAAATCAATGCTTAATAAAAATTACCTGCTAATTCAGTTCATAAAACTCTTGACCTTCATAAGAGAGAACATTTTTAATCCTCGAAAAGTGAATTAGATAACCAAAGTTTTAATCCTTCATATTCACATAAAACATTGGCATGTTAATTTTACTATCAAAAGGTACGTTCAACATCATAATCACATGCTTGTTTCTAGTTATGTAGTGTATAAATCAGCTTTGTTTGCCCTGCTAATTAATGATTGATTGTTTTTATATCAGCATGATTGATTTTTAAAACCACTGTGAATAGTAAGGCAATTTCATGATAAAAATGAAGGTGAAGTATGAAGATAAGAAAAAGTAATTTATCCCAAACATATACTTATACTTTGAAACACAGTAATCTTCAAAAAGTGACCATTGTAGGGTCTGATAAAGCTTTGGATCACCAAAGTTCCGATGGATTCTTATCTAATTTTAAATTTTGCCATAATATGGGAAAGAGTTCCCAATTGTCAAAAGAATAACATTATTGGGGCGCCTGGGTGGCACAGTCCGTTAAGCATCGGATTTCAGCTCAGGTCATGATCTCACCGTTCGTGGGTTCGAGCCCCGCGTCGGGCTCTGTGCTGACAACTCAGAGCCTGGAGCCTGTTTCAGATTCTGTGTCTCCCTCTCTCTCTGACCCTCCCCTGCTCACGCTGTCTCTCTCTCTCAGAAATAAAACATTAAAAAAAAAAAAAAAAGAGACAACTCAAGCCATCTTAAAGCTCCTTCCTGAAGCTCATTTTGAACTCCTCCATTATTCCAGGTAGCGCTGGTCTCTCCTCCCTTACTGTCACCTGTCACTGTACAGTTCTCATGTCGGCCTCTCCAACTAGTCGGTGAGCTCACCGGGGCAGTGCCAGCGTTATATTCATCTAGATTCCCCAGCATCTCTCAACATCTGGCATGTGGTGGGCGTTCCATAAACCTTGATTAATAAATGCATGGTTTTAAGAACTCTTGAAAAAGCTTTTCAAGACACATGTTTACTTTAAAAATCTTCTCACTACTATACACAAAAAGAACACAGTGCAAGGTGATAATCAGGCTATTTTAAAAAAATTTTTTAAATACTTTTATTTATTTCTAGGAGAGAGAGAGAGAGCGTGAGCAGGGGAGGGTCAGAGAGAGAGGGAGTCACAGACTGAAACAGGCTCCAGGCTCTGAGCTGGCAGTCAGCACAGAGCCCGACGCGGGGCTCGAACCCACGAACCGCGAGATCATGACCTAAGCGAAAGTCGGACGCTTAACCGACTAAGCCACCCAGGCGCCCCTTTTTAAAAAATTTTTAAATATTTTATTTATTTCTGAGAGAGAGAGAGAGAGACAGCACAAGCAGGGGAGGGACAGAGAGAGAGGGACACACAGAATCTGAAGCAGCTCCAGGCTCTGAGCTGTCAGCACAGAGCCCGACGCGGGGCTCGAACCCACGAACCGGGAGATCGTGACCTGAGCTGAAGTCGGGCGCTTAACCGACTGAGCCCCCCAGGTGCCCCTTGAGTTGTCTTTAAGGGCACATAGGAATTAACCAGGCAGTCCAGGGAAAGGAAGGCCGAAGAGGCAAGGACATTTTGGCTTCAGAGAAGAGCCTACAAAAAATAGAGCATTGGGTTTTAGACCTGGGAAAACCCTTACAGATGGTGAGGTCCGTGCTCTCTAATTCACAGACGATGAAACTGAGGGTGAGAGAGCCGCAAAGTGCTCGGCTCCACTTCCTCTCTCCTCTTCCTCCAGACAACTCCTCTTCATGCTTTTGGCTTCAATTTAAATGTCGCTTTGTCAGTGGCAGCCTTCCAGAATCCCTCTCAGCTAAATCGCTGCCCCTGCTCTGGGCCCACAGTACCTTTGTCGTTTCGCCTCCATCAGGCCACCTCCTTCACTGGAATTGATCTTGGGTACATCAGTCTTCTTGCTACTCTGAAAGCTCTGTGAAGGCAGAAATATTCCTCACTGCTGTCACTCTACAAATTAACAGATATTTGCTTAATTAATTAAATAAAATCTCACAATAGTCTCTTTTATTTTGACCTTCATCCTGAAAGTTCCTTGAATGTCCTTTTTCAGTTTATCATCGAAATAAAATATCTGGAAAAATTGGATTGAGTCACCACTAGGCATGGTTGTACTTTTAAAAATACCGTGAAGTACCTATCGTCATAATTTCTTTAAATGGTGGGAAAAATATGTGTCATTTACATATAATTCCATGTAAGGCAATTTTCATTAACTGAGCAGTAGCTTTAATATTGAAGTCAAAATTCTAGGAGACGGAAGAAGACCTGTTTTATGATCATGCAGGTGCCTTTCTATCTGCAATGTCTATAATTTCATTGCAAACTGAGTTTTAATTGTTATGAATCATCCCTCTCACAATAACTAAGTGGGTGGCGAAAAGAACGAAGAGCATAAAGAAAATAAATGCAGGATTCCTGCAGTTATGTAAACTGGAAGACTTGTCTAGGACCATTCGGAGACTCATTTCCCATTGAATTAAATAAGGTTTCTGAAAAATGAATTTTAGACAATTAATAATTGTATTGATAATAAAGGTAATCAGTAGTTTTTTTTATCTGCTCTAATACAAATGTGATGCCATCAATGCATGTTTTTTGGCCATAAATACACATTTAAATAAAATCCATGGCATAGTTTTAACTAATTATGGCACTAGAACAATTTTATTTTAGTAGAACAGAAAAGTTTTCTTCTTTTCTTGCCCCTAAAAGATGAATATTTCCTGATGCTCTCTCCTTAAACTGTCTTCATGAGGCCTTTTTAAAATTTCTATTGAAATGATGATAAAAAGCATCTTTGACCCCAGTCTCTGAATTTTTCCTGGATAACTCTTCAGTACCTCAAATGCAGCAAGTTCAAAACTGAATTAAAATGTTTGATACTTTTTTCTTAAATATTCTCCCTTTACAAAACAGTTTCTTCTGTTGACATCTCTGCTTTTGTAAATGGAATAATTATTCTCATAGTTGCCAAACTTTAAATTAACTCTGGAACATTTTGTTCTCCTTTCCTCACCTCTCCGTATTATCAAGCCTTGTTGATTCCACTCCTGAAACGTCTCTTGACCTGTTCCTTCCATTAATGTTTCTACCGTTATTTAAAGACTGTTGCTACCAGCTTCCACGGCTATTGTGCACACCTCTCATCAGGTTTCTTCCCAGCCTGAACAGAAGTGCCACATTAATTCTCTGAAAGTCAAGTTTTGATCACATCACTCTTTCTTTTGTGCTGCAATCTTCATTTGCTTCTCCTTGCACGGTGGACATAATAAAATCTCCTCAGTCCCCTTTGGGGATTTTCACATACTGACCACAATCTACTTCGCAACATCATCTGCCGTACTCTGCTCGCGTGGAGCTTAAACACCAGGGAAACTAGCTTCTCCTCTGTGTTCAAATACACATGACCCTGCCACCCACCAAGTGCTTGTGAAGTTAGCCCTGTCTACTCTCTGGCTTGCCAGAATCCTACTGTTCAATATTGTTTTCTCTGAGATGTTTTTCTTGGATGTCCCTCCTGTCCGTGGTAATTGCTATTAAATATCAAGTGTCTGCAACACTCAGAAGGTGTTTTACCAGAAATTATTTTGATTCCCATAACAATACTGTAATATAGTTTTTACAACTTTGTTAATTTCAGTTTCTTTAGCCAGTGGGGAAACAGTTGCTGCCCCTAATATTTGGGCATTCATGATATTAGTTCCTGGGAATAGAAAACTTTTGCAATCAGGCTATTTGTCCCAAACTAAAACTTAGAGAGATTGAATGATTTGGCTCAAATCAGGAAGTGTCAGAACTCAGCATTTCTATATTTGCTTGACCTTCTCTCTCTCTGGTTCTGATACATTTAAAAATGTATGCATGTGATAGGGAGTGGGTGGATGTTGAGGGGTAGTTGGCATGATTGAAGGAGTTGAAGTGCTTCCCAAGGGCTTCTGGATGGCTCAGTCGGGTGAGCGTCCAACTCTTGCTTTCAGCTTACATCATGATCACAAGGTTCTGAGTTCAAGGCCCGTGTTAGGCTCTGTGCTGAGAGTGCGGAGGAGCCTGCTTGGGATTCTGTCTCTTCCTCTCTCTCTCTGCCCCTCCCACACTGCTCTCTCTCTCTCTCAAAACAAATAAAAATAAACTTGAAAAAATATTCCCAGATGTTTCTTATAGTTCATTCTCCTAGGTGACAACCACTATATTAAAAATTCATAGTAAAGCTCCCATATTATTCTCTGTGTAATTGATTTACATATTTAATGCATATTACACTGATTATAGTTTTTTTTGCTTCTGTGAGGAGGAAGGAAAGTCACACTGATTGATTGAATACCAATATTTTCTAGGCACTTTATGTACATTCTCTCTCCATTCTCAAACGGTCACCTCAGAGATGGGTTTTTATCCTGATTTTACACACATAAGGCCAGAGACCCAGCTGGCAAGGGGCAGAGATGGTTTCTGAACCCAGTCTGTGTGTTCCTGGAGTCCTTCTCTCTCCAATGTACCACGCAGTCTCTCTGTCTGTATTAGAACACAGACTCCTTAGGGAGAGAGACCTTATTTTTCCTCTTATCCCCTACAGCACTTAACACAATGCCTTACACAGAACATGCTCTCTACATATATTTGTCTAAGGAATGAAGAACCAAAGCAAACCAGGAAACATTTCTTTGTTCGGGGAAATCAAATGAGCATCAATGTATAAAGCCCTTGAAGAATAAATAAGCCATCAGAAATTATAATGTCAGACACATTATTACATTTCACAGTTTTTCACAATTTGCACATTCCTATTGATCCATGAAATAATTTAATTAGATAGATTATTGCATTATGATATAGTTTGGTACTGCCATTTTCCCCAGCATGTTGTTGGATAGAGATAAATTCTTTCTCAGAAAGGAAATATATTACAGAAGAGTCTAAATAAAGATGAAAGGACTTACATTCAACTCTTCCATCCCCAGGATAGTAAAGGCTAGTTCCCTCCAGCATATTTTAATGATTTCCATACCAGTATTCCAGCCGAAGGAGAGTCAATTATTTCTCAAGGAATAGTACGGAGAAATTAAGGTATTTTAATGGAAAAACTGTTCTGGCTCTTTTTTTTTTTTTTTTTTAAGGGGAGAAACATATCCTGATCCTGACAGTTGTCCTGATTGGAACTCTGAAGGAAATCAGAAACTTAAAAATGACTGTCAGATACATTTCATATTCTCCTTTTGATACATGTAAATGGTTTAATTAGTTTTTTTCCTATTGTTTCTAAGTCTTTACCTTTACTAAAGTTAGGTCTCTTTAGACACTTACAGTGTTATGTCTCTTTACTTTCAAAATACCTTGTTTTGATATTTTCTAATATTTAAAATATTTTAAAAAATATTTTCTAATATTTTAAAGCATTTTCATATTTCATCTTTTTTTTAAAATATTTTTATTTATTTATAGGAGAGAGAGAGAGACAGCGTGAGCAGGGGAGGGTCAGAGAGAGAGGGAGACACAGACTCCGAAATAGGCTCCAGGCTCCGAGCTGGCTGTCAGCACAGAGCCCGACGCGGGGCTCGAACCCACGAACTGCGAGATCATGACCCAAGCAAAAGTCGGACGCTTAACCAACTAAGCCGCCCAGGCGCCCCTTTCATATTTCATCTTATTGTCAAACGTGATCAGGTTACTTCACCAAATGGGGGTTGTAGGGATTAATAGGGAAATGAAAAAGAAACCATCGTAACAATCTTCTAGACAGAAGTCAGAGAACTTCGATTTCAACATCTACATAGTTGATTTAATGTATTTTGACAATACATTAAAAGCAAGTTCCCTCCCCTCCCTTCATGATAGTGGTGATGGGGGTAGTAGACATCTATTTATGCTTATCCCAGTGTCTCAGCCTCTGAATGTATCCTCTCTCTACTTTAAACTTCATGGTTCCTGCTGACTCATGATTTTTACTGATTCACGGGTTTTGCTTCCTGGCTTTTCTCTGTGTTTCTTTTACCATCAGTCAGTCCTATTACCTGTGTGTTTCTCTGAGTCCATGAATGTTGGACTGGTCTATTTGTGTTGATTTTATGTCAGGCATGGATCTGACATAGAGACCCAAGGGCAAAGGAACTGTTTCTAGCTCCTCGTGCAGAATGGGGCTGTAGAGGTGTCTAGCACTGTGTCTAGCACTTAGAGCATTGCACTCCCCTCCCCCAGCAGAGCCTGGTATCATTTTGATATGATAAGTATAGAAATCAAATCTCAGTAAAGTTGCATGATTTGTTTATATCCATGCTGCTACTGGGGGCAGAGCACAGTTTTCCTGAATCTTATACCCATCCAATGGTCATCTAACTACATTACTAAGAAAAATTATCTTATGCAAATTTAGCTTGGTTTAATTCAGTGTCATAAGTGTCTTTAAAAAGTTATTCATCTTATCGCTTCTCGGCCTTTTGGCTAAGATCAAGTGTAGTAAAAAGTTATTCATCTTTATGAGCTTCAGTTTCTTTATTCATAAAATAGAAGCCTCTTAGAGTTGTTACCAGATGATGTGAGAAAATATAGGTAAAGCTGTTAGTACACTAGTAAGGAGCTAATGATTTATAACTATTGTTATTAGGTTCTGTGGTATCTGAAGTATTTGAGCACTTGCATCTTATAATTTACTTTCTTCTCTACAAGCCTTGTCTCCCATGCTCTTCTTTTCATTTTCTCAGTTATTTTTCCTTTTAAAAACTATTCTTCCATTTCTAAAACTTCTTTCAGATTATTCGCTAATGATGATAATAAGTATGAAGTTGAGGATGATGATGATGGTAGCTAAGATTGACTGAATAGCAATTTGCTAAGCGCTTATATTATGTCACTGAATTTTTATAACATCTCTTCATGGTACACACTTTTATTACCTCATTTACAGATGAGGAAACTTAGCCTCAGGAAGGCTAAGTCACAAAACATTGCAAGACCCAGGTCTGTCTGACTTCCAATCCATAGGTTTTAACCAAAACACTTACTGAGATACTTCCTTTACCCTTTTCGTTAATGGAATCTATTTCCCCCGAGGCTGGTCATCATCCAATCACTATATAAACATTGCCACACTGCAGTGATTATTCCAAGAAATGTGTATCTGACCTGTGCTCACCAATTAATCATTCTCTTGTTTTATTATTTACTTATTCACTCGTTTATTATTTTAAAAAAATTTAATGTTTTTTATTTATTTTTGAGAGACAGCACAAGCAGGGGAAGGTCAGAGAGAGAGAGGGAGTCACAGAATCCGAAGACAGGCTCCGGGCTCTGAGCTAGCTGTCAGTACAGAGCTCTATGTGGGGCTCGAACCCACAAATCATGAGATCATGACCTGAGCCGAAGTTGGACGCTTAACCTGCTGAGCCACCCAGGTGCCCCGCTCGTTCATTTTTTAACATAGACCTGGAAGGCAACAGTCCTTATTTCTCTGGATACTAAGCTTTGAGGATATTGAACCCCAAAGCTGTAAATGCTATGTTTCCAGTATTGAGGATAAACCAGAGAATGAACTGACAGCAGAGGAAGTAGAGCAAAATGAGGAAGGGTGTCCTAATTGTTTCATATACCTGGTTGCCGTTTTTCTTAAGGTAACTGTGCCTCTCTCTTACTTTGAGTAAGATTAAATTTGGTTAGACACAGCATTCAGCACTTTCTAAAAGCTAATTCAACTTGTTCGCAAAGCATTTTGACTAATAAAATACTCTGCCCGCTAAAGTAAAGAGAAGCAGAGTGAGTATAAGACTAACTAATAAAATGAGAAAAATAATTATAATAAAAAAGAAATAGTGAAAAAGACATTACAATTACAGACATAGAAAAGATTTAAAGAAAAATTTTAAACTGTACTGTAGAAAATGATTAGATAATGGTGAATTTTAGGAATTAAAACTACATGATTCTTTAAATGGATGTGATAAATTCCTAACAAGGTTACGAGTTCATTTCCTGGTGATTATGCTGATCCTAAGCTTCAAATTTTATTTATTCATTTGTACATTCACTAACTCATTTGCTTATATTTATTTATGTTTATATTCATTTAACAGATAGTATTTCTTTTTTTCAATTAAAAATTTTTTTTAATATTTATTTTTTAGAGAGAGAGAGACAGACAGACAGATAGAGTATGAATGGGGGAGAGGCAAAGAGAGAGGGAGACACAGAATCCGAAGCAGGATCCAGGCTCTGACCTGTCAGTTCAGGGCCCCATGTGGGGCTCGAACTTATGAATGGTGAGATCATGACCTGAGCTGAAGTCAGCTGTCCAACCGACTGAGCTACCCAGGAGCCCCGAATATTTTTCTTATATTTATTTATTTTTGAGACAGAGAGAGACAGGGCATGAGCAGAGGAGGGGGAGAGAGAGGGGGGGGACACAGAATCCAAAACAGGCTGCAGACTCTGAGCTGTCAGCACAGAGCCTGACACAGGGCTCCACCTTGTCAACCGCAAGGTCATGACCTGAGCCCAAGTCGGATGCTCAACTGACTGAGCCACCGAGGAGCCCCACCAACTAGTATTTCTATGTCATGACTTTTTGGCTTCTCTGCTAACTAAGCTACAAAGGATATACTCCTCATCCTCTTGGAACTCAACCCAATGATGGAACCAGATACTTACAGTACAACCTGGCTGTCCCGTAGGAAAGGTAGTCCAACGGGAGCAGAAAGGACCAATTCATTCTACTGAAAATTGAAACACCGTGTCAAGTTTTACCATTGTGACCCTGACATGAAAAATAAAAGTCTTAAGTGCTAAGAGGGTTAATAAATTTGACTCTATAAAAAAAATGGAGTTGAAGACAAACAACATTCTGAAAAAATATTTACTAGCAAATGGCTTGTTTACATAACATACAAAGAATTCTCATATGCTGATAAGAAACTAACAATAAAAGAGGCAAAAGTTCTAAATAAGTCTTTCAACAGAAAAAGAAACATAAATGCCAACAAACACCCTCAAAAAAGTCTAATGCTATACATAGCAGACAAACACAAATTAAGACAATAAATAATTTTCAAATATTAGATTGGCAAAGATTAAAAAGATTGATAATGATGTAGAGAACAAAGGCAAAGGAAAAAAATTACATTTCCTTACAACTTATACCCATTGACAACTCCTTGAGACGGACAAGGTGACCTTCCTCCAGGAAGTCAACTGTCTTGACATTAATACTTTGCTAGAGGCAAAAGGCAACCTTAGTTTGATGTTAGCCTGACCCCAAGGATCCTGTAAAAATCCCTTTGGAATCCTCCTGTATTCCTAGCTGCCTCCCACCCCCCAGACAGATGTTAGCAATCATGCTCCAAGCATGTGACCCCCTGATACACGTTCTAAAGGGTCTCAGGACTAAGGTTTTACTAGACAGTAGTAAATGCTCTTATCCTAACAATAGCTAGGCTCTCAAGGGCCTGGAAACCTTGCTTCCAAATTCCTTAGAGACTTATGCTGTCCCTACCCCCTCCCAACTTGAAGTACATAATCAGTCACTCCTCACAACCCCAGTGCAGCTCTTCCTGCCCCCGGACCCTGTCCCCATGCTTTGGTAAGACCACCTGTGTTTTTTTTTTTTGTTTTTTTTTTTCCACCTAAGATGTCTCAAGAATTCTTTCTGGACCATTCACTCCCAAACCACAACATTTCACATGGATAGTACAGATGATGCTCTCTTGGTAAAGATATGAACGTGAAACAGAAAGTGGGCCATTAATTCAAGCTTATTTGGAGACTAATTTGGAAAAAATATTAAACTTAGAGATGTAACAGAGCAAATATTTTATATTTGACTCAGAATACATTTAAATTCAAAGATGATAATTGCAATGCCATAATAGGAAATTGTAGAAACCAACATAAATATGTTTATCAGCAGAGAATTAACAAACGCTGTGTAAAAAGTAGCACACACACACTCACAGATACAGGGGAATGTTTGCATGGAGAACAAACACATACAGAAATGTTGTTAGTAGCCACTTCTGTTTTTAATTTTTTTTAAGTTTATTTATTTTGAAAGACAGAGAAAGAGAGAGAGAAAGGAAGAAGGGGAGGGGCAGAGACAGGGAGATCTCTCTCTCTTGGGAGAATCCCAAGCAGGCTCTGTGCTGTCAGCATGGAACTTTACATGGGACTCAATCCCATGAACTGTGAGATCATGACCAAGAGTCTGATACTTAGCCAACTGAGCTACCTAAGCACCTTCTGTTAGTAGCCACTTCTAAGGACTGGTTGGTGATATAGGCAGAATGGAAAATCTTAATTTCTACTTAAAAACAGTGGCATATTTCTGTACTGAAAAAGCTATAAAATATTTTGAATAAAAATTCTTCCAAAAAGGAGACAAAATATGATTTTCCATGAATATGCTATCACTTTGGCTTTTTTACAGCAACAAACTCATTAAATAAAAGAGGAGTTGATCTTGCAAAGTGAATGAGAAATTGGTTTTAAGATAGAAGTGGAGAGATTGTATCCTGAGTGGATGATGAGGAACAAAAACAGCCGGGGAAACAGAAACAAAATAGAGGAAAACAATCACCTAAGATCCCAGGGCTTTGAAATTCCTGGGCGCTGTTGATGGTTTAAGCCTTCATCACTTGCAAATCTCTTGTGGTTTTGATCTATGTATTTTTTCCCTAGGATCTATTCCACCAAAGATTGCTTTAATATTTAAGCAAATATAATCTTATCTTTATCAAATCTTACACAGAAATTCTTCGGCCTTGATTTTTCTGCACTACAAAAGAGAATGTTTGGAATTACAACCAATTTACCAGTTCATCTAATCATTTCTTTCTTTTTTCTTCTATACCACAATCTTTATCATTTGGGGTCTTCTGTTTCTAAATGACTTAAACAATGGAGCTCCTATTTCTCTTGAAAGAACAAACTACCAGCTAATAGATCTAATTTTCTGGAAATGTACATGATGTCTGGCTAAAATTACACAAGTCTGATTCATTCTACTTCTCTTCGTAATATTTGTAACTTCTTTGACCATATTTTTTTCATGTTTTGGATATTTTTGAATGGATATTTCGTTTTTCTTCCGCTCATGCCATAATTTCTTGATTTAGCTAATGAAGTATTTTTTTTGCTAATTGAATTGAGACAGTAACATTATATAAACCATAATAAATTTTTCTAGAAAAAAATTAAATGCTACATTAATTAATTTTATTGTGCAAAACAACAGCAGACAAAAATGTCTGATTATAAAGCCAGATTTCCAACACCTCACATTTTCCCTACTAATACCTTGTTTTTGATACAGGGTAGTTGTTGAGAAGGGAAGGGTTCTGTGCATTCTGACACAAGCTTTAAAATTCATGGCCATTTCTCATACCTTAAAAAGCATTTTATGGGCTGTACAAGAGAGAAGGGGAGAGGGGAGGCAGTCTCAATAGGTTCTGCATTAGCTCATTAAATACTAAAATACCATTTCTATTTTACATAATTTAACATGGCAAACTATAAAAAAGGTGAAACTAGCAACCCCTAGGCATGCGTTTTAAAACATCCTCATTTAGATGCTAATTTTGATTCTAAGTGTATGACTGGCTTAAAAAAAAGCCATTAACAACGGGCCAGATTACTTAAAAGGGATTATTAGGCAAATATGTGAGGGTGTTCTGATACCAAGTGGCCCCTTTTATGACCAACTACAACTACCCTAAGTAAAAAGGATTAAAGTATTTGTTTTAAAGTAAAAGAGAAAAATATCATACAAAAGATTTGAAAAAAGAGAAAAGGAGATAATAATCACCCCAACATAAGTCACGCAGCTAAAAAAAATAAGCTTACCTTTTCCTTAAGTGCTAAAACAACTTGGATTACTGTAATGTCTATAAATTTAGGAGCAAGGGTTGACTGGACGTAATGGTGAAGTGAACTAAAAAAAAAAAAATCTGTTTAATAACAAAATACTACCCTGCCTTTTGTGTGATTAAAACCTGCCATGACAGAAAAGCTGAAACAAGGAAAATAACAGACAAGAGCGAGTGTATGTTATCTCTAGCTGAGACTTAACTCATGACGGGCCAAAACGGTGCAATGGTGATATTAAAATGAACCCTTTCAGACAAAAGATATATATGTCGGTGTATTATACTGCATAAATCAATGAGTGGTAGAGGACAGGTGGATGGTTCTATAAATACATTGTGGCCCAAAAGTGCTGTACTCGCTTTGAATAAGGTTCATTGCCAAACTCCTACACATTTCTCAGTAAAAGGAATACAAAGGAAGTTTGTCCAGCAGAGCTAAAACATGAAAACCTATAGCACTAGTTACATTTCACCTTTGAACTTATTAGACAATTAGTCTTTTCCATTTCATAATTGGCTTTCCTGCTTTCAATCTCTTAGATAGCTCAAAGTTCTTCTCCAAGAGGTTGCCAGATTAATTTTCTTAAATGGCTCTTCTTGTGTTATTGCTAATTGTTTAACAGTTCTATAGCTCTTGCAAGAATATAAACACTAAAGGGGCAGGAGTTGTGTCTCACCCATTTTCTCCAGTAGCTTATAAGGGGTCTTGCCTGTTGGTGCTTAATAAATTATTGTTGGATGGTGGATGGCTGGATGAACAGTTTTAAATTTTTCTTCATTCCCTTCTAAACTGTAAAGTAATATTCATTCTGACATCAAAGGGCCCTTTATCTTTCCACCATTCTTCTCTGTTACTTTAGACTATACACTATTTTCCAGCCAAAATGGATGACTCACTGTTTCCTAAATCCACCCCTCCTTTCCCAATTCATCTGTGTGCCTTGGCTCATGCTGTGAATTCCATCTGGAATATCATTTCTACTCTTCTCTGTATCTGTTTCTCAAAATCCTACCTGTTTATGTTCCATCATAAACATCAGCTTCTTTGTTAAACCTTCCTCTTGACTATGTGTGATCTATCTCTTTTTTCAGCTTTCATGATGTCGATAATAGTCTCTCTTTTATAATGTCTCCTTTAATTAAACTCTCAGGCTGCTTCTTTTCCTCTTTTCCTCCTCCTTCTTATTATCTCTTTTTGTTTTTTGTTTTATTTTTGCTACTTGACCATTAGCTCCTTAAGGGCAGGAAATCAAATATTATTTGTCTTGCTATCTCTTCCATATTGTTCTCAAACTGCTGATTTTAACACCCTGAGTGGGTTTTTAAATTAATTTAGTGAGTTTCTCATTTTTATTAAATAGATTATAACAATAAATTATTAATTAGAACAGAATTAAAATATCAGGATGTATCACACAGATTAAGGTTAAATATTGTTTCAGAAATATGGTCATATAAATATATTAAGTGTATACTGTGTCCTAATATACAATATTTCTTACTATTTTCTATGCCCCAAACTTCCCCAATCACTGCCCAATAGCTTTTAGCTCGGTTGCTTGTACATAATAGATAATCAATAAGTATTTTCTAATGAAAGAACGGATTTGCATAAATTTTTTCAGTTGCTTCAAAACACCCCTATGAACCATTCAGTTATATGTATTTCTGCAGGTAGACGTTAATGTCAAAATAATACTGATTCAGTTCAGGAATGTGGGAAGACTTAACATTGACAATGCAATTTGAAAACAGGAGAGAAACATTTCTGCGAAAGTGGAAAGTATTGTTACTTCTTAGAGGCACTTAATGCTTAGCTTTTGAGGTTTTTCTGTTTGAACAGTGTGGTCCGTTTCTATTCATTCCTAATGCTTTTTGTTTCTTAATTCTAGTCTCATGAAAAGGCTCTAAATAAATGTAGATTTCAATTAAAAGAGGCTAGACTGTCATTTATAATTAACCATCCTAATAGTGTGAGATTGTTTACCAGCCAAATGAAATAGAAATGGTGGCTTTTACAACAAATTCCGGGCGGGAGCTTGTTGCAGCACATTTGACTTTCTGTTATGCCAACACAGCTGGAGGCAGATGGTGGAAGTGGTTCCGAGCAGCCTGCCCACGAATAATGGTAGGCGAGGGGAGCCCGGCCCTGCGGGAGGGCCCTGGCTCTGCCACTTTTAGGAGAGACTCGGAAATACCTCTTTGTGTTTACAGTATTGTTACCTCTGAACAGGCTAGAGACCTCCTGCTACAGAGCAGGAAATATGCAGGGAGCACGGCGGTCTGAAATTAAAGTGATTACTTCACACACAGACACCCACACCTCTTAGCATGCTGCGCATGGGCTCTGGAGTCTGCCTTCTTTCTCTGGTTGAGGCTCACTGGAAGCCCTAAGGTTCTTTTTAGCTCAATGAAGATCACGATCTTCTAACCCTACTGTTAATATTGACCCCTCTCCAGCACTGCATAAAACGATGTTAAAAGAACAAGCGTGGCAATCTTAGGGCTTCCTTTTTTTTTATTTTAATAGTTTATTGTCAAGTTGGTTTCCATATAACACCCAGTGCTCATCCCCACAAGTGCCCTCCTCCATGCCCATCTCCCCCTTCCCCTCCCCCCCACCCCATCAGCCCTCAGTTTGTTCTCAGCATTCAAGAGTCTCTCATGGTTTGCCTCTCTCCCTCTCCCCCAACTATTTCACCCCTTCTTCTCCCCCACGGTCCTCCGTTAAGTTCCTCCTAATCCTCCTACACGTGCAAACATATGGTATTTGTCCTTCTCTACCTGACTTATTTTGCTCAGCATAACACCTTCAAGGTCCATCCATGTTGCTACACGTGGCCAGATTTCATTCTTTCTCATTGCCATGGAGTATTCCATGGTATAGATAAACCACATCTTCTTGATCCATTCGTCCATTGATGGACACTTAGGCTCTTTCCATGTTTTAGCTATTGTGGAGAGTGCTGCTATGAACATTGGGTACATGTGCCCCTGTGCATCAACATTTCTGTATCCCTTGGGTAAATTCCTAGCAGTGCTATTGCTGGGTCATAGGGGAGTTCTATTGTTATTTCCTGAGGAACCTCCACACTGTTTTCCAGAGGGGCTGTACCAGTTTACATTCCCACCAACAGTGCAGGAGGGTGCCCGTTTCTCCACATCCTCGCCAGCATCTAGAGTTCTCTGATTGGCTCATTTTAGCCACTCTGACTGGCGTGAGGTGGTACCTCAGTGTGGTTTTGATTTGTATTTCCCTGATGAGGAGCGATGCTGAGCATTGTTTCATGTGTCTGTTGGCCATCTGGATGTCCTCTTTGGAGAAGTGTCTGTTCATATCTTCTGCCCATTTCTTCACTGGGTTGTTTGTTTTTTGGGTGTGTAGTTTGGTGAGTTCCTTATAGATTTTGGATATTAACCTTTTATCTGATATGTCATTTGCAACTATCTTTTCCCATTCCATCGGTTGCCTATTAGTTTTATGGATTGTTTCCTTTGCTGTGCAGAAGCTTTTAATCTTGATGAGGTCCCAGTAGTTCATTTTTGCTCTTGATTCCCTTGCCTTTGGGGATGTGTCAAGTAAGAAATGGCTGCGGTGGAGGTCAAGCAGGTTGTTTCCTGCTTTCTCCTCTAGGATTTTGATGGTTTCCTGTCTCACGTTCAGGTCCTTTATCCGTTTTGAGTTTAGTTTTGTGCATGGTGTGAGAAAATGATCTCGTTTCATTCTTAGGGCTTCTCTAAGTTGATAAGAGGTTGAAAAATCATATTTCTGATAGAATTGTCAACACTGCAGACACGCTGGTTGTGTTACACCCACTGTGGCCGCCCACCCGCACCTGTTTTGTATACTTTCCCCTGCCCTGTTCCCATTTATCACGTGCGTTCTCTCACTTCCTCTCAACATTCTCTGCTCATTCATACAAAGGACTTGGGAAGATCCTGGTGTAACCCTTGGTCATCCACAAGCCTGGCTATCTCTGCCATACCATTATTACAGGCAACAGGACTCTTCCTTCCCCGTGCCTCCTGTAAGACCGGGGTAGTACAGAAAAAAAGATTTCCTTACCTTTTGATGGTCCCTGACTGGCCTGAAAATTAAACTGACAAGACAGATTAATAGGGGAAAGGCATACGCATCTACTTGATGTAAGTTTTACGTGACATGGGAAACTTCATAAGGAATTGAAGACTCCCGCCCCCCAAATGGTTAAGCTTGTTTTTGTACAAGGCTTGATAAGAGTGAAAAGTCTTGAAAGAATGTGATAGGACAAAATAGTATGAGCTATGGGTAGTAAACTGGGAGGGAAATTAGCAAGCCCTGTTATAGATTCCTCTAGGCATCATTCTGCCTTCAGAGATAAGGATGCTTCTTGTCTTCAGGTTTAGGGAAGGCACCTCTCACAGGAAGGTCTTTCCACCTGGCTCAGGGGAGTAGAGGAGATCAGAGTCGTTCTTGCAGCTGCCATTTTTTCAGATTCCTTCAGCTTAAAATATGAAGCGTGCCAGGGCATCATATTTTGGGAAAGCATGATCTGAGTCCCATTCCTGACATGACAACCAGATAAGATTTGTACTGGCCTTAAGATATTAAAGAGGCTTGAATTATTTAGCTTGTAGGTTATTGTTAGTTAAAGGCTTGAGTTTAATAAGAATTACTTTTCAGAAGATAGTATTTTTCTTCCAGCCACAACAGAATAACAGTAATTTTGTTAATTTGCTAGCATATGATTTTCCGTTAGTCTTCTGCCCAAGTATTTGGTTGGGATGACTGTACAGTGTTCTTTGGCATCAAGCCATCCCTTGATGTCAGCATGTGAACTAGTACCAATTTTTACCGTATAGCTGTTTTTTACAAAATAGTAGTCGGTGGTCAAATGTGGCCATTTTAATCCCAATTTAAACAAATGAGAATAAAATAAATTCAGTTCCTTAACTGAACTAGTCACATGTCAAGTGATCAACATCCACATGTCCTTCATGTCTGCCTTGGTGGTGGTACTGAACATTTTCATCATTGCAGGACTTTTTAATGGATAGCACTGTTCTAGAGACTTGTAACCTTAGCCCCACACTTCAGGATTCCAGGATAGTATACAGAATCCCAATAGCTATTTTGAAGAGTTATACACTAGCTGGAGCCATGTTTTATGTTATTGTCCATTTAATGTTGACATATTTTTCTTTCTCTCTTCCTTTTTTTTTTTCTTTTTTGGAATCACAAATATGTAGGGACACTTTGGTGAGATTATGAATGGGTTTGGTAGAACTGATTTTTTTTTTCTGTAAATTTTTGAATATTTACTATATACTATACAATGTCCTAGATACTGCATTTGCATTATAAGAAGCTATAAAAAAAACAAGATACCCACCCTCAGGGCAATAAAATTATAATTAGGAGACACAAATAGAAACTAAACACATACATCTCTAAGTGATAGAATCCCAGATCCCTTCCCTTCTCTAACAGAGAATGAAAGGGAAAAGTCTGGGAATGCAGAAGATAAACCAAATCATTTAAACTGGGCAACTAACTTCCTGGGAATTCATGTAGTTTCAGGAGTGTCAAGGAGTTTAGGTCAAACTGAAGCTAATCCTCCAAACACATTTCAGCCTATGGTCAGGGAAAGGACAGAGCAAGGAAGAATAGATGAAGTGAGAAAGCATAGAGAGGGAGAAGAACAGGTATGCCCATTTTAGAGTTGACCCTCGAAATGGACCTTGGAAAAGGCATTCAGGCTTTGACTCGTCTCAGAAATAGGTGAGTCATGCATACATTCATTCATTTGCTTGTTCACTTATCTCTTTAGCTTTTTTGTGTGTGTTTGGCAATGTGCTAAAAATCCTAAAGTCCAAGAACTTTAGGATCTATTTTATTTTAGCCTATAGTCATGATACAGCTGGAATGTACTAGAACTGCGTCCAAAATTTGAATGTACCTCCCACATAGTTAGTGGAAGAGATGGATAATCCCTGTTCCATTATGGTTTATGATGCCTATTTTAGGTCTGGAAACCTTGCAAGAAGGCTTGTATGCTCCCAAATGAATTTGGTTTTAGCCTGCTTTTGCTTGGTTCAGGCAAGTTTGATTTAACACAGGTGCTTGCCTCACTGTAGGGTGAAGTGGGGGAATAGATTTGAGAGAACATGTTGGGTATCTCAGGACTTGACTAAATAGACCGTTATATTTCTAGGAGTTTGTTTGTTTGTTTGTTTATTGGTAACCCAGAGATAAATTGCCCATTTGTGGTCGGATGCAATCAAATGCCAATGATACCACTTACTAGATGGCTCCTCAAATAACTTATAAATATCTTCTTGAACTTTAGTGTTTCTATCTTCTTGCCAAAATAGATCTCTGTCCAATTGCCACATGCTTTTCTGGTTTTCTGTGCTTCTAATCCCATAATATTGCCTGGACTTCTTTCCAAAATCAATATCTTTCATTAATTTGTGTGACTCATACACAAGGCACACTTGTTGATTTTAATTATCCTGAGACAATGCTTTAAGAAACAAGACTCTGACTCATCTAAATAATATTTGTTTGTTTACTTGTGTAGTTGCTTAAATGTTCAACTCATAAGCTCTATGAGGGCAGGAATTGAATATGACTGGTCCAGTGCTGTTTCTCATCACCAAGTACATTGACTGCATGACTGGAACATAATTTGTCATGCCCCCTGACATCACACACAATTGATGAATGTGGATGAGTTTCTCAGCATGTGATCATGACCTTTTCTTCTACACATAGCTCTTCAGAATTTTGGTAGAGATTACTAGAAAGGTACTCTAGTGTATATTGCATATTGTGTAGACTGCATTCCTTCTTCCCTGGTATGTTTGGAAAGAAATTACTCTATTTTCTTTTCTCACAAAAGATATGGATTAAGGCTGGTACCAGATTCTGGACAGAGAGACAGGCTAATGACTTGAGAAATGGGTTGGCATTCTTTTTGGTGGGTGTAAAACTGATGGTATGATTCTTGCTAGAAAAGCAGAATATCTGGGCTAAACTGCTGACTCCACTGTTCATTAGTTCTATAGACTTTAGAAAGTTAGTTAACTTCTCTGTACCTTGGTCTTCTTATTTGCAAAATGAGAATGATAATTGCACATACCTCACATACATTGCAAAATACTTAAATTTTTGCCTGACACACTGTCAGTGCTCGATTAATTTTAGCTGTTATTCTTTCATTTCCCTGAGATTGTGAGCCTGTTGCCAAAGTTAATAAGTGCTTAACATTTAAAAGAATGAGTGCATGGTGAACACTTTCTTCTAAGAACAGCATTCTGTGAGAATTTTATTTTTACTCCTGTTATAATACAAGGACATAGAGAACTGATATATAACCATTCAGCATTCAGAACTCTTTACTGGTATGGAAGAGCAAGGTGAGATACAAATATGAATAGCCCTTTGCTTCTTAAAATGTGCCATTTTGCTGTTGTTCATTAATTGAGTCCATGCTGTCAGACTTAATTATCACTAGATTGCATAAGATGTATTATTTTTACACTTATTGAATAAAAATTATGGGATTTTGCCTACAAACAGTAGAGGGAGTGCCAAAGTATATTTTGTTAAAATTAAAATAATAAGGAATAATAGCAACATCAACAATAATAGCAACTGGCATTTACCGAACAATATGTACCTTCCTATATTTATAAAAATCATCTCATTTAATCCTTACAAGACCCCTGTGACGTTGTAGCCAATATTAACCCCACTATGATGAGACCAGTGTTTGGGAAAGTTAAGTAATTTGGCTCATGTCACATAATAAATTGGGTCTTGGAACCCAGATAATCAGATATAAGAACATGACAGTATTACATGGTACTGTCATAACTTGGGTGAAATTTGTCCATTAACAATGTTCTGGTGAACCATCTGAAAAGACAAATGGAAGTCTGAGTTGTGTCGTTGTTGATTTCCAGGGGGAAAATACTCCCACAATGGTTGACCTCAAGGTGCCAATGTGATATCATCCAGCTCCCAGAATCCTGAATCTTGATAACCAGCTCAACCCCCCTGTGACCCAAGCACAGCACTGGTGGGAATAACTAAGTCCGTCACAGTGGCTCAGGACCTTCTTTCTACAAGATGTTTGGCGGTGGCAGTAATAACAATGAGCAGGTTAGCTTGATGTCCAGCAGGGATAAGACTTCACCGCCCTGCGCATGAAGGAAAAGAGAACGAATCTGGACTAAGCAAAGAATGTTCATGATCTTAGGAAGGAATAATTTGAATTTAGGATTGTTTGCAAAGAAATCCAGGAGCCAGCTGCTGGAAAGAATTTGATCTTGGTCTAGGGATTTATGATAATAAAAACAAAAACAAAAATACTCCCTCGTTAATTAAGATAAAGATTTGATGACAGAAACACTATTTTCCTTACTTGGGAGAGAAAACAGATAAAAGCATAATCATATTTTTTATTTCTGTGAATTCCTAGGAATTTTCCTGCGGAAACATGCCTGAGCTTTGTCTGAAGTGACAAATTAGAATTAGTGAATTAGACTATGAAAGTAAAAAGAGGAATTCGTTGGGGCGCCTGGGTGGCTTAGTCGGTTAAGCGTCCGACTTTCGCTCAGGTCATGATCTCGCGCGGTTCGTGGGTTCGAGCCCCGCGTCGGGCTCTGTGCTGACTGCCAGCTCAGAGCCTGGAGCCTGTTTCAGTCTGTGACTCCCTCTCTCTCTGACCCTCCCCTGCTCACGCTGTCTCTCTCTCTCTCTCTCCTAGAAATAAATAAATATATAAATAAAAAAAGACGAATTCGTTGCTCCTTTAGTTACCTGAAACCATTTCTAGAGTAAGATCTGATATATGAATATGTATGCATGTCGATAGACATGTATGTGCATTTACATATATATATAGTTCATCAATATGTGGGTACCTGACAAAGCCCCTGTCAATAGATTGAAGCACCTAGCTTTACATTTATGAAACGTCTGCTAGCCCACTCTTGCTAATGTTCACCTTCTGGAACCATGCAAGTTGTAAAGTGAATGGAAATTAGTTGTAGCTGGGTGCTCATCAGATACTGAAGGATTCGGTTGGGTTGTAGCAGCTGCTGCTTTCTGGCACAGACCAAATCATTTCGGATGCCACACAGAATGAGAAGCTTCCTGTCAACTGGTGGTACTTACCACAAGGGAGCAGAGGCCTTTTTACACCTGCTTTAATCTGCAATTCTAGGAATTCATTCACTTTTCTCACACGGCAATGTCTGATTTTCTCATTCAGAACAAGAAAAAGCTATGAACAGACCGACTGTGTTGCTTCCACACTGTCGGGGGAGACACGAATTTGTATATACGGATAGTGGGGTGCGGGGGATTAATTCCTTTTTAAGATTTTCCTATCATCTTCTGTTTAACCTGAACTAAGCCCTTGGTATATAGAAAAAACATTAGCCTCTGCTAGAGGAATTACCATTTTCTCCTGGAGATCCAGGAATGTGGTCAGACTCTAGGGATGGTGAAAGAAAGTTCAAAGTTAAAGGAAAACACACTTATTTCAATTGCTTCGAATCTCACGATATCAGTTGTTGCTAGAACTGATTTAAAACCCTGTAGAAGACGATCTTAAAAAATAATATCAAATGGGTATACATGGGTCTTTTGTCCTTGGCTCGCTTTATTTATTCACACACACACACACACACACACACACACACACACACACACACACACACACACACGAGTTTTGTTCTCTAATATAATGATAGTCAAATTCTGCTCTTGGTTTAGTCGTTAAAGTTAATGAACTTCCTGAAAAATCAGTGCCTAATTGTATTGTCTTTTCAAGAGGGTCAGTAAAGCTGGCTCCTGAATTTGTCCCAGGAACTTTATTGTACAGACTGGGGAGCTTTCTCATTCCTTCTGGTGGTAAGAAGAATGCCTATATTAAGCAGAAGTACTGTTATGTATTTATGTATTTACTTTTTTAAAAACACAGTTACCGAAATGGAGGAAGGAGGCAGAAATCTGTCCTGTTCAGAAAATAGCAGTTCCTAGTCTACAACCAAACAGCTATTTTCTAAGAAGCTACAAAATTCAACTCAATTTAATTACCTTTTACTGAGCACCTACATGGTAATGTAGCACTATACTAGATACTATCAAATACCCTAAATATAAGGAATGTGACCAACTATTGCTGCCTTATTTTAAACCTTCTTAGTGTTTGAAGTATAAACAGGAACCTCAAAATAAGATCAATCTACTCTTTACAAAATTTTTCATCATTTTTCTAGCTATATTATAAAGGTACTTCAAATCTCTCTACATCTGTTTATAGGTGGCTCCTTTAATGAATATTTAGTTAGCTAATTTGCCATTTTTTAAAAATGTTTTATTTATTTCTAGGAGAGAGAGAGAGAGAGAGACAGCGTGAGCAGGGGAGGGTCAGAGAGAGAGGGAGTCACAGACTGAAACAGGCTCCAGGCTCTGAGCTGGCAGTCAGCACAGAGCCCGACGCGGGGCTCGAACCCACGAACCACAAGATCATGACCCAAGCGAAAGTCGGACGCTTAACCGACTAAGCCACCCAGGTGCCCCTAATTTACCATTTTTTAAATTGACATCCAAGTTAGTTAGAATATTGTGCTATAATCATTTCTATTTCACAATGATTTTCATTGTGCTATAGTGATTCAT
The DNA here is from genome assembly GCA_017311185.1 of Proteles cristata cristata. Lineage (NCBI taxonomy): Eukaryota > Metazoa > Chordata > Mammalia > Carnivora > Hyaenidae > Proteles > Proteles cristata. The sequence goes on along the minus strand of JAESUZ010005645.1, from coordinate 254,999 downwards.
CCCCTATGTATAACACCCAGTGCTCACCCCAACAAGGGTCTTCCTTAATGCTCCCTGCCCCAAATTTACCGTTTTAAACAATATTTGGGGATACTCACTTTCCCTGTATTTTCTTTTCATTTTGTTTAATAAAATGAATAGCAACAATCACAAGTGATTTTTTTAAAGATTGCTAAATGACCTCATGTATTATAATTTATTTTAAAAAAAGGAACCAAGGTCTTCATGCTGTATAAATATAAAAATTGCTGAAAAATTTTACTTTGATTCAAGTGTGAATTTCATGGGTTTTTTTTCTTTATTCAGTTTTGGAACTTAGTATTTTTGTTAAAGACCTCAACGTTTTGTTTTTTATGTAAATAGTGAAATAACGAATGTTATAGACAGATATATCACCAGTGTATTAAATGCCATTATAAATTAAAAAGGATCAGCAAGATCAATTTTAATATAATCACTTAAGGAATTGTTTCAAATCTCATTAGTTATTTCTAATCATAACAATAATGGAAACTAGTAAAGCAAAATGTGTTCACTTGAGTTGATGTTTAGACAAGCTCAAAAAGATTGTGTCCTTCTGACATCCATCCTATTTGACCTAAATAATATAAAAGTGAGGGAAGGGACTCTAGACGGCCTCATTTTGTGACGTTTAGATGTCTTCTTGATTGAGTTTGGGGTCTGAAAATAAAAGGCCAGATTTATATCTCAGGGAAATCATCTCATAGTTACATGATTTGGGACATGAATATGATGCTTTTAAAAATATCTATGGAAAATTCAAATTTTTCATGTGCAGAGCTCCATGAGTTTATTTTCTTGTTGCATTTTGCATTAGTTACACGTGCTGGCTTTTAAGGTGAGTTTGAAGTTTAGCTCATTAAAAAGAAAGTTGCCAATTTATTGGAACTTTATTTTGGTGAGTAAAACATCTCCAAATCACTTGTTTTTGTAGTTTCAGGTTTTTAGTTTTCCAGGATATTTTCAAAATTAATAAGATTTGACTACTAAAAGCTTTTGATTCCAACTTTTTCAGTTTGGAGTGACTATATGTATACATTTGTGATCATTTTTAATACACATTGCTATTCAAAATTACTCAACTGAAAACATTTTTTTCTTTTGAAAATAATATTTCTTTATATTTACATTGGGCTTCCTACATTTACAAAATGCTTTCACATCAATACCTTGAATAATGCGTGTTGCATTTGAATGAAAATATGAATGAATTCACCATCTGATTTTATTCTCACAACTACCCTGAGATTTTCAGTTTTATTATTTTTATATTTCAAAGGGAAATGGAAGTTCAGAAGCCACAGAGCTTTTACTGGCAGAACGGAGTCTAAAAACCAAGATAAACGTATCCCCAAACTAGTCCTATCTGCTCTCCATTTTTAATTAATAGGCGATTATTACACCATTTTGCCTGTTATTTTCTATTCTAAACATTATTGCAGAATCAAGCCCACTGTCAAATATATTTCAAATTTGTGGAAATACCCATTTTACTAAAACTTAGTAAATAAACCTTCAATAAACATTTATTGGGTACCTACTATGTATGAGGCAGGCATAATGTAGCAAAACAGGCACAGATTCTGCCCTCTTGAAGCTTATAATGCAGAGGAAGAGAGTATCAATAAACACACTAATTCAATGATGCAATATGTTAGCAGGTGTTAATTACTGTGGGGAAGTAAGCAGTAAGGATATAGGAGGGGTGCCCTGGGATAGGCTGCGGTATTAGAGATGATGGTCAAAGAAGGCTTCACTTATAACATGGTGTTTGAATAAAGATTTTCTAAATGTGAGGTTGTTGGCCAAGCTGACAGGTGTCTTACAGGTGCTTCAGACAGAAAAGATGACAAGTGAAGCCCGGGGGCAGGAGAAGCATAGGATCAGGAAATAGAAGCGAACGGGGGCAGGAGGCACATGATCATGTCAGAGGACAGAAGTGGAGGGTATGGCAAAGACCATGTAGGCCTTATAGGCTGTTGCATGATGTGTGGCTTTTATGTGCATTGAGGTAGTAAGTCGTTGGAAGGCTCTGAACAGAGGAGTGGCACAATTTAACTTATGCTCTGGCAAGATTGGTCTGGTGCTGTGTCCAAGGATAGACTTTATGGGATACGATGGAAACAAAAAGATCTACTCAGTAGCCATTGGAATAATCCAAGTGTGAAATGATGGTAGCATGGAAAAGAGTGGTAGCCGTGTAGATGGTAAGAAATAGATACATTTTGAATGTGCCACTGGCAGGATTTGCTACTGATTTGGTTGTGGGGAATAAGAGAAAACAACACACCAAACATAATTTTCCAAGATGTCCAGATCTGGCAACGAATTACATTGGATTTCCATCAACTGATATAGAAAAGACTGGGAAAATCAGGTTTGGGAGTGGAGGGAGTTTGTCTCTAACATGTTTATTTTGAAATGCCATTTAGCCATCAAGAGCAAATATATGAGCAGTTTTGATAGGAAAGTCTAGAATTCAGGGGAGTTTGGACTGGATATATGAATTTGTTAGTTATTAGGGCATGCCGATAGTATAAAAAGTCTTGACATTGGAATTAGCTATGGTGTGAGTCTGGATACAGAAGAAAGAACAATCACGATGGGTGCCTTGATCCAGCCCAATGTTCAGAGGTTGGGAGAGGAAGGAACCAGAAAAGGAAGCAGAATAGAACTGACAATGAGTTAGGAGGTGAGGTTGGAGCCCAGGAAGCCAAGTGAACAAAGTGTTTCAGGAAAGAGAGATTGACTATGGTATCATATTATGGAAAAGGGTTGGAAATACAAGCTTCACGTAGTGGGTTCAGGTGAGAATGGCAAGAGAGGAGATTGTCATGGTTGATCTATAAAAAATCTTTCAAAGCATTTTGCTGTCTAGGGTGGTAGAAAAGTAGTTCTTAGGTGTTTGGAGAACTGGGGTAAGTAGGATTTTTGAAAAGGAAGAAGTGCAGCATATTTATGTGCTAATGGGAATAATTCAGGAGAGAGGGAAAGATGCTAACATGAAGGGAGAATTCTGGAACAATGTTCTCAGGTAGGAACAGATGTAGGATCTAATTCATGGTGATTGTTTGGCAGTGCAGATAGCTTATCCAAATAACACGAAAGAAGGCAGAATTGAGGGTACAATTATATGTAGAGGGAGGATGGAGTAATGAAAATGTGGAATGCCTCTGTTCTCTCAGTGAAATAAGGAGTAAGGACAGATACCGAGCATGAGAAGAGTGGAGGCAGCAACTGCTGAAAATTTGATAGGAGAAATAATGAAATTAATATCTGGGGGAGCAGAAGAAACTTGGGAAAGAAATATAATTACTGGCCAGCCATGAGTGCCTCTTAAGTTCTCACTGACATAATAAAAAACAAATCATTAAATCTTTCATTTGAAATTTACTTCTTCGGATGATGCCAGCTACTATCGGACACAAAGAAGTTACAGAATACGGTTTTTGCGCACAGAGAAATGATTATTCATTTGTGAAAGTGAGATATGTACATCTTAATACTATTTTTATATACAAATTATGTGCAATTTATATGCAATTCGACATTTTTTTTTACATATCTGCTTTTTGACATATAGTAAGTTCTGTAAGGGAGCAACAGCTTGTAGTCTCTGTCTTTAGGGTAATGCAAGCTTCGAATTGGCTGAAAGAGATAAATGCTTCATAATAATAGAAAGCCTGAGATAAATGCAATGGAATTCCATGAGAGAGAGAGAGAGAGAGAGAGAGATCATTTCCAAGTGGGGGAATTTAAGAAAGCCTCAAGAAAAATCGGGCCCTCAGGATGTGCAAGACTGTAAGAAATGGAGCAAATGGATGATAGCAGCAAATTGTGCATGTGTGAAATGACATATGTGGCATATAATCAGGTATTAACTTAAGAGCCTTCAAAATAAATACAAAAGTTTAGAGGAAGTGGATATTTTTATGTTGTTCATTATCAGAACAGGTAGAAATCAAACTGGGCAAGAAAGATTGGAGCTTTTTAAATTGAATCAAATTTTAATTATCTGTTCTGGAATTATCCTTTCACCCAAGAGGAAATCCAACAATAGCAACAGTAAACATTTGTTTATCAGTTGGATGAGCTGTAAAAGCTGAGTAATTTATATATAGTATCTCATTTAATACTTAAGCATGAAGAGAAGGCTTAGAGGAGGTTTCCCAGGTTCTATACAGGACCTCCCATATCCCTTGGGTTCCAGAAGCATTTTACTTGAACAATTCTACATCAAATGACTTATTTGGCCTCATCTATTCTTAAACTGAATTGAACTAAAGAAGAGAGGTTAGACACTCATATAGCCTGGTTGGGTCTCTTATCTTGATTGGATCTGCTTCTGACTAGCTATTTAGTTACCTTATCTCTTTTAGTTTTCTCAGCTGTCAAATGAGAATTATGTTTCAATTTCATAGGACTGAAGCAATGATTAAATGAAAAAAATGTAGTATTTGATATCTTTATCTGGATTAATGGTGATTGCACACCTATAATTATTAGATGTGTAAAACATAAGACTCAACTTTGATTCAGTATCTCTTTATGTTTGGGACAATAGTATTTTATGGTCAATTGGCAGCAATGACTGATTTTAAAGGTATTAATGGCCTCAAGTGAAACAGTCCAGTATGGCATCATGACTATACACAATAGATTCATGTATAAAATGAGACATTTCATTTGATTTAAGGAGTAACTTTCAAACAGAATTCTCAGATAATACATAATATTTATGATAAGATTGGCTTGTTACACTTCTTACTTTGGGTCACCAAAATTTATTACCTTTTATTTTTATTCACTTTTAAAACAAGAAACTATGATTATTGTATCTAATGTGTGTGTATAAAAACATATATATTAGTTACAGTGCCACCAATTCCAGAAATGTTAATTCTTTTAGTTTGGATTTCTTTTATTTTGTTTTGTTTTGAATGAATCTTAGGAAACACTTTACAGAAAAATTCATTCTTGGTACGAGGCAAGAATCAGGTGTGAAAACCAAACAAAAAATATGCACTAAAAAGGAAGATTTTAGGGGCACTTGGGTGGTTCAGTCAGTTAAGCAACTGACTCTTGACATTGGCTCAGGCCATGATCTCATGGGTCATGGGACTGAGGCCTGCATCCGGCTATCCTCTGTCAGCATGGAGCCTGCTTGGGATTCTCTGTCTCTTAAAATAAATAAATACACATTTTAGAAAGGAAGATTTTTAGTTTAAAAATGTCAGTAATTTTTTGTACCACAAGAAAATCTTATTTATTTTGCCAATATTCATTATGGCTTTGGTGTAGTGAAACATGTGATTTTGCAAAATGTTTCATGGCTCACAGCAGAATGTATACTTTAAATTCTATATGAAAATAGACACACAAAAGTAAATATGGCTTTTGAAAATGCAAAGATGAAATCAATTATCTTTGTGTTGGGACAGTTTGGGTAGAAAATGAAAGAGAGAAAGAAGACCCTTTTATGCATGGTCTTGATTCTATCAGTTCCAGAATTTTCTAAACCCAATACTGTAGAAGTATGAACAAACTAGATTAGCAGTTACCAAAATGTGTTCCTTGGAGTATATACATCAGAGGTATTGTCAGAAAGGGGTTTCTATAGTAGATTATATTGAAAGTACCTTGCGTTAAACAATGTTAATTACTGAGAGGTTTTAATACGTAAACATTGTGCATTGTGAATTTTCTCACATATGTAGCCCTTCATAGGTTGTGAAGATTATTTCACAATGGAACACCTAATGTATACCTTGGGAAAGCTGACCTACATCAAACTATCCTCTTCTCTTCTAGGGTTTCCTAGACCCAATTCCAATCTGGGGGGTTCTCCTTCCCAAAACAGCCATTATAGGACACCTATTCTCAATTCTGAGACTTGAACTCAATTTTGACACTGTCTTCCAGGAGGTAGTGTCAGGTTCTCCAGGTGAAGTGTTCAGTCCTGTAAGACTGCCTCCACTGCTAAATGCAGATGTCAGTGGCGCGCCCCAGGCTGTGACCTGTGCGTTTGGCCCACCGGTTGCAGATTGGAAGTTCCAATGGCCTCCTCTTTGGGTTTGATTAATTTGCTAGAGCAGCTCACAGAACTCAGGGAAACACGGTTACCAGTTTATGAAAGGATGGAAAGGATACGAATCCACAGCCTGATGAAACGATACACTAAGCAAGTAGGGAGAGAGCTTCTGTGCTGTCTCCAGGAGCACTCCTCCTCCAACATCTCCTCGCATCCACCAAGCGAGGTGGTCCCTTCTGGGCCTTTAGGGAGGCTTTATTACATATGCACAAGTCAGGGGCTAAGGACTGATTCAACCTCCAGCTCCTCCTTTCCTCCCAGAGGAGAGACGGTGGGACTGAAAGTTCCAACCCTCTATTCATGGGGTTGGTCCTCACAGTAACCAGCCCCTGCCATTGGTAGGGATCCAAAAGCCACCCTCATTTGCGTAACAAAAGACTTTCATCAACCTTTAACAGGAAATTCCAAAGGCTTTTAGGAGCTGTGAGCCAGGAACATGGAGGAAGACAAAACATATTAGAGGAGTATATTTCGGTCATCTGAATGATGACAAATATATATTTTTTAATAAATCACATTATTGCAACTTGCAAAATATTAGCACTGTTATTCTTCGTGTTTACCTATAGCTTTCCTCAGTAGCAATGCTTTTATCAATCATAGCAAGGCTAAAGCAGTGCTTTCTGTTTTTTTAGTCCACTTAGTCTGCCTCTGGCACCATCACTTCATCTGCTAGTAATAACACTGGCTAGAGCCGAGGCTCTGCTAATTTAGAACCTCAGAAACCAACTGAGATTCATTCCTTGGGTAAGCAGAGCCTGTCAGTACAAATGAATTTATTGGATGGTAGGACTGTTCATGAGATAGTAGCATATAGATGAATGGGAGGGAAGAGCAGATCTATGCTGAAGGATGGCTAAACAACGAGAGAAGGGAACTGGGTCTGCTTTTGCTCCTGGGAGAGAGAGGCCACTAGATCTGTCATGGGGTTTTAGAAACCATAAGGCAAGAATTAGTAAGAAAAGGCAAAGCTTTGGGTTTTAGACACAGCTGACAGTATGTGCTACTGAAAATGTATTAGGCTTGTTTTAAAGATTTTTAAAAGTTTTCATGTTATGATGGATATTTGATTTCAAAAGAAATATTTCTTTAATTATTCTTTAGGTTGGTAGGAATTTCACATATACACTGATAGGCTGATTGACTATCTTAATCACTTAGAAAATTACTCTGAAGTTATTTCATTTATTGAGAAATATTACAGATTTATAAAAGGCTAGTGAAAGAGAGTTTTTTAGTGTAGAGTGATTAGGCAAGTGAGATGTCATGGTGATTGTTCTCCTGGATAAATCATCTATTATCTATTGACCTAATTTTCTTTGTTTGTGAATGGGGATGCTGAGGAGGAAGGAAGAGAAAACAACACTCACACACACAAACATAGAAAGGTTCTTAGGTAATTAACAGCCAGACCCTGCTGGGGCAGAGTCAAAGATAAAAATCACATGATTCCTCTTCTCAAACATTACAATAAAATAGGAAAAGTCAAATGTGACACAAAAGTAAGAACAGCGTGCTCTTACAATTCAAAGGAAGGAATGATATCTTCTGTGGGAGATTTTGGGAAGCCTTCTTGGTGGAAACATGTGTTAAAAGTTATGACTAATAGGCATGATGTCAATGGCAAGAAATTGGAATGATTAAAAAAGGAAACGTTCAGACTAAAGAAGGCAGGATTAACATCTTTCTTCCCACCCAACTTGAGATCAAAGGAACTTAGGAAAGTCCTAGGATATGATCCGGGGAATTTCTCCGGGTTTACCCTCCACCCTCTGCTTCAGTTATTTATCCTCTTCTCAGCTAAGCTGCTCTCCCATTTGTCTTCACAAGGATTTTCTGTTTCCGCCTCAACCAGTCAAACTGATCACAGCCCCTCCAACCTTTTGCTGACCTTTTTCTTTTTTTCTCAAAATGTTGCCTACCCTACTCTGCCCTGCTTCTACCTCTGCTCCTAAATGCCTGAGACATCCGATTCCCTAACTCCCATTTGCCTGGCGGGTATAATCAGACAGGTGAGCATCTACTTGAGGAACCAGAAAAAGGCCAGAAAATGAGAGCTGTGTCTATAGGAGAACTTCTTTTCCATTTTGGTTGAAAATCATGGTAGGTGAAAGGAGTATGAAATAAATCCCTGAAACCAGATGGAAGCCCTGACATGAAATCCTTGAATGCTCATTTAGCTAAAAATGTCAGACTAGGTTTTTTCGGTAAGGAATGGGAAAGTATTTAATGTATTTAATCAAGGAAGTAACATACTTCCTTGATTTTTCATTATGAAATTAATTTTGTGGCTATGAATCAAATGGGTTGGCTGGGTAAAAGGCTCATCCAGTAGTTAATGGGACTTGGTCTGGAGTCATGGTCCTTGGAAGGCAAAGGAGAAGGAAATATGAAAGAATAATTTCGGAAGTCAAATCAATAGGATGTTACGACTGACTAAAAATGAGGCTGAGGAAAGGCCACCAGTGATATAATCACACCTCCAAGAAGTGCTGGGAAACAGCAGTGTCTTCGAAACTCAGTGGATGAGATTATTAACAAGAAGCAGGAAAGTGGAGCAAATCTGAGATTAGTATTGGGTTGATCTGTGAGTAGCAAGGAATGTATGTTTTCAAGTATTTCTGATGGGGAGATTCTTTAATAAACATTACCCTAAAACTTCACCCACGTCTTTTATTTTGATCACTAAATACTAGATAGAATAAATCCATTATGATTTAAGAAAACTGCTATTGGTTCTTCAATGACTGTCTTCACCAAATACAATATGAAATATATGGGTAAAAGTGCTTTGGAAAATCAAAGGTGCGTAGAAAATAACTTTAAACATAATCTTTAGATGGAAAAATGCTTTCTTAAAAAAATGATAAAATTAAAAATAGTGACTTCTATCAAAGCTTCCCGTACGCCATTTATATTGTATGTATTATTCTGTCTAATATTTATATTTTATTATTTTTTCCACATACAGTTGAAGCTGAGAAAGGTTAAGTATCCTTGCCAGGGTCATAATGTGGCACAGCCAAATTTCAAACACCATGTTGTATTGCCTTATTTAAAAACTAAAGAGATTTCTTTTTTCTTTCATAGCTAGGATAATCTTCAAGGAAGCTTCTGGATGTGGTGCCGTAAGAGAGACGTATATCCGCATTTAAAAGTAAGCACAAATATTTAATCTCATAATGTGTTTTCATTCATCATAAAACTATTTGTTTGCACTGTTATTGCCACCACGTTATCAGGTGTGCTTTAAACAATAAATATTTGACTCCAAAGGAGTCATTTCTGTTTTCTTCTGGAAAGCTTTCCTGGCATCTTAGCTCTCTAGATAACCCTTGTGTGGTAAGCCTAGCGTTGAAAATTCAGAGCGAAGCGAATGTAGAGCGAAGACAGGGGGGAAGACAGGGGGGAGCAGGGCACTAAAGACTCACTTGTCAGTTTCACAATTGTTTCTGGAACTATCCGTGATGGGTCTCTATGTATTAGCTCTCTACAAATTGGTTCTGAATCTACCCCAACAAGTTGCTTTCCATATTGAAAACTGTAGTAATATATAATAGTTTTCTCTTTATAGTGATGTGCTTCTTTTCAGTTGTGGGTTCGTTAAGGCTTATGCAATTTAGTGACTCGAGTTCTAATTTTTCTAGACTGGAATACTTTGTATGGTGATTACTATCATTGGGAAAAAAAGCAACTCCCAAGCCTTGTTCACTTAACCAGTGCTTCTCAATCCTAGATGCAATCTAACATCATCTGAAGAAATTCAAGTACTATTGATGCCCAGATTTTTTGGGAAACCAATTATAATTACAGATCTTTGGAGTGGGACCTGGGTATCATGCATTTTCCAGCTCCCAGATGATTCTGGTGTGCACCAGGGTTGAGACCTGTAATTGAACTCCTTGTTTCAAACCGAGCACAGAAATGGAGTCTGTTCCACAGTTGTTGATATTAAAAAAGGAATAATGACAACAAAAACAAAACTGAGCTCTCAGTATCTGTAATTATTAAGTGAAGTATTGGCTGTTGAAGGGTAAACTGAAAGCTTTCTGTGATTCAACATAATAAATTCGTAAAGCGTGTATGAGTAGAAAAAGATTTTTAGGTAGAAATGTGAATGATTCGGGGCGCCTGGGTGGCTTAGTCGGTTAAGCGTCCAACTTTCGCTCAGGTCGTAATCTCGCGGTTCGTGGGTTCGAGCCCCGCGTCGGGCTCTGTGCTGACTGCCAGCTCGGAGCCTGGAGCCTGTTTCAGTCTGTGACTCCCTCTCACTCTGACCCTCCCCTGCTCATGCTGTCTCTCTCTCTCCTAGAAATAAAAATTAAAAAAATATATATTAAAAAAAAAAAAAAGAAATGTGAATGATTCTCAGAAGAAATAGAAATGGTATCAGATAAACATTGAGAATCTGAGAATAGCATTACAATTCAAATATCACTTGGGTAAAATTTAGCTTTTAATATATTTGTATTAATGAGTTTATTTTAATCCTGATTCTTAAAGAGTTAAAATTTTATTTAATGTTACAATTTGCTCAAAGTTTTACTTACAAAAGGAATACTTTCACTCTACAAAGTTTGTGAATTTCCTGAAAAAATAGTGTTCTGGACTTTTTTTCTGAAATAGCAGCATGATTACCATCGTAAATCACTTTTATAACCAAATAAAGCCAGAAAATGGAAACAAAAAATTTTATATTTTGACTGATTCCTTTAATTCACATTTTCTTTGACATGTGGAATCCTGGTTATAACATGCTATTTATTTAGCTTTACTTAAAATGAAAATGCTTTGAGTTGTCAACTACGGATTTGCAATAACGATAGATTGCTTGTAGAAATTGGTTGAATGCTATTGGATCCTTTTCATGTGTCACCAAGGTTTACTTGGAGTGAATATAAGTGTACTGGCTCTTAGATACCTGTTTGCGTTGTGAACAGATCTTAACTATCTAACATGCCAGTGGTATATCCTAACGGCCACTGTAAAGACACACAGCCTGGAATTACTTTGATTATTACTCTAAGGAGTATCTGTGATTGATTCCCAGAAGGCTAAGGACCATTTCAACTGCTGAGGGCATTTATTGTAATGTAATCTTTAAGTGGTCTTAACAGGACACCATGAGACTGAAAGTGGAGTTACTTAGACTTTTTTTGGGGGGTGGGGTGGGTCAGGAGTGATTTCTAGTTTTGGTGTCATTATGAAAGCGCTTTACTGTTCTCACTCTCTTTCCTCACATAAATCCTTAGCTTTGTGATCTACTTCAACCTTATTCATTTTCAAGAATAATTGATTTGGTGCCATTTGATTTTCTAATCACTAAACTGTTCCCTTTTTGCCATAGGTTAGTTCCTTCCCCTTCCCTCTCTCTCCCGTCACCTCCTGTTCCCCCTCTACCCCCTCTCCTTCCTTTCCTCCCTTCCCCCCTTCCTTCCTTCCTTCCTCCCTTCCCCCTTCCTTCCTTCCTTCCTTCCTTCCTTCCTTCCTTCCTTCCTTCTTTCCTTCCTTCCTTCCTCCCTTTTCCTTTCATTTACTCCCCATTCTTCCATCTCTGTTTCTCTTCCTTCTTAATTATTATATCTAGTCATAATCACAATATGACTAGGGTGCCTTGGTGGCTTTGTCAGTTAAATATCCTGCTTCAGCTTAGGTCATGATTTCACGGTTTGTGGGTTCGCACTTGACATTGAGCATGGAGCTCATGTCAGATCCTGTCTCCTCTCTCTCTCTCTCTCTGCCACTCCTCCACTCATGCTCTCTCTCTCTCTAAAAAATAAATAAACATTTAATAGCTGTCAGTTAAGCTTGCAACTTCAACTCAGGTCATGATCTCACGGTCTATGAGTTGGAGCCCTACGTTGGGCTCCGTGTTGACAGCTCAGAGCCTGGAGCCTGCTTCAGATTCTGTGTGTGTGTGTGTCTCGCCCTGTCCCCCTCCTCTGTCAAAAATAAATAAGCATTAAGAAAATTAAAACAAAAATAATCAGAATATGACTTAGTCAAGAAGTATCTATTGAATGCCTTCAGTTCATAGCACTGACAGTTCCCAATTGTTAGGGATTGTTTTGAAGGGCATAAACTGAGCTATTAGTTCAGAGTATTTGAGCTTCTTTCCTTTTTTCTAGTGCTTTCATCTAGTTTCTGACTTTTAGATCCCTTTGCATTATTTTGCAAGGATTTTATAAAGTCATCCCTTTGTGAAAATGTACTGCTTTGTTGAATCTCATGGAATTTTTTATTGATTTGCAGTTCCTTCATCTTGGGACAAATCTTTATTTACCTTGGATGATATATTTTTGTGTTAGTGTTCCTTTTATTGTTAGCTATCTGTGTTCTCTTTGACGTTTTGATTTTCCAGCCTTCAAGTAAAGGTTTCATCTTGAGTGCTCAATGCAGAGTTTCCAACATATTATATTCGAATACTTTTTACTGAGGTTAAGTTTAAAAAAAAAATAAAATTATTAATAATTGTATTGCCCTTTCCTTAATTGGCACTATTTGGTACAGTTTACAAAGCATGTGACTGGCAGTTGTATTTCTCTGATTCTACAAAATGCATGTTGACTTCTGAGCTGTTACTGAAGTAAAATGTCTTTTCTATCTATTTCATAAGTTTGTTTTGAGTCTTAACTGGTACAATATGTAATAACCTTTGGCTAACTGTAAACCATTGTGCAAAAGTAAAGGGTTACTATTGCCTGGAAAGAAAATAAAAAGATGTGTATCTTAATCAAATTTCAGCTTTTAAAAATATCAAAAAGTTTAGTGATGATAGCATTTGATGGAAAAGGGGAGAACGGAAGAAGAGGGAAATATCTTAAAACTCCAAATATGGAGGGAAAAAACGATGAAAAGTACAATTTGAGACAACATTTGGAAAGGAAAAGAATTTGGAAGTTACTCAGTTGTACAGTTGTGATGATAAAATTCATCACAAAAAGCAGAGAAAGTTATATATGTAACCTTAATGAATATTTCTTAACTATGAAGAGATTATAGAAGAGATGATGATAGATGGGGCGGATATGAATAGAGGAGTTAGTAACAAACTGATGGCACATTTAAACTCGCACATCCAGGATAGTAAATAAGCCTTATTCTAAAATGAATGCTTTAACCCAAATTCTAATTTCATTTTGTTGAAGGTATATATATCTCTAGCGCATGTGTGAAATGAGCAAATACATTCATTAGGGATAAGTGATAATTCCTTATTCCTTCTTAATCATTATCTTCGTCTACTAAGCTGTATTTGGGAAAGCTGGTGGATGAAGAGAAAGATATGAGGGCATGTTGTTGCATTTTAACCTTTAACGAGAGTCTACTTGGTGTAGTAAAAGACATTCACTTTAAAATTTAAAAGTGTGGGGTTTAAAACCTGGTATTTATGGGGCACCTGTGTGCCTCAGTCCATTAAACATCCAATTCTTTTTTTTTAATTAAAAATATTTTTGTGTGTGAGAGAGAGAGCAAGTGGGAGAAGGGCAGAGAGAGAGGTACAGAGGATCTGAAGCAGGTTTTTGCTGACAGGCTGACAGCAGTGAGCCTGGTGTGGGGCTCGAATTCATGAACCATGAGATCATGACCTGAGCCAAAGTCAGGTGCTCAACCGACCAGGCCACCCAGGTGCCCCAAACATCCAATTCTTGATTTCAGCTCAGGTCATGAGCTCATTGTCATGACATTGTGCCCCATGTTGAGCTCTGCACTGGGCATGGACCCTTCTTGGGATTCTCTCTCTCTCTCTCTCTCTCTCTCTCTCTCTCTCCCCCCCTCTCCCTCTACTCCTCCTCAGGTCATGCATGCTCTCTCTTTCTCTCAGAAAGGTGAAAAATAAATAAACAATAAAAATAAATAAAACATAGCATTTACAGTTTAACAATGAGGAACATTGATTTAGATTAGAGTTTCTCAGTTTTATATGTATGTGAATCATCTGGAAGTCTTGGTAAAATGCAGGTTCTGATTCATCAGGTCCAACAAGTGGCCCAAGTGGCCCCTGGTGGTGCCTGGTGCCTCTTTGCCATGGACCAAACTTTGATTAGGAGGAATATTTTCCATTTATTTGCATTTTATCTCACAGTGGACAAGAAGTAGAATTAAAATTCAGCATTCTTTTCAGTGCTCACAAAGTAGGCATTAGCTAACCACAAAATTCCTTCTCTTTTCCTAAAGCATGGATTTTCACTGATAAAATAAAGATTAACAAGGACTGCTCTTTTACTGTTTACATCTCATAAGTATGCTGAAACTTGATTTATACAGTGCATATATGATTTTCTCTACTGTAAAGTAACATATATGCTACACACAAGAAAATGATCCTTTTTCCTTTTATGCCCCTACAGTACATTAGCATTAACAGTGTTAGTTTTACAGAGATGTTGAAAGTACCTTCATTGTGTTTTCACTTCCTTTTTTATATTGGGGCAAAATTCACATAACATAAAATTCATTTTTCACCATTTAAAAATGCACAATTAAGTGGCTTTTAGTGCATTAACAATGTTATACAGCCATCGCCACTATCTTATTCCAGACCATTTTATCACCCCAGAAAGAAACCCTTGGTGAACTCACTAGGCTGTCCCTCACCATTCTCTCTTCCCCCAGCCTATGGCAACCACTAATCTCTTTGTCTTTACTTATTTTCTTATTCTGAGCATTTTGTAAAAATGGCATTATACGATATGTAGCCTTTTGTATTTGGCTTCTTTCACTTAATGTAATATTTTCAAGGTTCATCTGTGTTGTTGTGTATATCAGTACTTCATTTTTATGGCTGCATAATAATTCATTTTATAAATATATCATACTTTGTTTATCCATTCATCAGACGTTTGGGTTGGTCCACTTTTTGGCTATTTGAATAACACATTAGAACAGTGGGTGCAATTTTAGTGCGGCCGTTTGTTTTCATTTCTCTTGGGTATGTTGCGGGGTCATATGGAAATTCTGTATTTAACTTTCTGAGTTACCACCAAATGGTTTTCAAAGTAACTGCCCCATTTACATTCCCACCAATAATGTATGAAGGTTCTAGTTTCTCCACATCCTTACCAACACTTGCTTTCTTTAATTTTGCTTGTTTTGTGTTCAATGATAGCTTTCCTAGGGGTGTGCAGTGGCACATCATTGTGGTTTGGATGTGCATTTCCCTAATGACTAATGATGCTGAACAGCCTTTTATTTACTTCTTGCTCATTTTATGTCATCTTTGGAAATACAGTTATTCAAGTCTTTTGCCCATTTTTAAATTGAGTTGCTTTCAGGGCACTTGGGTGGTTCAGTCAGTTAAGCATTCAACTCTTGATTTTGGCTCAGGTAATAATCTCACGGTTCATGGCATCAAGGCCTGCATTGGGCTCTGTGCTGATATCATGGAGCCTACTTGGGATTCTCTCTCTTTCTCTCTCTCTCTCTCCCTCTCTCTCTCCCCACCCTTTCTCACATGTACTCCCTCTCTCAAAATAAATAAATAAAATAAAACTAAAAAAATAAATTGCAATTTTGTTGAGTTTGTAGAGATCTTTATATATTCTGAATACTAGATCCTTATCACATACATGAATTGCAAATATGTTTGCTTATTCTGTGGATTGCCTTTTGGCTTCTTTGATTGTGTCTTTTGATGTTTTTAATTTTAAGCTTTAGATTTTGGTAGAATACAACCTATCAAACTTTTTATTTTTTGTGCTTTTTACTATCAATCCTAAAAATTCATTGCCAAAATACATAATAAAGATTTGTACCTGTTTTCTTTTAAAGAGTTTTATAGTTTTAGATCTCATATGTATGCTTTCGATATACTTAGAGTTAATTTTTATATATGGTGTGTCCAGCTTCAGTCTTCTGCATGTGGTGATTCAGTTGCGCCAGCACTATTTGTTGAAAAGACTATTATTTCCTCATTGAATGGTCTTAGCACCCTTTTTGATAACCAATTGACAATAGGTGAATGGATTAATTTCTGGATTCCAACTTCTATTCTATTAATCAATATGCTTACCTTTATGCCAGTATCTGATTGTATTGATGTTGTAGCTTTATAGTAATTTTTGAAACTGAGAAGTGTGAGTTGCCCCAATCTCTTCTTTTTTATGATGCTTTGGCTCTTTGGAGTTTCTTGAGCTTCTGTATGAATTTGAATCAATTTTTATATTTCTGCAAAATCAAAGCCATTGGGATGTTGATAAGGATTGCCCTGAATTTGTAGCTCACTTTGAGTCATATTACTATGTAAACAATATTAGTCCTTCAATCAGTGAAGATGAGATATCTTTAAATTTAAATAGGTCTTCTTTAACTTCTTTCCATAACTTTTTATAGCTTTCGGTGTGCAAATGTTACACATCCTTGGTTAAATTTACTCCTAGATATTTTATTCTCTTTGATGTCATCATAAATGGAATCATTTCCTTAATTTCACTGTTAGATTGTTCATCACTATCGTATAGAAATATAATTGACTTTGTATCCTGCCATATTGCTTAATTTTGTTATTGACTCTAATCATATTTTTTGGGGATTGTTTAAGATTGTCTCTAAATAAGGTCGTGTCGTGAGCAAATATAGTTGTACTTCTGTCTTTCCCTTCTGGATAGCTTTTATTTCTTTTTCTTGCCTATTTTCCCTGGCTAGTACTTCCAGTGTAATGTTGAATAGAGGTGACAAGAAAGGACATATTGTCTTACTCTTGATCAGTGAGGGAAAGAATTCAGTCTTTTATCACTAAGTATAATGTTAACTATGGATTTTTCATAGATACTCTTTACCATGTTGAAGAAGTTCCTTTCTGTTTCTAGTTTTCTGGATGTTTCTTTTTTTAATCATGGAAGAGTATTAGATTTTGTAACGTGCTTCTTTTGTGTCATT
Organism: Proteles cristata cristata; assembly: GCA_017311185.1. Lineage (NCBI taxonomy): Eukaryota > Metazoa > Chordata > Mammalia > Carnivora > Hyaenidae > Proteles > Proteles cristata. The sequence continues at coordinate 238,009 of JAESUZ010005645.1, read as the reverse complement.
TGAGATGATGATGGATTTTTTTCCTTTGTTGTACTGATGTGGTATATTGCATTGACTGAACATCATTTGTTACTAACTTAATGACTGGTCTTACAAATTTTTCAAAATTAGTGGCATACTTGGTGTTTTCAAACAATGTTTCCAAATAATTAGGATTATTTTGTGCTCCTTTGGGAAAAATTTTATTTACTAGAAGAGTAACAGTGCTTTATATTAAAAAAAATATATATATATATAATTGGATGAAGTGATCATGCCCCCAATTGTCAGAGCTTTGTAATAGACAATGGTCTAGCTACCAAAGGAAAACAAAGAAGTCTCAGGTATTTTATTATCTTATTTTCTACATTGCAGTCTTATTTTATTGGGTGCATATATGAAAAAATCACATTTTCAGATTCACATATGTTTTCCCTGGAGTTCAGTTTACTATGATAAACATTCATCTGAGTATATTTATATTGCTATTTCATCAATACTTTTCGATTGATGTAAATTGCTATATTTATATTGCTATTTCATCAATACATTTTCATGCTTTCATGAGCCAACTTCGAACCATTAATCTAGTTTTGGAATCAAGAATTCAAGGAAACCTCATAATAACAAGGAAAATTAAAAATTAAAAAATATGTCTTGCAAATGATGAGAATATACATGTTTTTCCAAGATAAAAAATACCATTGCAATCTTTAGTAGATGATTATTAAACACTTATGGCAATTTTTGGAAACATCATAGCTACACATTTCACATTTGTTAAATATATATTACCAAATGGTTTCATTATTTCTTGTCCAGAAACTTGCAAACTGCTGGTAGATTATTTTGTACTTTAGGTGATTGCCAGTGGTCTATATACTTCACCCTGAGGAATTTTACACTGAGCCATATTTTGAAAATAACTGTAATGATATTATTAATTAAGGTAAGCCTCTGCTGCAGAGGTTTGGAGGGTTACTGACAGTGCCTTAAGCAGCGTGTGTGTGTGTGTGTGTGTGTGTGTGTGTGTGTGTGAATGTTTTTACTTTTATTTCAGCTACATTAGAGTAGTACAGATTTTAGAGCTGTTATTAGAACTAAGATAAAAGAAAGTTTCCTTGAGAATGATAACAATGTCTATCAAACCATTCTTCAGAATCTTCAAGTTTCATATTACAAAGCTTCTCCCCTCCCAGGTTTATAAAATCTCCAATTATGGAAGTTTATTAATTTGAATTTCTATATTACATATCGAAACAATAGCTACCCCATATTATGTCTCTTCCCTGCAACTTAATTGCCAGTATTTTCACAGGTTTTCCCTTTGGCCCTGTGTCCCTCTATTTCCCTGGACAATCTCAGATTATAAGGGTGTGGATTACAGCCGCTGAATCCCAGATGTGTATTTCTAGTCTTGACGTCTTTTATGAGATTCTAAGAGCATCTCCTCTTGGACATTTGCACATGCCTCAAACTCATCTTTCTTCAAAAACAATTACCTTCACTCGCATCTATTAGTCAGCTCTCTCTAGAGAGAGATTGTGTGTATACGTATAAAATGGAGACTGAGAAGTCCCACAATCTGCCTTCTGTAAACTGAAGACCCAAGAAGGCCAGTGGTGTAATCCAGACCGAATCTGAAGGCCTGAAAACCAGAGGAGCTGGTGGTATAAATCTTAATCCAAGGGCAGGAGAAGAAGAGTTGAGATGTCCCAGTTATTTCAGCAGAGCACGAAGAAAGGGGTGAATTCCTCAAATTCCTCCTTCCTCTGCCTTTTGTTCTACCCAGACCCTTAGTAGATTGCATGGTGCCCACCACACTGGGGAAGGCAAGCTATTACACAGGGTCCACTGATTCAAATGCTAATCTCAGTAACACCCTCACAGACACAGAAATAAAGTTTAATCTGGGCACCGTGTCCAGTGCAGTTGACACATAAAATTACCCATCACACATATCCGCCCTCACATGTGCTCTTACTCCCTTTCTTTCTTTCTTTCTTTCTTTCTTCTTCAGTTGGTGGCATTATCTAGTTTTCCGTCACTCAAACTAGAAACCTGGCGACTGGTCGCCTGGCGCTTCCAACTCTCTGTGAGAAATAGTGTTTCAGGGTTTTCTTCCTCTTTCCCTATACTGCCTGCCTTCGTTCAGGCCCTTGTTGGTTGCGTCTCCCTGCCCCTCTCTGCCGGCACAGCTCTCTCACTTGGCTCCCAGCTGCCAGTGTTTCTGTTTCACTCTCACTCCACAGCCCCCAGAAAAGTCCACAGAAAATGTGAATCTGACCATATCATTCACCTGCGTCCTGGAGTCTCCCTGTCTCCTGCAATGGAAAGGATTACTATTCCTTCCATGGACCTATAATTACTTTAAATACACTTCAAATTAAAACTTATTCCGAATTCAAGAGAAAATTGAAATGAGATGCTAGTGAGGCAAATGTCTATGAGCACTACCATCTAGTTCTTAAATATGGAACAGCCTTATATAATGCTTTCATGGCCTAAACTTTTAAAAGCTTGATGGGACCTCAGATGGCCATTTGGCATCAAATTTTATTAAAGCCTACTGTGTTCTATAGAAGGGGATCATTGTATATTTAATTTTTACTTGTACAATTAGAATTATATGTGATGCATTTATCTAAACAAACTCAGTTTCTATTCCTGGAACTTTATTTTGAACAGTGTGATCTAAAACTGACTTTTCCACAGGAACAAAGTTACATATGGGAATTATGCTTCTGGAAAACGACCAGAAGATTGTGCATATCATGGAATAAAAGAAATAGGGAGGAACAGTTAAAATGAGACTTGGACTGCAATAACACTTACTGAAGACAAGCATCAATAATGCCATCTCATTGTTCAAGGACTAGATATTTGCTAAAAACAAAACAAAGCAACAGTAAAACACATGGGATTTAGCCAGCTGAGTCACTGAAGAATAATTACACTACTTTCCCTAACAGTTTTACCGCAAGTGCTCTTTTTTCACCCTTTCCATCAAATCTATTCCTCCTTTGTCCTCTTCATCGCAGTAAAATACTCCTATTATCCACCCAAATGCTCAAGACAAAAACCTACATACAATCTGTGAATCTACCCTTTCCTTCATCCCTAATATCAGATCCATCAGCAAGTTCTCAGGGCTCTTCTTCCCAAAGATGTCTTAAATCCATCCATTTCCTCTTATCTCAGTCCTACCTCCTAGTCCATTATCTGTCATCTAGATTCTTTCCATCATTTCATAACTGGTCTTAGCACTTCCGTTTTTGCTTATCTATAATCCATTCGGTGCATCAAGAAGAAGGTGATTCTTTAAAAGTAAATGTCAGATCATGTCACTCATCTGTTGACAGCCTTCCGAGGTTGCCGCACTTCAATGAGATGCCAACTTCTTGCCGTGTTCTGCATGGTCCTACTAACGTGGCCCACCTCCCAGTTGGCCTTTGTTACCTAGCTCTCTCCCTCGACCTTCGCTAGGCACACCGGACTTCCAGATGGACCGTCCTGCCTTTGAAGGAAACTCGCTGTGTCTGCAGAGCCTTTGTGCACCGCTTGGTGCACTTGTCTCGGAATGAGGAAGCTGCCTCGGCCTCCTCATTAGTCCACATGCGACTACCTGTCATGTTCTGAATTTTGTTTCCCCCGAGTTCATATGTTGAAGTCCTAACTCCCAGCAGCTCAGAATCTGATTCTGTCGGTTTGTTAGATTAGGACAAAGACTTATGCAGAGGGAAGACAACGTACACGCAAGCCCAGGAGAGAAACCACAACAGAAACCACCTCTGCCAGCATCTTGATCTTAGACTTCCAGCCTCCAGACTTGCGAGAAAATACATTCCTGGTATTTTTGTCACCAATCTGTGGTACCTTGGTATGGCGCCTTAGCAAACTGATGAGCCACCTTCACAAGGCCCTTCCTGAGCCCTCAAGCTAGGCAGCCCTTTGCTATCTCTCTCTTACTGTCCCGTCCCTGGAAGGTAACCCATGACAACGCAGATCTTGCTGTGTTGTTCTCTGTAGGTCTTTAACGCTAAGAGAGGAGACTGGCTCATTTTTGTGCTCTGCTGACTGAATAAATGCATAGACGAGAGACTGACTGAATAGTTGAGTGGATGGACCATCTTACAGACAACAGACCCAGAAGGAGTAGGACATGGAATGGATAAAGTTTTGAAAAAAGGAACTTTATGGGGCTTTGCCTAGAAAAGAACAATGAAACTGTAGAGGTGGGATGGTTTTGGGTGAACTGGTCGGTGGAAGCTGGTAGGGAGTGCGCGGCAGGTGACGGAACGCTACAGTCACTATGACTACAGAGCTTTAACTACAGTGTAGTCATCGTCCCATGAGGTGGCCGCAAAAGAGACAGGCTATTAGCGTAGGGACAGGGTAGGAAGGGGAAGAAGGGCTCTGCGCTGACTTCCCAAAAATCTGGGCCTTCAGGTGGGGCTATCATGGAGGTTACAGCTCCCTTTCAAATGCGTCCCACCTACCTGTCACATTCCAAGTGTTCAGGCCCTCCTTTCTGGGAGGCATGAACTGAGAATATTGCATGACTTAAGAATGTGCAATTCTTGCTTAACTCTGACATCTCCGCACTCAGCCGGCTGCACACTCTCCACGTTTCCCTGACGCCCAGCAGTATTTGCTGTGGCTGTGTTTGTATGTCTCCACTTTGACTCCTAGCTGTCTGATCCTTGGCCAAGATGACTTACATCCTGCTTTTACAGGTCCTAATACCAAGAAATAATGTTCTATTAAAATTATAGAGACCATGGTCTTTGCCCAGGTCCTAAAAGAAGGCCAGAGAGAGGACAGGAAAATCATAGAGCTACCAACCAGCACACCAACATCTAAGGAGAACAGACCCAGAATTAAAATTAAAAGTGAATAAATAAAAAAATACCATGATAGCCAAAGTATTTCAAAAGCACATATTTGATAGTGCATAACGATTAAAACACATTAACTCTATATCAAGCTTATGTATTTGTATGTTATTAGATTTCTAATCTAGTGTAATTCATTGTCCACATGAGCAATAAGCGTTAATATGAGCTGTCAACCTAAACCTGAAAATTAGCTTGTAACATGGAATTGGATGCTATTATGACATTATTAAAACCTGATTGAACTTGTATAAATACAAGGACCCAGATTATATGTGCTTTTAAAAAAATCATTATTCAGGAAAAAAAACAAATTGAGTTTTGTGGGGGCCATCATGATATATTCATTGTGCAATTCAAGCTTTCTCAGGCAGGTACTACTTCTAAAACTTTTCAGTGAGTTCTATTTTCTGAAGAGTGATAATGAGTGTATAAGTTTTAAGCATCGGCTCATTAAATTTTTACAACTATGTGAAACATGCGTTATTATTATTTTAATTTTACCTGTGAGAAAACTGTTTTACTATCCTGCCCTAACTCCTTAGGTAGGAAAGTTAAGAGTTAGACCCAGGCAGTCCAATTCCAGAGAAGATTTCTTTAGCTACTACATAGCCTGAATTAGAGAGAAAACTTTTGTCTCCTAATAATTGCATATACAATTTAAAATCACCGTTTATTTTCTTTATTTGTAATTTCTTTTATATTTCATTTATTTGTGCTTTATTTATAATTATGCATTTTGGTGACTGTCACATTTATAATCCATGTGCTTTGGGGAAAAGTTTTGTAGATAATATCTTCAGCATAAACCAAAAAAATGTATACATAGGTATATGTGTGTTAATGAGATTTGACTGATTGATTGATTGATAGATATTTACCACGTACCTGCTTTGATATCATGAGTCCAACTTTCCCCTGGTAAGGAGCTTGACAAAGATAAATTGAGAATGGCTTTGAAGTTCCTGCCTTTAATTGCTGCATGTGTAATGAGATGTTATTTGTTTGTAGAGTTGATATTCAGACACAGTTCCATTTCTCTTTTGTTCACATTATTTTGCTTTCCAGCGACAGTCCAAGCCTCATAGCCATGTTTTGATTAAGGGACTAATGCTTTATTAAATTTTGAATACAGTCTGTTATCAGTGTAGTGTTATTCTTATTGAAATAGCAACATAATATTCTTCAGCTGCTTTGTGAAAGGAGAGCAAAATGTGATTTCTATCCTTACTCTGATTCCTAGTTGTTTACAGTGGTTTAAATAATTCTTTTTGTCAAAAGCTCCCAATTTTAGTTTGACGATACTGGGCTGTATCACTGATTCTATTATCATCCAATACATTTGAGGTGTGGCTCCCCTATTCCAACGTTATTACTTCTCGAGAGGTGAAGATACATTTACATGAAATACTGATTTCTACCCAGAATTCTGCTTAGTGGGCCTAAGGTGGGCAGTTTATTTCTGAGAGTTGGATGACTTCCAAGTTATCCTTGTGTTTTCTAATTCTTTCAATATTACCTAGTCAGCAAAAACATAAGATCCATTAAGACTTCTTTTTTGTATAAGAGATGCGTGAAAAATGCCTGGAGCTTAGAATTCATGACCCTCTCATGTATGCAGATCTTCAGAAAGAATTTCCTCTCAAAGACTTTGCCCTCGGTTACAGCATATGTGAAAGAAAGAAATGGAGCTAAATAATTTTTAATTCTTTAACACAATTTTATTTATTATTGTTATTGTGTGTGTGTGTGTGTGTGTGTGTGTGTGTGTTTTATTTCTAGGAGAGAGAGAGAGACCGCGTGAGCAGGGGAGGGTCAGAGAGAGAGGGAGTGACAGACTCTGAAACAGGCTCCAGGCTCTGAGCTGGCAGTCAGCACAGAGCCCGACGCAGGGCTCGAACCCAGCAACTGCGAGATTATGACCTAAGCGAAAGTCGGACGCTTAACCGACTAAGCCACCCAGGCTCTCCTAACACAATTTTATGCTGAATGATTTTATTACATCAGTCTTCTGTGTTGTAGTAGCTTTTATAAATGCATTGACAACACATTCATGTATTTATTGACTACCTACTAGAATAAAATGGTGGATTGAGTTCATCACACTTTTATGATAAACATTTCACATGTATGAAATATATTTATTCATTCAGCAAATGCTTATTCACTGGCTGTTACGTGCAAAGCATTGTGCTAAGTGGACACATGCAGGAAAAAAGACTAAATATTTAAGCTGCTTTTTGATTTTTGGGAATTTGGAGAGTCACTTATGTCCATAGAAACTAGTGGAAACAAATGCTCAGAAGCGAGATTCAAACTTAATGGTCTTAACTTCAGTATCAGAGGCTGAAATGGTGTGCATTCCTTCCAGAGGTGTGAGAGAAGGGTTCATTTCCTTGCCCTTTCCAATTTATAGAAGCTGCTTGAAATTCCTGTCTTGGCTTATGGCCACATCACCCCAACCTCTGCTTTGTCATCATGTCTTTTCTGACCTCGACATACCACCTCCTTTTCATAAGGATCCGTGTGATTACATTTGTCTCATCCTGATAATCCAGGATAATCTTTCCATCTCAAGATCCTCAGTTTAATCACATCTTCAAAGTCCCTTTGCCAGATGACGTAACATATTCACAGGCTCTGGGCATTAGAACACGGAATTTGGGGAGCCATTATTCTGCCTGCCACAAATTTTTGTGGAAATGTGTAGATTAACAATAAAAAGGGGCACCTGGGTATCTCAGTCAGTTAAGCATCTGACTCTTGATCTCAGCTCAGGTGTTGACCTAGGTTCAGGTCTTGAACTCAGGTCTTGATCTCAGGGTTATGAGTTTAAGTCCCACATTGGGCTTTTTTAAAACCAAAACCAAAACCAAAACCAAAACCAAAACCAAACCAAACAAAACCAATAACAACAATCCCCCCAAAACAATAAAAATACATAGAGAATTTCTACTATGCAAAAATGTCTTTAAAACAGTCCTATAATTTTGGGGCACCTGGGTGGCTTAGTCAGTTGGGCATCCGACTTTCGCTTAGGTCATGATCTCGCGGTTTATGGGTTCGAGCCCTGTGTCGGGCTCTATGCTGACTGCCAGCTCAGAGCCTGGAGCCTATTTCAGAGTCTGTGTCTCCCTCTCTCTCTGACCCTCCCCTGCTCATGCTGTCTCTCTCTCTCTCTCTCTCTCCTAGAAATAAATTTAAAAAAACATTAAAAAAAAGTAAATCCTATAATTTTAAAATAATTATACTAATTAATGTTGCAATTATGATAACATGGCCACCTTGCATCAAACAATTGCTAAGATGTCTTGGCAAATGCTATTTGGGTCTAGAACATATTCTGACAAGTCTTCATCTTCTGAAAGTAAATTGTATTTATGTAATACTTATCAGATTTGGAGCCTAAAACTGATGAATAAAATTGTTGCATCCAGTGGATACTATGGATTCTAACCAAAGAAAACAAATAACTACAGCTACAAAGAAATGAGGCTGATTTTTATTATGTAATAATAGTAATATTATCATTATCACTGTCACTAAGTAAAAGGCCATTTCCTAAGGGCCTATATATGTGTGTATATTCAATATATATATAAATATTCAATTATTCATTATATATATTCAATATACATATATTCAGGTATTTAGTTCTTATAGCAACACTATGAGTTAGATGCTATTATTCTCTCCATTTTAAGATGAGGGAACTGAGGTACAGGAATTGAGGTTCCGAATCACATAGCTAGGAAGAGACAGGGATGGGATTTGCACTCAGGTCCTTTGGCTCCAGAGTCCCGGCAGCCCCCCAGAGTATTTAGAGCCAGAGTCCTCTAAGAAGATGCAAATGCATCATTTCTTTTTTTTTTAGTATTTTTATTTATTTCTAGGAGAGAGAGAGAGACAGCGTGAGCAGGGGAGGGTCAGAGAGAGAGGGAGTCCCAGACTGAAACAGGCTCCAGGCTCGAGCTGGCAGTCAGCACAGAGCCCGACGCGGGGCTCGAACCCACGAACCGCGAGATCATGACCTGAGCGAAAGTCGGACGCTTAACCGACTAAGCCACCCAGGCGCCCTGCAAATGCATCATTTCTTAATATGCAGAGTGATAGTGGGGCAGAGGGGTGAAGGCACCTGCCAGCGCTTTTAATGTGAGGTGCTCATTCTGGATTTTAAGTGACTTTTCTGTTAACAAGCTTTGTTTTCGGAACAGTCCTTGACTTACTCTTTAGGTATATATTTTGACCCCTTGTATTCTAGAAAGTTATTAATCAAATGGAAATGACTATTGTGGTTTATAATGTTAACCATTTTTTCTAGGCTGCATTCTTTGTAATCAGACATGGTCACAAGTGTGTCTGCGAGGTAACATGACTGATTTTTAGCCAACAGAGAAGAGCTTATCTGTTCAAATTAGTACCTTTCCGAGTACGGTCACACGGTTTGTTCATTAGCATTGGTTCAGGATGCCATTTAGCTAATATCTTCTCAAATTCAGTTTACCCGCAAAATAAATTATGGTCTCTTTAGAAAAGTGAAAAACATGCATCAGGGACTATGAAAGCAAGTCCAGAAGAGATCTTCCACCATGGCTGGGGCACTGCTCTAGTTCCTCAAAGCAATACATACCTTCCCAAGGTGACTACTTGGAACACAATTCACACAGCTGCAGGTGTAAGAGGCAGCATGTGGCACAATAGGTTTGGCTGTCAGGGCTGCTACTTTTTTGGTCTACACGCAACAGGTATCAAAATCTTGACTGCTGTGGTCTATTTACAATCTTACCTGGAGGAATCCTTGTCTCCATACATTAACAGAAAGATTCGTTTCGGACGAACGCAGCCACAGTCGGAAACGATGATGAAGTATCGCTGATTTAAATATAATGTGCAACGAGCTGCGAATGATAGTGAGGGTTCTGAGGTCATTTCCAATATTCCCTCATTAGAAGTTGGTGAAAAAATATTCCTCAGCCATGCACAGCTAAGGGAAACGTCCCTGTCTGCTGCCCAGTTCCCTTCTTCAATTGTTGACAACCTGTGAAAAGCGTTCTGGGTGTCTGTTTCTAACCATGCCTGGTCCTGGCCTGGTTCCTTGCTTTCACCGCTGAGCTTGCTCTTTCCTAACTACGGTCTTCTTCAAAGCTCTTCTCAAGTGCAGGATGTCATCATAGGGTGGCTGCTGAGGCTTCGCTTACCTCAACTCCACTCTTCAAAGTGCTTGCTCGTGTGTGCCTATTACTGCGCAATGGCTTCTGTTTATATCCGTGTGGCCCTGCAGCTTTAATCTCTGTATCTGCGTTCGCCCCTGTGGGCTGTGGTCAGCCTCTGTGAGGTGATGAAAGGAATGTTTTTAATCCACTTTGGTAGGAAAAGTAAGTTACATTTAGAAGAGAATCTAAGCTGAAAATGGATTTTCCCCATTGGGGAAAATATAGCACACGCTCACACACGTATGCATGCATGCACACATCTACAGGAGCTTTAATGCCACCAAACTTTTTGTAAAATACACTAAGCATTCCTCCCGACGTCCACTGCTCAGGAATGTTGCTCTTTATCCTATTCATGTCACGTGTCATCCTAGCTAAATGTGCATTTTAGAGGTTGCCTTCACTCTAAATCTTTGCTTGAGGACAATGATGCTTTTCTCCATCGCCTTTAAATCCATCTTAAATCACTTAACTTAGCTTAATGTGAGCTAATGACTTAGGTAGCAATACAACTCTGAATATTACAGTCCAGAAGTCCCTTACCTTTAGGTTGCAATATAGAAACTCTTGTAAATCCAGAGATAGCTATGAAAGTTTGGCAGGAGGCTGAACCTGGCTATGCCACCTCCTGGAAACTAAGATTCCGCTTTCTTATAGGGTGCATGGGGGAACTTTCCTTGGGGGGAAAATGGCTCAATAGCTTTTAAAATAGAAAGTGATGTATATGTAAATAATTATAAAGCATTTTGCCTGAGTGGTACTTTTGTTTAGTTTTCTGCATGTAGGTAGTAATAAATGTGGGTGCAAAGGCTAAGAAAATTGAATTAAAAACAATAAATTATAGAGACAAAAATATAAAAATTGGTAAGAAGGTGTATTTGGAAAACCCATAAAGTAATGTACATGAATAAAAATATGGGTTTTTTCATTAAACTGACTAATGTTTAGTTCTTAATAACCTTAAAGTCTATTAAAACATAAATATACTATCTAAATAAAATACATTGATCTTCCAAATATTGAGTGAAAATCTATTAATTATTTCATATTATAATAATTATTCCTTGTTTGCATGAAGCTAATTTTGTGTAACATCCCATTCTTACCATCGTTAAACAAAAAAAATCTAAAATAAGGGAGCTTGGTCAATATTCATTCGAATATTGAGTATATGAGCATAATGCTCATCTACTAACATTTTAAAATATGCCAGATTCTTTATTTTAGATTAGACATTTGTCCTTTAAAAATGCTGAATATTTTGTATATGCCTAAAATATTACTTTAATTTAGTTTAAGCAATTCAAGCATCAACTTTTTACTATCCTATAATTATTTTAATCGCATGACATAATTACTAATTTTAGACACATGCCTGTGTTAACCACAGAATAAAAATATGAAGACATGAGGAATATCATTCTTAGATGTATTTATTAAACTTGGAAAATAAAAATGTGCTGGTATCCCAGAGCCCATAGTATAAGAGCTGCTCAAACATTGCTTTATAACGTTAAGTATATAATAAAATTGCTTTAACAACGCACTCAACTTACATTTACATTCTCAGAGAAATAGACCAGCAATTTCTTCGTACATTTTAAATGTACTTAATAAATTCTTGTTGGGTAGACTAAACATGTGTTGACTAGACATTAGCCATTTGAAGGAGATCTAATATGCTGTAATGAAAGACTTTATAACACCTACAGCAGCAATTTTCCCAAGGATCAAGACAATTACTCTGACATTATGTAAAGAGAATGACCAGATCAGTATAGCTGCTTCAGCAGTAAGTTTCCAGATCAAACAGCTGTTTACAAAAACATTGCAAAACTTTATCAGATGTTTTATTTATATTAGAGGTTAAATGAAACATCTGGCTATACCTGATAGCAAAGTTACAAATGAGCATCACAATTGACCTGATTATGTAATTAAGGCAACAGCTGGGTCTGAGGGGATGCTTGGAAAGGTGGTATTAAGTAGCTGTAACTTTGGCTACCGAGTTATTTCTGTTCAAAAAGCTGCTTTATAATTTGACCTACACTTATCTCAAACTTGGCCTATGGCAGTTCTCTCCCATATATCATAATATGTCCAAAGGGTGTCAGATAAATCCTTTAAGTTGAATCAGTGCTAGTAATATTTTGCATTTGCTTAAATATTTTCCTGGACATTAGCACATTTAATATGCTCCTTGAGTTAAGAAACTGACAGCAAGAATGCAAAATCTATAATTTACTAAGCCTCGAAAAGTTACTAAATATATAGAAAGTTTAAGTATTTGAGAAAAATACCAAACATTTACTAAATCTAGGACAAAACTCGTAAGAAAAGTTACTAAACAATTTAAGTACTGATTAGCAGATCTTAGGGCCTGTTAAAGTCCAATTTTTAGGTGGTCAACACATTTAAATGCACCACTATTATTTAGGAAGGAGATGGGGGGTCAACAACATGTTCCTTGGTTTATTGGTCTAACCTGTGATTTTCGTTGTCTTCCTGCCATCCGTGATGTAGAAAATTAGATGTCCATTGGCAACTTCAAGAGAACAAAGGAAGGGAAGAATGAAAGAGTGGCCTATCTTTGTCTAACAGCCACAGAAAATTTTGAAGTATTTGCCATCAGTTTTTGTTTATGTTTGTTTGTTGTTTTTGTTTTTTAACTTTTGAATATGTTTATTTATCTTTTGAGAGAGAGAGAGAGAGAGAGAGAGAGAAAGGGACAGAGTGTGAGCAGGGAAGGGGCAGAGAGATAAGCAGGCTCCAGGCCCTGAGCTGTCAGCACAGAGCCCAGTGCGGGGCTCGAACTCAGAGACTGCAAGATGATGACCTGAGCCAAAGTCAGACACTTAACCAACTCAGCCACCCAGGTGCCCCATTTAATTTTAGCTTCAATGATGGAGTCCAACTGAGAGAGAATTCCCAGGGTACACATGATCTGAGGTGGCTTCAATTTTATTCAACTGTGTCCAAGCTCAGTGCATGGACAAAGCTTTTCTGCTAGATCCCAAGGTTATATCGTATGTTCCTTTCAGGGGATCTTCCTCAAGCCTTCTCTTCTACCCTTAGCCCCTTTCATTTCCTTCCGAGTGATTCTAGGTTCCAGCTAGTGGCACTGCTGAATAAGAACAGAAGAGAAATTCGAAGTCCTGAGGTTGAGGGTACAGGAAGATGAGATTTCTCAACCCTGGGAGGGGGTGAAGTTAGGGGGTGGTAAAAAGAAGCAAACCAGGGGCGCCTGGGTGGCTCAGTTAGTCAAGCTCCCAATTCTTGATTTTGGCTCAGGTCAAGATCTCACAGTTTGTGAGATGGAGCACCTTGTCAGGGACTGTGTTGACAGAGGAGGGTCTGCTTGGGATCCTATCTCCCTCTCTCTGCCCCTCCCCACCCTGTCAAAATAAATCAACATTTAAAAACGTAAGAAAAAAGGGGCGCCTGGGTGGCTTTGTTGGTTAAGTGTCCGACTTTCGCTTAGGTCATGATCTCACGGTTCGTGGGTTCGGGCCCCGTGTCAGGCTCTGTGCTGACTGCCAGCTCAGAGCCTGGAGCCTGTTTCAGTCTGTGACTCCCTCTCTCTCTGACCCTCCCCTGCTCACACTGTCTCTCTCTCTCTCCTAGAAATAAATATATAAAAAAAAATATTAAAAAAAAAATAAAAACGTAGGAAAAAAAAAGCAAACCTGGCAAACTTCAGTTACCCTTCTGAGAGTAAAGTTCCTCAGCCTGATTAGGGTCAAGATTCTCTATCTCCTACCCAGTAGGAGAATTTCATTACATAAGGCTTCTTTGTGTTGCATCAGCCCCAAAAAGTATGAATGTGTTTGTGTGTGCTTGCATGGGGGAGGTGGCTGTGGTGAGGCGTGAGGAATGGGAAGTAAAGCTCATGCCACTATGAAACCATATAAAATACATCAAGAGAACAAAACTCCAAGCAATCTTGTTCAGTTTTGATTCATGAAAAAGTCGTTGTTCGTTATGAGTTGCCAGATCTTTATAAGAAATATTTTGTTTTACTAGGAAAAGTACTGTAGAATGTAATTTTTGGCATCATTTGCACCTCACTTCATAAAGACACTTATCCCGTTTCACTCAGTAATACATACCAAGAAGCCATGCTTCTTGATAAACTGGACACCATTCCCTCATCAGAATGTTGTAAGCATAGCTTTAATCCCTAATCAAGCTCTCAGCACCAAACAAATCATAGGTTTTATATATAATACATCATAAAAGCAACTATAAAGATCTATAACAACGTAATCATAAAAGAAACTAGTTCTATAAAAAGAGCATAAATATCCAGTACACGTCATTTATAAAATGGGCCCCAATGTCCAATAAAATGTACATATGAGATTTTAAAAAATGAAAAGAATCTAGTGTTTGATAATTTGACCCATAACTAATAATATTGATAAAAATAAGTAAACATGTTAACAAATGGAAACAACAGAATGTAACCATTTTACTTATCTTAAAATTTGGAAGATACTTTAGGAAATAATTTTAATTTTAATCCAAATTTCTTTAAAAATCTGTTAAAGGGTGATTGAGTGGATTCTTCCTATTTTTTAACGCTCAAATATTTTGGAAGCTAGAAAAATCATTCAGATTATTTTAATTTTAGAATTGTTGAAAAGCAACATAGTGAGCATGCTATATTTGATAATTTTAGGAGCTTATTCTTCTTAGAATATTATATTGAGCCAATAATTGAGCCATCAACAATAATAATGGATATCATTTACTGTGGACCTTCTGTTTTGCCAGGTATAGAGTTATTTGTGTTCCCAACTACCTTGCCTGACACTTTCATTGTCTTCTAAATTCGCAAATTACCTGTGACCAAATAATTTTAGATCTCATCAGAAACTCCCAAGAATATAAGTGGTAGCTGTAAAAGTACTTCATTTTAAGGAACAAAATTTTTCTGGTCACCAGGAAACTTGACAGTTCCCAAACCTCTCTCCACTGCTGTCAAAGGTGGGTGTCAGACAAAACTTCGACTCCACATGTGTATTGGAAGTCTAGCTGAAGCCATCCACAGAAAAGGAAAGTATTAGTTCATTTGGAAGTGAGCTTCGGTGTGTTTTAAAGCGCTTCCAGTCTCGGACTCTCTACGCATAATAAATAATCTATCAAAACAACACTTAAATGCACCACCATTTAGTAGAACCCTGCTATATTGGGGGAATTGTACCTTACAGAAAATATTTAGTAATGAACATAAGTATCTCTTATTTATTTATTTGTCATAGTGAGTTATTTACTTAAGCAAAGGCAGTCATCCTTCTGAGAAAAGAAATCCCCTACCGATTTCACTATCTCTACTAACATTAGACTAATTTATTTTACTGAATTGGAAAAATTGATTTCCACTAGAATTTTATATTTACTCTATTAGAATATGTTTCATGAACAGTGATGACTGCTATGCTTTCTCTCAGCTCTTAAATAAAAGACGACCTTCAAATACTCTTACCAATGTCTAGCACCAATGCCTTCCTGCTAAAGGAAGTGTTTTCATACAAATTCCCTCCACTTGGAGACAAGTTCTTGTGGGGTTTCAAGAGCATCTTGACTCTTGAATATTTGTTTTTGTTTTTCCTCAGATGGAGGCCATCTGTGAGTCCTAAATATTCAGAATTATAAACTGGTGAGAAATACAGATGGAAAATTAAAGCTGATATATCTAGTGAGCAACCTATTCTCTGAAAACAATCTTTCAGAAAGCATGTGGTCTTCACCTCCATTATGCTATATAAATAGTATTTTAAGACAATGAAATGAAATAGGTGTTTTATCTTTTTCATATTTAGCATTACATTTGTGTAGCTGCAGGTTGTTTGACAGTATTTGTTGGCCTTTTCTTTTTTTAAAGCTGGGAAATCACTTTAGATGTTATTGTCCCTTGCTTTTCCTTTCATCTCTTTATACACTTATAAAGAAATGTATACTAGAAGTACATACGTAGTAAATATTTATAGTGTATATACTTTGAAATATATTACATAAATATTTTTACATAATCTTCACAATTATGGTTCATATATAGAAATAGTTATTGCAGTGACAGCTGTAATAGTAATCGTTTTGTTGATGTGAGTTTATGTATAAAAACAATGCTTTACTCTTTGGTAAGTGGTACCAAAATACGCCTAATAGCTAACACAGAGTAATGAGTCAATCAAGCTTGATGAATTGATCAGGAAGCAAAGATCAAAGACCAGCATTCTGCAGAAGATACCATACAGAAGCACCGGATATTACAGATGTTTTTACTAAGTAGTTATTTATTATGAGTTGTACCTATTTTGTCTATTAATGACCAATTCTACTATTTTATACAGTTATCTATCATACTTTGAAATAAAAGAAATATGAGGCATTAGCAAGTCAATAAAAATATTTGAACTATGTCAAAAGTGTCATAAGTCATGTGACACTTGCATATTCAGTTCTCAAGGGAGTCCTGTAATTATAATAATATCATAATGGTATATACTAGAAATATTAATATAATAATTATTATAATTGTGAACACTAGCCAATCATGTGCAGTATTAAACACTTTATACATGTTATCTTAATCCCTCAATAAGCCTATCATATCTCTATTATATATGAGGGAGGTAATGTAGTTATATTATTTACCCAAGGGTCACATAATTAGGATAATATTAAAAAAAACTTAAATTATGTAATGTATTATAAGGTACAAAATACTTTAGATTTGTATTTTGTCTTAGGAGAATTTGATGATATTATCCGACTTTTAGATTTAAAGAAATTAAGGTTCAGAAAATTTAAATGATCTGTTCAATGTTAGTCCATTAGAAGGACCACCATTAGCTGGGGCCAAATGCAGAACACTCTTGGTGAGGTGCAGAAACATTGCCAGTTCATTAGGAAAAGCACACTTATTGAATGACAGCTTAAAAACTATTTGTAGGTCATCCACTTGATTTTCAAAACCAGTGTCTGAGATTACTTGGTTAGTTACAGAAATCCCATTTTGCAGGTGAGAAAACTGACATTTAAGAGATTGTGATTTGTCTCAAGTTACAAGGCCAGGGACTCACATACTCCAATTTCTAATTCAGTGCTTTTCCATTACACATTACTCTTTTCAGGAATCAGCAAAATGATTGTTAAGATAATAAATAAGTGAATCAAACATGCAATAAAGTGAGCAGTCCTATGAATGGATTGTGATTACTGTAAATAATACAGAAACTGAGAGTCTGGGAAGATAATGTAGAATTATAATAACCAGTAATTTGTTCCTTGCTCTTGGCCTCTTGAATCATGTTAATCTTAATATTCTTCCATTTTTAGAAATTTTTCCAATTTGATCTGTAGATCTTCTAGATTAGAGATATCTCAATCCAGTAAAGGGTACTTCATATGCTTCATTAATTAGTCATTTAATCAATTAATTCTTTTTTTCTCCAGTCAGTAATTGAGTAGTCTATATGACAAGTATAGAGGATATACAGATAAATAAAGTAGTCTTCAAAAAGTCCACAGGCATCAAAAGAAATGGTTATAAACAAGTAATTAAAGTGTTATTCTAGAGTATAAATGAAGTTTATATAACAATAGTACAAGCAACGATATGATCAGGACAGTCCAGGAATCTGAATGTCTCAGGTGAAGATTCTTCTCTGAATTACTAAGGATGAGTAGCAGTTCGCTGGTTGGTCTGGGGACGAGGTCATCTGTGAAGGGCAACCTTATGTTCTGTGAATCAGCATGACAATTTAGGAGAACTGCAGGTGGTTGGGTTTGTCTTTCTAGAGTATTGGCTGCTTGCCTATGTTTGGCAGAAATTGACATTGGAGAGCCAAGCAGGGACCACAGTGTCTTGTGTGTCATGCCAGATACTCTGAGCGTCATATGGTAAACAAGATGAGAATTGAAATGTTTTGAGCTCAGGAGAAAATTTATCAAGAAGATAGGGCTTCTCTCTATGGATAAGCTCCTAGAGAGGGGTGAGATGAAAGTCAGGGAGTCTCTTTGGGAGTCCTATTTGGCTGCTTTGCCTGACATAACAGAATAGCAGAGAGAGACTGGGTAGCTTAAACAACATATATCGATTTTTTCATAGTTCTAGAAGTGGGAAGTTCAAGATCAAGATATCAGCAGGTTTGGTTTCTCTTGAGGCCTTTCTCCTTGGTTTGTACATGGCTGTCTTCACTCTGTTCCCTCACATGACTTTTTCATTGTGCAGGCACATTCCTATCTCTTCCTCTTCTTATTATGACACCAATCCTATTGGATTAGGGCCCCACTCACGTGATCTCATGTAACCTTACTTATCTCCTTAAAGACCCTATCTCCAAATATGATCACATTGGAGATTAGACCTTCAACATATGTATTTTGGACAGATACAATTCATTCCATAAGATTCCACCCTGTGCATCTCCAAAATAATGTCTTCCCCCGTGCAAAATACACTCATCCTATCCCAAACATCTTCAAAATCTTAACTCATTTCAGCGTCAACTCTAAGTCCCAACACTTATCTAAATCTCATCTGAATCAGGTATGGGAGAGCCTTGAAGTATGATTACTACTAAAGCAAAATTCCTCTCTGGCTGTGAGCCTGTGAAATCAGATTTTTGTGCCTCAAAAATACAGTGGTGGGAAAGGTATAGGATAGTTATTTCTTGCAGAATGGAGAAGTCAGAAAGAAAGTGGTCATGGATTCTAAGCAACTCCAAAACCTAGTATGGTAAATTCCATTAGACTTTAAGTTTTTAGAATTTTCTGATTGATGCTCTGTTCTCTTGACCTACTAGAGAAGCAGTGATGCCCCCACAGTCCCAGAAAGTGGCCCTCCTTGCATGGCTGTGAGTGGCAGCCCTCTGTCTGAGGCTTAAGGCAGCTACATCCCGGCCCCTTGAAACATGGGGAGACATAGCCTTGCCTGTGGGCGTGGGCACAGGGTATGCCTGTGAAATCATATGGCATTTGTCTTTCTTTACTGGTTTAGTTGTCTTAGCATTATACCCTCTTGGTTCATTCATGTCATTGCAGATGGTAACATTTCATTCTTTTATGGCTGAATAACATTTAATAATACATATATTATTATATTATGTATAAATTTATATATATATTTATATATAAAATGTATGTATACTGCATTTATCAGCTCATCTATCGATGGATACATGGATCACTTCCACATCTTGGCTATTGTAAATAATGCTGCCAATAAGCATAGGGGTGCAGATATCTTTTTGTGTTAGTGCTTTCTTTTCTTTGGGTAAATACCCAGTAGTGAAATTATTGGATCATATCGTAGTTCTATTTTTTTAACTTGATTTATTTATTTTGAGATAGAGAGAGAGAGAGTGGGCATGCAAGTATGGGGGAGGGGCAGAGAGAGAGAGAGAGTCCCAAGCAGGCTTGGCGCTGTCAGCAGAGCCTGAGGTGGGGCTCAGTCTCAGGAATTGTGTGATTATTACCTGGGCCAAAATCAAAAGTCAGATGCTTAACCAACTAAGCCACCTAGGCACCCCTGGTAATTCTATTTTTAAATTTTTGAGGCACTTCCATACTCCAAGTTCATCACTTTTAACTTCTACTTTCCACAAAACACTGGAAGACACTTGAGTCAAATTTTTTGCCACTTTATAATAAAGATCAGTTTTTCCCCAACTTCTGACACCGTGTTCCTCATTTCTGTCTGAAATCTCACCAGAATCAACTTTATGTCCGTATGCCTACCAACAGTCCTTTCAAGGCAATCTAAACTTTTTTTTTTTTTACAGATTTTCCCAAACTCATCCAGCTGCTACTCAATATGCAATTACAAAATTACTTCTACATTTTTAGACATTTGTTACTGCAACGCTTTATTTTTTGGTATTAAAGTCTCTTTTAGCCAGGAATTTTCAGAGAAATAGACCAGCTACATATATAGTTGAAAGAGAGAGAGAGAGAGTGAGAGAGAGAGAGATTACAAGGAATTGGTTCATATGATTATGGAAGCCCGCAAGTCAAATCTATGGTATGGACCAGCAGTTCTCAAGACCCAGGACTGAGGATGCAGATGAAGTCCAAAGGCAATCTGCTAGTCTTTTGTTCTATTCAGGACTTCTACTAATTGGGTGAGGCCCACCTATTTGAATGTTCATCTCATCCAAAAACACCCTTAAAACTGACACACAAAATTAACCACTCCAGGAATGTGTTGATTAATCTGAGTAAGAGATTGTGAATATTTGAACTACAGCAGTACTATGAATGTGGGGTCAACGATAATTTTTAGTTTTCAGACTAGGGCAACTGAGTAGTGGTGCTATTACAAACTGAAGATGAACTTGCTTAAAGAAGAAAAACTTCGCGAATTGAGTTTTGAACATGTTGGGTAGGGTGTCACTGTGGAATGGGGGTACAGGATCTACCCCAGACAGGAGAGACTGTGCTGGACAAAGAGATTTGGCAGTTTTCAGCACATAGACAATAGTAGGATCTGTTTGGACACGGACAAGATGTCATTAAAATAGAGAGTGAGATGGGAACAAAGATGGGCTTTTAATATGTTAGTGTTCTGTTGGTTTTAGGCAATGAAAACTTACTAGAATAAGCTTAAGTAAAAATGGGGATTTGGTTTTTTTTTTAATATTTTTATTTATTTCTAGGAGAGAGAGAGACAGCGTGAGCAGGGGAGGGTCAGAGAGAGAGGGAGTCACAGACTGAAACAGGCTCCAGGCTCTGAGCTGGCAGTCAGCACAGAGCCCGACGCGGGGCTCGAACCCACGAACCGCGAGATCATGACCTAAGCGAAAGTCGGACGCTCAACCGACTAAGCCACCCAGGCGTCCCAAAAATGGGGATTTGTTTTAAGGTTATATGTTTTTCATGGAAGCCAAGGGTTCTAAGTCAGCAATGAACTAGAAGCAGGTTTGTTTTTTAAAAAAAATTATTTTATTTTTTAAGATACAAAATATATAAAGTTTTATATGTTTATATGCAGGTAAGAAGGAGCCCGTGAAGGGGAAAGATTGAATATAAGTTAATACATAATTAATGGGAAAAGATCCATGAGAAGAATGGGGTAAAGAACAATGCTTCTCGAAGTCTAATGTGCATAGGAATTACCGGAGGATTTCTAAAATTTAGATTCTGATTCGTTAGGACAAGGGTGGAACCGGAGACTCTGCACTTCTAATAGGAGCTCAGGTATCGGTAGTGCTGTTAGGCCGCAAGGATTAGGTCACTGCTGCAGGACTTTTCAATCGGACTTTTCAATAAGATGTGTACGTCTCTTCCTCCAAGACATGAAAGGATTGCTTCAGGGAAGAATCATGCTTAAAATCTGGCCAAACTCATTCTCAATTTCATGGTAGATAAGATTCAAAGGTTCTTCTAGTTGGAAAATGAATTGCTATTTTTAAAATATGTTTTACTATGAAAATGTTCAAATTTATCGATGTAACCCCATATACTCATCAGCCAGTTTCGCTAATTACCAACATTTTGCTCTCTTGTTTCATTGTCTTTGGCCACCACCACTCTTCTCACTTCACCTCTACCACTGGAGTATTTTAAAGAAAATCTCATGTGTCTATCATTTTGTTCATAAATATTTCATTACGTATCTCTAACAACTAAGAATTAAAACCAAACAAAGAGTGCCATGATTCAAGTGAGAATTGTTAATTGTCTCAAAATGTATTTTCATAGTCAATTCTTTTGAATCACGATCCCGCAAGGTTCTTACATTCATTTTTCTTGACTTATCTCTTATGTATATTTTAATATAGAATGAATACTCCTTCCCCTTTATCTTTCAAGGCATTTATTTGTTGATCAAATGGGATTATTTTATTTTCTGTATCATCTCCCCTATTCTACCATGCTCATGGCATCTTTATATGATGTTATTTAACATGCTTCACTATCCCCCTGATTTCCTGTAAAATGATAGTGGATCTAGTGACTTGATTCAATCTGTTTAATTATTTATTGACTAGAAGACTTCATGGATGGTGCTGTGTAATTCTTTGCATCATATCACAAGGCTTGAAATTTCTTGTCCTAGTTTGGTGATGTTAATATTAATTGTGGGTTCAGGAGTTCCCAGCTTCCTCTATCCATTTAAAGTTCCCTATTAACTTCTCATGTAATGATTTTAGCAGCATTGATGACTGCAACTTAGATACATTATTCCAACAGAGGTTTCAAAATGGCCCTTTTTTCCTGACATTTCTTTGGTATTTATTAACTGTAATTCTTCTGTAGAGAAGAATTTTCTATGATCAAATGTTTCATGCCAGAAAGGCAAGATAAATAGATGATTTTTATACTTACTTAATCATTTTCAGAACAGTGATTGGTACCCTAGCAATTTCCAAGAGTGACCACAGAGATGCAATTACCAAATTCAGATTATGGGGAAAATCCGTAGAATGAAATTCTCAGTTTTTGCAACCTCAAATTGGAAGAGGTAAAGATAAGAAGATAGAAGAACAGTGAACTTATAGATTAAAAGAATCTAGGTGCTTGCCTACCACATTCAGTATGTGAGTCTTATTTGGGCCTTTTTAAGATAAATTTTAAATATGACATCTAAAAATCAATTTAGTGTGGATCCAGATGAAATATCTGATATTAAGTATTGCTAATTTTAAGCATGATAATAATATTGTGCCTGTCTTTAAAGATACATGCTAAATATTTATGAATGGAATAATATGGTTTCATAGTATAGAATAATATAGGATAACACGAAAGAGGGTATGAATAAACAAGATTATCTATGAGCTGATAATTGGTTAAGTTGGGGATGTAAGCATGTGAATCCATTATACTCATCTGTCCTTTTTGTATATATATGAAATTTATCATAATGATAATTTTGACAGTCTACCCAGGACAGGAAAACCTAAGGAGCAGGCAAATTAAAGTCACAGGGCACATTTTCTTTTCTATTTGAGAGCCTTAAACATTTGCATATATTACTTTGATATTCAGAAATAGCTCTTATCGTACATATAATTCTATCTGTTTAGTTGTTTCATTATGTAACCATTTGGTGACAAGAAAGCAGATGCTTTTTTGTTGTTTTATATTTTCAGCATCTAGCAAAATTTCTGACACAGAGAGTTCTTACCAAAAGCTTGTTTGGAGAAATGGCTAATGTTTTCAATACCAGCTCCATGTGTAATCAGAATTCTAATAGAGAATTTACCATTTGAAAGACCACATACATATGGTCAAAATGACCATCAAAAGGGTAAGCAAAATAAATGAGGTAATATCATAAATTCTAAGATGTAGATCTATTTAAAATTTCTGGAGCTATTGTAACTGTCCGACAGGAGGACTTTATCTGTTCTATCATCTTTTTCTTTGGGGCTTGTTCATATGAGATTTTATGTTTTCACATTGTGATGGAAAGTGATTGTATTTTATTAAGAAATCATTGGATTCTTGCAATAATCAGAAGTTGAAAATGAGGACTGATTATTAGTTTCTTTAATGCTCAACTTACTCCATATTTGTTCGCTCTCCAGTGCGACTCTCAGGGCAGATTGGATCTCTAATTAGGGGTCTAGTTTCCCTTTGATGTTGACGGCAACTCTTATTAGTATTAATGTATATGGAAGAGAGAATAGATCTTTAAATAATTTAAAAACAGCTTTGTGTATTATGAATACAGACATATAAAAGATTTAATGATCCGACTTTTACATATTTATACTATGGTGCACATAAACACACACTCCGTGTATTGTATATAACTATGTCTTGGGGACTAAATGAAGTTCATAAAATCTTCCCATTAATTATGTTGACGGAGAGAATATCCTTTTGTGTTTCTTCATTCATTGCTGGAAATGGCTGGAGCTTCTTTTAACAATGATCTGCCTAAGTTTTAAAGCTCAGTCCCTTAATCGAGAGCCCTGGCTTAGATTTCCCTAAATTGAGGAACATTTTACAGGAGTGGGAAATTAACAAAAAAAGGAAGACGCAGTTTTATGTCTTTATATGTCAGGCATATGAGAGTATACGTTTCTCAGTAAAAGTGTTTCACAATAGTTGACATTTTCTCTTTTTTTGTGCATTTCTTTCATAAACATTGTGAGCTACAGCTGTAATCCTTTCTTGGGCACAAGTGACCTACAGTGTGATTGTATCAGATTGTATTTATAAGTCATAAGTGGTGCTTGACATGGAAGTAAGAATAGCTTGTCTGTGACTTCCACTGTGAGAGGTGCTGGGGTTTTGTTGGTCAGAAGGTATATTTTTCTCTTATTATGACACAGTTTCTGTGTTTGAATGGTCTAGTTACATTTAACCTACACACTCTGGCTTTATATATGGATTACTTAACACCTAAATTATATCGTAAAGAAATTTTCAAAAGCAGAAAGGGGGAAAAATAATACCAAGCAGGTTTTCATTCAGGGATCACAGAAACAAAGCTAGAACAAACATCTTCTAGGGTTTATTCTTTTGGCTTAGATGTAAGACCAGAGCATCGCAAATTTCCTATATGCATAATAATTTTTTTTCTTTTGAAAACCTTGCCCCTGAAAAGAAGCCCTGAAATGGTCGCAGTAAAGGCCCTTTTGAAGGACTCTCTGCACTGGTCAAGGAACAAACAATGGCAAAGGGCAACGCCTTTGTTATGCAGGAGGCTGCTGGCCATTTCAGAGCAGCTCTGGGTGTCAGGGAGCCCGGCTGATGACAGATGGTGTGACTGTCCTTGCAAATTTTTCACCTTAAAATGACAGCCTATGTGGAAATACCCTGTAATCATTGGGGAAAGATACTCTAAAAGCCTCTTGAAAATTACATAAAGGGAAACAGTTTTTATTTCAGATATAGTTCTGGGTTTTTGATATTTAAGAAAGCTTAGATGTTTGTGATGAAGAGAAAAAAAGAAGGAAAATGTTTCAGTTCAAAGGGCCTTTCCTCTACACACAAAGCAATAAACGGCAAAAAGAAAAATAAAATATAATCAATATCTTTTCAGATTCGACCTTTTAAGTGCATGTATTGTTGGGTTGGGTGTACGAAGTTGGTTAACCATATAGTCTCCATTTTGGATGAAAGACAGTCTTTGGCTGACTTAAATTACTGCAGAAAAGGATAGAAATAGGGAGATTTCCCTGTTATATCCCAGACCAGATGTATAATGCAAAATTAAGCAATAAAGTGCTTAAAGTAGTTTGCTTCAAAAATTATTATCAGTATGATTGGAAGATTAAAAAAAAAACCCTTTCTCCTTTTGTTCTTACTAAACCTACAAAGGAAGATGAAAATGGGAAAATAATTCTATAACTTCAGCAGCAGTTTTGTATTTCCTAAACATCTTTTAAATTTTTAATTATGTATGTTTGTTCAAAATCATCAAGGAAATATTGCTAAAATTCTGAATGACAGTGAGGGCTTTCTAGCTTATATACTCTATAGATTTCCAATGATACCTAGTATCATAAAATTAAGATATATTAAAAAGGCTTGATTAATTCTGAATGCAAACATTGTTTTAGGTGAGTTTTAATGAAAAAATTATAGCTGTCATTTCTGCTTCACCTTCTCCTTCATGTGCCATAATTTGCTCATATAATACAGTGTGGTCTCAAAGTGTATGTGAAGGAACAGATTGAGTTCACAACAAAAAAAATCAATAGTTCATTATTTTTTGATTTAATTATTTGTGTGTTCCTTTGCAACTTCGTTAAAATTAGAAGACTGAGAATTAAAACAATATTGAGATCAATTCATTAAATTGTTGGTTTCTGTTCTTAAAGGGGATTTTGCTTTCAGCTTTGTCTAAGAAAGGTATTGGTTTTCTTTCTATAAAATGTGAGACAGTAGCAGTTACTAAGGGAGGTGCGTTGTTAATGGGGATGAGTGCCTTCCTCGCATATCCCAGACTGGCATTTAAAAAACACGTTCTTCCTTTGTTCATCAGTTACTTCTGCTGTAAATTCCCGTGAACTGAAGTCTCCTGTGGTTCGCTATCATGATTATGATTCTTGACCTATGGATGGAGTTTAGCTCAATTTGTAGGTTACGGTCTTATTTTTCGGGAATGCAAACATGACTAAATTTGGGGAACTTGCCTTTGACTGACAACTATATTCTGAAAATGTAAGGAAAGGCAAGGAAGGAGGAAGAAAAGAAAGAAGGGAAGGAAGAGAGGAAAAGGAAGACAGGAAGAAAATTGAAAGGTTTTCTTTCCGTACAGATATGGCCAATTCCACTTTAATTTATTTTTATTTTTAAAATTTATATATTGATTAATTTTGAGAGAGAGAGAGAGAGAGCACGTGAGCATGTGGGAGTCACGTAGAGAGAGAGAGCGAGGGAAAGGGAGAGAGAATCCCAAGCAGTCCCAGCACTCTCAGCTGGAACTTGATGTAGGGCTCCCGTGGGGCTCCAGCTCAGCAATGGTGAGGTCATGACCTGAACCGAGAGCAAGAGCGGGACTCTTCACCGACTGAGCCACCCAAGCGGCCTGAGTTCCACTTTAATGTTTAGGAATTCTAAATTCGCCATTCTCCTCTATGATTGTCTAGTGTGGCCACTTGCAATATATGCAAAGATTGTAAAATTGTCTCCCCAAAAGTCTAAAAATTGTCTTCAGAAATGGTTGCCTCACGTCTTTACCCTACATGGAGAAGTGAGCTCAGGTGACGAAAAGGGATCGGGAGCTCGAAGCTCTGCTAACGCTCACCGTCCCTTTCCATTTGCAGCCGTCTCGTTACCTTTCCCATGTTCTTCAACCCCTCTATCCAAAATGTAGCGCCTTGTTCCATGTCATCAGTCAGTTTCAGTATGTGAAAAATGTGTTCTGAAATTTGCTGATGGTGAAGTGTGCTATTTAGCTAAGTTTAAATAGGTTTCTCACATATGCTACTTCTCAGAACCTTTATATGTTGAAGTGGATTGTGAGGGTCAAAACTGAAGCTATACTACGTAGAATGTTTCAAACTTAATTAACCATCGAGAGGTACTTGCGGCCATTCTGGAAGCAGCTCACTGGAATTCTCATCCAAGGACACTTGGGGGGAAGTTCTGACTTGTGTCATAGTGCCTTGAAGTTTTACAACAGAAGTCTATGAATGAGGGGGTGGGGCTTAGCAGAGAAGGGTGGAGACACGCTTCATCTCAGTCCTGGTCTGAAAACCGAGTCCGACCGCGTTCACTAAAGGAATATCCTGTACACAGAAGAAACGTGTGTTTGTCAGAGAAGAAGCACCAAAGTAGGTGCCCACTTAAAACCTAGTCACTTAAGCAGTCTTAGCTGTAAGATCAGCAAACTCTGTCAGACTTTCATTACAGTGTTATAGAGAGTAAGTTATGTTTGCAAAAGTTCTGTAAAAAAATAGCAAAGCCCTAATGCCAATTTAAATGATTATTGTTGGATGTAGTCGTAGAGTGAAAAAAAGCACAGGATCTAATTTTGTGAGTTTGTGATCCAGTTTTGCAGTTATCAACAGGTGTAAACTTGAAAAGTTGTATGACCTCTTTGAGTCTCAATTTCATCATCCATAAAATGGGCATAACCATGCCTCCATCAGAAACTGTTGAGAAAGCCAGATGAGCAATAGGTTTCAAAGCTAGGATCATGCAAACATGATATACAAAATTCTATTAGGGTTTCTTGCTGAGAAATATTCTTTTGGTCCTGACAGCTTCTGGCACACTCTGAGAAGATGCTTAAGCTTCCTTCTTATTGAGGCCTCAAGATTTTAGCCCCTACTGCATTCATGAAAGAATATTCAAAAAAGTAATAGGGCCTGAATAAGGAACTAAGATTTTATTTATCTATTTGTTTATTTGAAAAAATTTTTAATGTTTATTTTTGAGAGAGAGAGAGAGGGAGAGAGAGAGAGGGAGGGAGGGAGGGAGAGTGTGTGAGATGGGAGGAACAGAGAGAGAGGGAGACACAGAATCTGAAGCAGCTCCAAGCTCTGAGCTGTCAGCACAGAGCCTGATGTGGGGCTCGAACTCACAAACTGCGACATCATGACCTGAGCCAAAGTCAGATGCTTACCGACTGACCAGGCATCCCAAGGAGCTAAGATTTTAGAAGTAAGGAAATAAAGAAGCAGCATAAATGGGAGTCATCAAAATAGCCTTAAACTCTGTTAACCACTTGATAAAATGCTCTGAAAATGGCCAAATATTCCTATCTGAGAGGATTTAAGTCTTATGCAATTATTTGAGAGAAAAGCTCTATCTCATTCTTTCAGAGTTCCCTGTGTGTCTTGTATGACTTCACTAACAGCCTAAGGAAGATGAATAAATTCTATTTAAATCAATCACTTAGATATCATGTATTATGTGCTTTTATATTTAGACTTGATGGTATTTGTTTCCTATAAACCTATGACGAAACGCAGAATGCACCGTTCATTAGTAATATTTATTGTACACTGCAGAGGGAAAAGCCTCCTTTGCTGCTCCAGATTCCCAGCTTCACACTTCCATAAACAGGAAGATGCAAACTTGGCTCCAACCACATAAAACGCGCATAGGAGAAAGAATGTGAGACTTGTTAACAGTCCCATAGAAGTGGAATCTCGGTTTTACGTTTTTCTTTTAGATGTCATACATAAGTTAAAAATGCGTACCTTCACCAGGTTGATTAAACATTTGCCATACAATTGGAAAGGGACAATGATATCAAACTTTTCCACCGCAGAGCCTGTACCCTTGTTCCCTTTCTTGAGAACACCTTGAGATCTCGTCTGGAGGCTTTCTCTGCTGCTTTTTTAGATCGTGGCTTAAAAATTCCCACTTCAGAAGGCGTTTCCTTGAGTACCTCTCTAATCTGCTCCCCATCCCCTGATCCCTTCTAGGCCTTACTTACTGAACTTACATGTTTACTTATTATTTGCTTATTTTTTTTCCATACCAAGCACTCTTTTCTGCCCCTCTGAAACTAGGTAGGTATTTTAAAAAATTGTTGAGGGGCACCTGAGTGGCTCAGTTGATTAAGCATCTAGCTCTAGATTTCAGCTCAGGTCACAATCTCAAGGTTTGTAGGTTTGAGCCCCGTGTCAGGCTCTGTGCTGACAGTATAGGGCCTGTTTGGGATTCTCTCTCTCTCCCTCTCTCTCTCTATCCCTCCTTTGTTTGCATTCTCTCTCTCTCTCTCTTTCACAAAATAAAGAAATAAACATGAAAAAATGTGTTTTAAATTGTTGAAAAAAATGTGTACAGATTTGGACTAACAAACATTATTTATATTTTGCTATATGATAATTAATAATTATTGAATACAAATTGCAGTGAAACCTTGGTTTGTGAACATAATTTGTTCCAGAAACATGCTTGTAATCCAAAGCAGTTGTATATCAAAGAGAATTTCAAGAACTATTGGCTCAGTTGTCATCGTGTGATGTTCATCGTCGCGTACTACTTATATTGCAAGGCATCACTCCTTTATCAACTTAGAATTTATTTAAAATGTTTGTTCATCTTGCAGAACACTTGCAGAACAAGTTACTCGCAATCTAAAGTTTTACTCTGAGCCTTTTGTATGTACAGTTTCATTTAATTGTAAGAACAACTCTATGAAGTAGTTACCACTGTTAACCCCAGTTTAAAGCTGCATTTTTAGTAAAGGAAAAGAACTCTAGAAGGTTCAAAACATTGAATAATGGTTTTCCCACTCAATAGTAGTATAATCTTGGACAAGCAACTTAATTTTACTATCTTAGTTTCTTCATCTGTTAAAATAAAATATTAATACCTCCCACTCAGAACTTTCCTAAAGATTGGCTAGACAGAGGCAGAGGACTGCATCATCAAGGACAAATTCCTGTGCAGAAAAAAATGAATATTCTTTCTGTGTTTTGATTCCTCTACTTTTACCCCATTCCCTTCATGATATCATTGGAATTTGTTTAGTTTCCAGACAGCTCACTCCTGGTTACAGTTCTATTATAAAACCTAGGTATGATGGTAAGAAAGATTTAGCTTGGTCAGATATTTCTAAAATATAAAGCACTCCGAGCTCCAAGTGAGTCCTGCCTGGAGTTGACCATTCATATGAAAAATGGGGAGTTAAGACAAGATGGACACTTCCACCACGGAAAGATTTCCCTGAGAAGAGAACTTGTAGACTCTGTGCATGGCTGGTATCCAGGAACTTGGAAAAGCCAGAGGGAGCCAGGCAGCCGTGGATAAGAATGAGGCCCTTAGATCTTCTTGCCTTTGGCTCAGATTTCCTAATATGTCTTAGGTATTGAGGTGACGGCTATAAGTTTAGCAACTGAGCAGTAGTGCAGAACTCAGATAGAAAGTTAAAACTGTGAGACATTAGAGATCAGTTGATGATAAGATATATATAGCTTAAATGTATTTATATATCTGAATATCTGTATATGTTTATGATATTGTATATGTATGTATATATGTGCATGTGCATATCAGCATACACATGCACACATATTTAGAAAAAATAGAATTAAAAAAAATGAACGTTCCCAGGATCATAAAGTTAGTTCATGGCAGGCATGAGAGTGTAATCTGTGTCTATCTGACTCTAATGCTTGTTCTAGAATATTACACTACCATTTGCAGTTTATAATTCCATATACACATAGAGTTATAGTCACTCTTTTTTCTGCATTTGCTCATTATCATGTGCTTATGCTTATGCTGTGTCATATAAGCCTTCTAATTAAGTTACAATATGGGTATTTTGAGGTTCAGTTTACAAATGAAAAAAATGACTTTGAAAAGTTTATCCAAGGTTGCATAGCTGGTAGAAATCACAGTCTCAAAGCCAAACCATGTTCTTTGTCATCCCAAGTCTTAACCAAGCTCTCTTTTTCATTTTTTCCCCTTTCTACTGTGCTGCTGCTCGTCATTTACTAACTTAGCGTAGATCTGAACTGAAAACATGTCTTTTTTCTTAATGTTCCTTCCAACATAACGGAGCCTACTTACTAGTATTAAACACACATGTTGTTTTCTTTCTAACCACATACAGGTATTTGATTTAATGGTATAGTGGGGAAATGTTAAAAGGAAAAAACAGAGATCAAGCAGTTTCTATATAAACTCCACTGTCTCTTCACTATTTGGCTACTTTATAGTAAATCAAATCCATTTTATATAATGAAGCCTGTCTTTATTATCCCATTATGGCTGTCTTAGAAAAGAAATCATGTGTATGCTTCTGTTTGGGGTCATTTGTAATTATAAAAAGATATACAGGAAAGCTACGTACTCCTTGTATGCTTTTAAAATCTTCTCCTTTGGTTGTTCTGCACGTTTTCACTGTTTTATAAAGAAAGTGTTGGAAAGCTGTGTTTTTATTGCCTTGATGCCTTTAATAGTACATACTGTGAAACTAAGCTGGATACCTGATTGATGCCATTCCTACCTGTCTAGGAAGATAATGATCAAACATCGAGGGGTCTGTTCTCCAGGTGATGTGTGCATGGAACTCCCATTAATGTTAATGGGGATCCTGCAGCGAAGTACAGTGACTAGAAACAAGAGGCTGAAGGTGTGGTAGGTCCATTAATACTTCTTTCTTTCATAGCAGCTGGTTGGAATATAAGTGGTAGGCAGTCCTTTTGGAGCTAACGATCAGCCATGTTTAAAAAGTACTGCTTGTGCAAGATACACAGTGGTATTGGCAATAAACTCTTTGTATGAAGTACACTTAGGATACATTTTGCTATAGAGAAAGTGTTCATATAACATGCTTGCTTTTTTGGGTAACGATGCCATACTTCATCTTCCTCAAATGGCTGATTGTAGGTTTATAAAGAATGCTAATAATTGGTGGTTAATTGAAAAATACCAATACAAAATTTAAGAGTCCAAAAAAAGGTAGTTTAAAGAGTTGATGACATACAGATTAAAATCTAGACGAGAAAAAAATATATAAGACACAGAAAATATGAAATTTCATGCTTAGGCTGAATTATTTAAAAATATGACTTTTTAGGGTGCCCGGGTGACTCAGTTCGTTAAACGCCCAACCTTAGCTCAGGTCATGATCTCGCGGTTCATGAGTTCAAATCCCGCATCGTGCTCTGCACTGACTCTGCAGAGCCTTCCTGTGATTCTTTCTCTCTCCCTCTCTCTGCCCCTCCCATATGCACTCTCTCTCTTTCTTTGCCCCCCCAAAATAAAAAAATAAACTTAAAAAATATAACTTTTTATATGCTCATTGTGAAAGTCATTTTAATAGTTATATAATGTTATATAAGGTAAATCTTTCAAAATGTGTGCTTACTACTTAGGTTCCTACACATTCATAATTGTTATCCCTTTCAGATGGATTATTCTTGTTAGTAGTGACTCTTTTAATTCCTAATAAATGTCTTTTGCATCTAAGTCTATTTTATTTGATATGTATATGTAAATGTATATAAGCTTTCTTTTGGTAAAAATTGCCAAGTGTGTTGTTTTTATCCTTTTACTCAGAAATTTCTTATGACAGTATGTTTTAGGTTCATCTTTTTGTATGTAAAACCGGATGTTGTTAGTTGAACCTGAGTATATTAAATATATTATATAATACTTGATAAATGCAGACTAATATATTTAACATATTTATGTTTATACAGATTTGTATTATATAGATTTTATATATATTTTTATATAGGTATACTTATCCAAGAATAATACTAAAATGAATATTTGTGAACTCACTACCCAAATTAAGACTTCAGATATTGCCCATTCAAAATAAATGAATAAGCAAATAAATAAATAGCAAGTAGAGATTCTATATCCGTGGAAGGAATGATGGAGGGGGTGTGCTAGGGGTAAATCCGATACTGACTGTCAGGGCCATTGAATACGATGCAAGGAACGTGGGCTCAATATCAGCATTGAGAAAGCATTATTTTTGGAAACAGAGACGGTGCAATCAGATGAATGTATTTCAGGTGATATTTTGATGGATTCAGGCAATCCATCTCATTGATTGTATGAGATGGACTGAATTGAAAGATGATTGTCAGTCATCAATTTTGATATTATAAGTTATCTTTTTTTAATGTTTTTTTTTAATATTTCTAGGAGAGAGAGAGAGACGGCATGAACAGGGAGGGTCAGAGAGAGAGGGAGTCACAGACTCTGAAACAGGCTCCAGGCTCTGAGCTGTCAGCACAGAGCCCGACGCGGGGCTCGAACCCACGAACCGTGAGATCATGACCTAAGCGAAAGTCGGACGTTTAACCGACTAAGCCACCCAGGTGCCCCAAGTGATCTTTGATGTAGGAGAAAATAAGGGCTGAGAAAGGTAGAAATCAGAGTGAAGACAAATTTTAATTGAGAAATATTTGATGGTGGATTTACAGGCATTGGTGACCACTTAACTAGGAGAGGAAGATTTAAGAAGTAGTTTTAAGAGAGCATGGCATCTTGTGAGTTGTCAAAACCCAATGGACAGGTGCAGTGCCACAGAAAAACTTGAAGAGATCTGAGGACAGGGTGCTGAGGTACACAGATTATTTATCAGGTTACTGAGAAAGAAAAAAGGGCATGTAAAAATAGATGAGAAAGAGTTGGTGTCTGAGGTCTTTTAATTATTTATTTCCTATGATGAAAACATTTATTCCTTATGGATCTTAAAAGTAATGGTTAAAACAGAGATTACGCTCTATTGTTGTAGATAAACAGTTGTGCTGGGCTTTAAGCTACCTGAATTTAACTGAACCTGCAATAAATACTAACGACTGTTGATAGCCACAATCTGAGACTGATATATCTCGGATTGGATTTGAAAGTGCTTTGAAGAGTGCATATTTGTAGGAATAGAGGCTGATATCATCAACCCAGTTTTACCTTTCATAAGAGGTCATACATGAGGTGCCTGGGTGGCTCAGTTGGTTAAGTGTCCAACTTTAGCTCAGGTCAGGATCTAATGGTTTATGGGTTTGCGCCCCGTGTCAGGCTCGGAGCTGAGAGCTCAGAGCCTGGACCCTGCTTCGGATTCTGTGTCTCCCTCTCTCTCTGCCCCTCCCCTGCTCTGCTCTGTCTGTCTTTCTCTCAAAAATAAACACTAAAAAGGTTTTGAAAATGCCTTTATAAGAGGTCATATAATAAACTTCTCTTATGTCATCCACTAGCAGTAGAATGGTGCTAGACTTAGTAAACGCACAATATATATTCTAAATTAACTTAGGTATTTGGAGTATATCAGGGCATAAAGATAAGCTACATATTAATTCAATGGTATGGAAACTTCAACTTGATTATACTTTTTAAAAATTCAGATATTGTGATATGGGATATATTTTTTAATTGTCCTACCCACTTTTTTCAATTAATTAAAATGTTTTTAAAGTTTCATTTATTTTGAGAGAGAGAGAGAGAGAGAGGCATACGTGTATGAGTGTGGGAGGAGCAGAGAGCGAGAGAGAGAATCCCAAGCAGGCTCCACACTGTGAGTGCAGAGCCCAGCACGGGGCTCAAACTCACAAACCATAAGATCATGACCTGAGCCAAAGTCAGATGCTTAACTGACTAAGCCACCCAAGCACCCCTCTTCTACCCATTTTTAAATGCATCTGCCATATAGTCTTGCCTCACAAGCTAGAAATTGTGGTGACAGAGTGACAGTTTTACAGTCCTGTTAAAAAAGGAAATTACTAATTCAACCCTTTTCTGATGATGGTTAGCTGCCTAGGGTCTCAGTGGCTTCACTTCATATAGCATGAAGAAATATAAAACTGACATAAAAATTCCCTGGAGGGTCCATTCATAATTGTTATTTTTTTAAAAACTTAATAAAAGTTTTTTATACTCTATATAAGGCCTTTAACATCAATATTCTTTTCTAAATAAGCACACTAATTTATGTCTCATTGCAGAAGGCTATACATTTACATTTTCTTCTATATGTACTCTTGTTTTTATGCAGTCTTATAGAAGCCATAATATCGTTTTATCTAGTCATTATTAAGGCTTTATTTATTTATTTTTTAATTTTAAAAAAATGTTTTATTTATTTCTGAGAGAGAGAGAGAGAGAGAGAGAGAGAGAGAGAGAGAGAGACTGCATGAACACGGAGGGTCAGAGAGAGAGGGAGACACAGAATCTGAAACAGGCTCCAGGCTCTGAGCTGTCAGCACAGAGCCCAACACGGGGCTCAAACCCATGAACCTTGAGGTCATGACCTGAGCTGAAGTCGGACCCTGAACCGACTGAGCCACCCAGGCACCCCAAGGCTTTATTTAATAAAAATATTAATAAAGCATTTATTAGATTCTTTAAATCGATGTTATTATACTATAATTCACATAAAAGAAACGGAATAGAACCATTTTAAAGTTAATACTTGGGAGAGTTTTGATACATGCCTATACCTGTGTAACTACCACCCTAATCAAGGTATAGTACATATGATTATCCAAAAACTTTTCATGTCCCTTATGTCCCTTTCTGGGGGGTCCCTTCAGCGCCCCCCCTAGTCACTTTTCATCTAATTTCTATCTCTATAATTTAGTATTGCTTGTTTAAAACTTCATGTAATGGAGTATATACGCTTTAATGCCTAGCTTCTTTCACCCAGCATTTTAAGATTCATCCATGGTGTTTATGTATCAGTAGCTTGTTTCCTGATACTGTTAACTAGCATCTTATTGTATGAATAGGTCACAGTCTGGACATTTGGTTTCCATTTTGTGACGATTGCTAATAAAGTTCTGTGAACATTCTTGTTCTAGTCTTTTTGTGGTTAGGTTTTCCTTCCGTGAGTAAATACAAAGAGGTATGCTCTTGCGGAGTCCCTGTAGCAAGTGTATATTTCATCACATAAGAAACTGTCAAACTGTTTTCTACGGGGATTAAAACCTAGTAAAATCTCAGGAACAAATTTTCCCAACAGGAGCCTTGTTCCTCACTAACTCTTGGTGCTATCAATTCAAAACATTTAGGCTCTCTAGTGTTAAGTAAAGATAAGTCACTATAGATTTAGATGTTTTTTTCATTTTTGATGATGTGTGTACACTTTCTCATAAGCATATTGACAATTTTTATCTTTTTTGTGAAGTACCTGTTTTACATTTTTGCCCATTTTTATTAAATTGTTATCTTTTTATTTAAAAAATGTTTATTTTTGAGAGAGAGAGAGAAAGAGAGAGAGAGACAGCATGAGCAGGGGAGGAGCAGAGAGAGGAAGACACAGAATGGGGAGCAGGCGCCAGGCTCCCAGCTGTCAGCACAGGGCTCAACTGTGGGGTTTGAACGCATGAATCGTAAGATCATGACCTGAGTGAAAGTCAGACTCTTAACGGACAAAGTCACCCAGGTGCTCCAAAATTGTTATCCTTTTATTACTGAATTGTGTTCTACGTGAATTCTGGACACAAGGTTTTTGTTAGGTTTATGTATTATGAATGTCTTCTTTCAGGGTGTGTTTCACTTTACATTTTTCTCAATAGTGTCTTTTGAAGAACAGGCTTCTGGTTTATCATTTGTTTCTTTTGTGGTTTGTGTTTTTTTTTTTATATTCTATTAAAGAAATCTTTGCTCAAGGTTGCAAAGATTATCTGTTTTCTTCTTAGAAATTTTAAGTATTTAATTTTATGTTTTATTCTGTGACCTGTTTTGAGTTTAGTTTTGTGTATGGTGTGACATAGATTTGCTCTTATTGGATATTTCATTCCAGTTGTTCCAGAAACAGTCGTTGACAAGATTAATTCTTTACTCATTGTATTTCCTTGAAATCAATGGACCTTATTTATATATGTGGGTCTAGTTTCAACTTTTCGTTCTATTGTGCAGATAGATATGACTATTTTTTTGCCAATTCCACATTGTCTTGATAATTTTAGTTTTATATTAACTATTCAAGTCTAAAAAAGTATTCCTTCTTTATCAGAATAATTTTAGCTATCCGAGGACTTTTGTATTTCCATATATATTTTAGAATCAGCTTTTGAATTTCTACAAAGAACCTGTGGCATTTTGACTGGGATTATACTGAATTCATGTCAGTTTGGGGTGAATTGACACCTTAATAATATTAGTCGTCCAAACTACAAGAAGGTGTATCTCTGCTTTTTTAATGGTTTTTTACATTTTACATGACACTGTTTTGTAGTTTTCAGTGCATTTTGGAGGCCAATTTAGCCATTGAATATATTTTTAATGCGATTGTAAATGGTATTTTAAAAAATTTTTCAAGATTATTTATGTATTATTTTAGGAGAGAATGAGCGAGAGGGAGGGAGAGAGGGAGGGGCAGAGAGAGAGGGAGGGACGCAGAATCCCAAGCAGGTTCTGCACTGTCAGCACAGAGCCTGACATGGGGCTCAAACTCGCCAACCATGAGATGATGACCTGAGCTAAAACCAAGAGTCAGATGCTGAACCAACTGAGCCACCCACCTGCCCCATAAATTGTATTTAAATTTTTTTTTTCTCTTGTCTAATGCCATTGGAGTTAGAAAACTTTGGTCAGACGGTGTCACTCATCTGCTCAAAACCTTCTAATAGTTTCTGAGTTCATTTAATGAGATCTAAATCCCTTCAGTGAACTAAAGGATTTAGCCCCATAGAATCTTTTTTTTTTTTTAATTTTTTTAATGTTTTATTTATTTCTAGGAGAGAGAGAGAGACAGCGTGAGCAGGGGAGGGTCAGAGAGAGAGGGAGTACAGACTCTGAAACAGGCTCCAGGCTCTGAGCTGGCAGTCAGCACAGAGCCCGACGCGGGGCTTGAACCCATGAACCGTGAGATCGTGACCTGAGCGAAAGTCGGACGCTTAACCGACTAAGCCACCCAGGCGCCCCATTAGCCCCATAGAATCTTACTTTTGCTACTCTACTGGCCTCTTGTCGTTCACTCACTCTGCACAAAGCATACAAACTTTCTTACTCTTATTTAAATATACCAAACCCTCTTCCGCTGTAGGGCCTTGCTCTTTTTCCTTGAAACCTGCCTATATTCACACAGTAGGGATGCTCGCTTTCTCTGAGGACTTCTTTGAGTATTGTATATAAAGTACAGCCTTCTCCTCTGCAAGCTCCAGATACTTCCTGACTCCGTACCCTCGCTTGATTTTGTTCCACAACCTCACATTCTCTGTATTTGACTATTTTTCCATTTCTTGTCACTTCCACCAGAAACTCATAACGAAAGAACTTTGTTTTGTTCACTGCTGGACTTATGACAGTGTTTGCATTTTGTAGTTGGCACTCAATAAATCCTAGAATGAATGGCCTGATAATGAGAATCATTTCAACTCTGAGGGCAGAGATCAGATTGCTATGGGTTACAGGGTGACAAGGCAGTAGAAGAAAGAATGGCTAGTAAATAACAGTATTTCTCAAGGAGGCTTGTTTGAGCGGAGTCTCTGGGTAAAATGGAAGCCACTTGGGGAGTTGGTGGCAAAGGAAGACTGTTGCTCATTGTTTTAGCTATAGAAGAGATTTAAGCATGTTTATTTAAGGTATCCAAGAAGTTCTCTTAATAAAATCAAATGAAATTCTTAAGTTTCCCAATGAAGGAGGAATTTCCATTTAAATTGGAGCAATGGACCCTACAACTTTAATATCTCACTCTTGTCATTCTTCTTCACAGTAGAGCTGCTTGCTAATGTCTGCTGGCCCTGAGTTGTGTGTGTGTGTGTGTGTGTGTGTGTATGTGTGTGTGTGTGAATGTTCTTCTCCTTATACACTGGCCAAAGCCTAAACCTATAATTGTTCCTTCACCAACTGAGACAAAGGTAGTCAGCACAGGAAAGTCATGGTTCTCAAACTCATTTTGGAATGAGACAACGCCAAGGGCTTGGAATCAGAACAGTTTATGATGGAATCCCAGTTCTGCCTTCATAACTGTGGTTTTTAATTCTCTGAACCACAGTCCCTATAGGCTTTTTCCACAGAGCTATTAAGAGAGCAAAGTTAGATATTACATGTAAAATATAAAGTTTCTGGCATGTAATAAAAACTCATTAATTGGTGTCCACATATATCACTCATTTTGAATGAACATTAAATTCGGATATAGTTTTATCATTCAACTTTTGACCTGGCATATATATTTAATTATTTGTTACTTAAACTTTAAATTTCTTTAACATGTTAATTAAGATTAACCTTGTAAACTGAACCACAATATAAAATCAAAAGCTCTGTTTTCATTTAAGAAAGCAAGCTTCTGAATTTAATAAGGCCAGGTTTTGGTTTTTTGGTTCATATTTTTAAAAATATTTTTCATCTCTTTTGCCATTTGTCATCATTTGTCATTTTAAAATAAAATATAATTTTTTTAAGAGTTTAGTATTCCAGCACAAAGCACGTGAATATATCATAGTAGAGTATCTCAGTGATCCCCACACTCCAGTAAGCATCAGAATTACCTGGAGGATTTGATAAAACCTTCCTGGACCCCATACCAGAGTTTCTGATTCTGTAGGTGGGGAATGAGAAGCACAAATTTTCATTCCTAACACATTCCCAGGTAATTGTGCTGACTGGCTTGGAGGCCACACTGTCAGAACCATCAGTCTACACTTAAAGCAATGGTTCTCAAACCTGGCTGCACACTAGACTCATCTGTGAGCACCTCTTCTGGTGAGCTCCAGCCCTGCTTTGGGTGAACCTGAACCCTGCTTCGTTCTCTACCTCTCTCTCACTTGCACTGGCTCTGTCACAAACAAACAAACAAACAAACACTACAGATGCCTGGGTCTTATACCCAAAGGTTTTGATTGAATGACTCTAGAGAATGTTCTGAGCAATAGAATTTGTTTTTGTTAATGTTTATTTATTTTTGAGACAGAGAGAGAGCATGCAAGTGGGGCAGGGGTAGAGAGAGGGGAACAGAGGAGACAAAGTGAGTTGTGCCCTGATAGCAGCGAGCCCAACGTGGGTCTTGAACTCACGAACTACAAGATTATGACCTGAGCTGAAGCTGGATGCTCAGGTGCCCCTGAGGAATAGAATTTTTAAAAGGTATTGATTTGATTTTTAATTTTGAGACCTATTTGTCTTGTTTTCTTTTTGTTTTGTTTTGTTTTTAATGTTAGGCTGTTTTCTTATCTAATACCTTTTTCTGATGACACACACATATCAAAAATCTACTATGGGCAAAATGTTTTGCTAGTTGTAACATAAAATATGAAAGGAGAAGGCAAGTCTTTTTCCTCAAGTAGACTACAATCTAATTGAGGAGATTAAGGGCTATGGACATGAAAAGTTAGCCAGAAATATAAAGTATCTGGGATTACTTCTGCCTGAGAAGATTAGAAAAGACTCATGTAATACAAGTGAATTTAGTGTTTCAATCCTAGCTAACTGAAACTTTGAAGATATTTGATTTCTGGATTTTAAGAATATAACATATAAAGTGAAGAGAGATACCAATAAGAGGAAAGATTTGCTTAGTCACTCAAATATATTAAAATATAATGAATTAATTTTAATGATAATAGTACTTGTGACATAGTTTCTGGCAAAGAAATCAATAATTGAAAGACTATTTTTGAAACGTATGTAAAACAATTCTTATCTTTATTGTGAATTTTCAGAATGTTCATTTATATTTTGTCTCACAAAAATGGTCAACATGGCTCCTTTTTCCCGTGTAATTTGGAGTTAAATTTGCACATTTGGTTAGAGGTTTGTGTTAATGATGCCAATCTAATTAGTTTGTTCTCCCGCATAAACTAGGTAGCTTTGCTTTGTTTTCTATCCCCAATTGCACCCTAGTGGCCATTTTGAAATTGTATGACATTTTTACACAAGAGGATGTTTTAACAAGGAACTGTGGATGGATTTGTGAAATCCATAACCTTTATTTCAAATAATAAATGTGCTTTGCTTGATTGATCCTGAGTCAGTCTTGTAATCTTCATGTGTTAATTTCATCCAGTTACCTGTCTCCCTCTTCATGTGGCATCTCTTCATGGGCATCTGGTAGTGTGACGCTTATGTAGGTGACCCACAGCTCAGCTGATGACATTTCTGCATTCTATTTAAGGCTATAGCTAAAAACTGTTGTGAAAACTTTGTCTCTTGAGAAATGTCATGGCCTATTTATGTTAGAATTCACAGGTCCTGAGTTTTACAGGATGTTGGTGGATTTAAAACGTAGAAAACCTATTATTCTCATATGCATCCCTTAATATGTATATCTAAATGCTGTTTATAGAATGCAGTGGATGTCTAATTCATGTCTCCAGGGTTGGGCATCATACTCCTTGTGTTTTTTTAATCACGTCATGCCTTAACAGATTAAAACGAGTGGCAGTACTTTTAGTAATCTCACCATGCCATAGTAACAAACCATTGTGCTCTTAAACAGGATGGAGAAGAAAATAACTTAGTTATAAACAACACGAAAAAGGAAAGAGGGAGACTGCTTTTAAAATAGCCCTTGCTTAAAGGCTAATGTTGAAAGCTTAGAAAAGGAGAGATTTAACCACTTAATAGCTTTGATTCCTAAAGTCTTGAATGAAACATGACCCGCTCCCAATATATTTAATATACTACATATGAGTTTTTGATAATTCATGGAAACAGAAATTTTTGGATAGCAATAGTGATAGCAGTAGTATGCCAAGGAGTGGGTAATGAAGGGATTCATGCTGGGGCCTTGACAGAGGACTTAGTACATGACTGAATGTCACAGCATCAAGGATGATCCCCCAGGATCTGTCTGAGTAAGAGCATGGATGGATGCTATTAACTGAGATGCACAGCACTGGGACTGGGCAGTGACACATGATCCAGGACTGGTTTGATATAAGTTTGGGGTCTTGTGAGACATAGGAGGAGATCTCAATTTGGCAGTTGGATTAAACATTGAGAATATAACTGAGCTGGATATTTAAATTGAGGATTTGTTGGCAAATGGATAACATTTCAAGGTATAAGAGTGATGATATAATCTAGAAAATGTGCTATGGGTTGGATTGTCAAATCTCCAGATTCACAAGTCTCCAAACCTCTCACTTCCCACTTCCCCCTGGAAAGAAGTGTGGAAGTCTTAACTTTCCCCCTATGTGGACTTATTTGGAGATAGAGTCTTTACAGAGATCATCAAGTTAAAAAAAAAAGGCTATTAGGATTCTAATCCAAAATAACTGATGTCCTTATAAAAAGGGAACATTTCAGCACAGACACATGCAAAGAGAGACTGTCATATGAAGATTAAGTCAGAGATTGGGATGATGCTTCTCAAGCCAAGGAATGCCAAAGATTGCCAGCAAACCATCAGGAGTGAGAAGAGAACAGATTCTCCTTCATGGCCCTCTGGAGGGCACCTTGATCTTGAACTTCTGACCTCCAGAATTATGAGAGAATACATTAGTGTTGTTTAAACCACCCGGTTTGTGGTACTCTGGCAGCCCTAGCAAACTAATACAGAATGCATGTTAAACGACAGTATAAAATCTTTCAAAACTGAGCCCTGCTGTGCTCTGATATATAAGAGAAGAAAAACCCCCAAATGAGGCTGAAATTGAGAGGTGAGAGAATTAGGAAAAATTACAATGGTGTCATGTCACGAAAGCCAGGAATAAGGAAGAAGTCTCAAGGAGGGATTTATCAACTCTTCCGCATGTTACTGAGAGGCACTGTGTCTTTAACGTGGTGTTTGGTTCTAAAATGCTATGATTCTATGGGGCAGCTGGGTGGCTCAGTCAGTTAAGCGTCCAACTCTTGGTTTCACCTCGGCACCTGACTTCATGGTTAATGAGTTTGAGCCCCTCATTGGGCTCTGCACTGACAGTGTGGTGCCTGCTTGGGATTCTCTCTCTCTCTCTCTCTCTCTCTCAAAATAAAGAAATAAACTTAAAAATAAATAAAATGCTATTTTTCTATTTTCTGCTTTAGAACAGAGGTTGTTCAAGGAAGAATAAACTCATTTTTTTATAAGTTCTAGTCCTAACTGCAAGGTCATAGGGGGTCTGTTGGGCTCAGAGCTAATCCGTCTTCTTCTTGAGACCCTGGGTGATGTTTTCAAAATTTTATCAGTAGGTATAACTCTAATTCTGATACCAATTCCAATGTGCGGGTTTCCCAATACCACCAAGCAGTTCTTTGACACCAGCTGGAAGTCCTACAATGCAACTCAATTCTGACCCTATTCACCTAGATAGCTTCTGATCCCACAGGATAAGAGCTCAGCTCAGTCCCACAAGACTGTCTCCCACTTCAGATGCCAATTGCAAGTTCAGTGCTTCTGAACAACTGCCTCTAAAGCAGTGATTCTCACCAACTCCATATCAGGGTCATCTAATTTGCTATAGCAGTTTACAGAACTCTGAGAAACATTTTACTTACTCGATTGCCAGTTTATTATCAAAGAATATAACTCATGAGCAGCCATTTGGAAGAAATGCACAGGGCAAGGTATGGTGGTGGGGTGCCGGGTGTCTAGCCTCTCTGAACATACCACTCTCCCCAAATCTCCACATGTTCACCAAAAGCCATTCTTTATGGTTTTTATGGCAGGCTTGATTAAGTCATTGATCACTCTTGATTGAACTCCA
Organism: Proteles cristata cristata; assembly: GCA_017311185.1. NCBI lineage: Eukaryota > Metazoa > Chordata > Mammalia > Carnivora > Hyaenidae > Proteles > Proteles cristata. The sequence continues at coordinate 194,455 of JAESUZ010005645.1, read as the reverse complement.
TCTCCAGCCCCCCTCCCCCTCTCTGGGGGATGGGACTGAAAGTTCCAGCTCTCTAAATCACAAGTTTGGCTTCATTGGCAACCAGTTCCCATCCTTAGGTTACCTAAGGGCTTTCCAAAAGCTACCTTATTAACAAAACAGAAAATACCTTTTTTGCTCTGATCTCTTAGGAAATTACATGGACTTTAGGAGTTCCATGATAGAAATGGGGATAAAGACCAAATATATATTCTTTACTATAAATCACAATAGCACAATAACATAGCAACTTGGTTCAAAACTAAAAAGTGAAAAGTCTCCTTCCTATCCCTCCCTAAGTCATCCAGTTTCCCTCCACAGAGGTACCTATGTTACTATTTTATTTTGTATGCTTCCTGAGATACCTTAGACATATACAAGTATTTATAAGAAAATGTGAACACATATTCTCCCTTCTTTATAATACAAAAGTGGCATGTTATAAGAATAGTTCTGTACCTTGCTTGTCCCCTTGATAATGTGGGGAACAAAGGCAAAAGAAAAAGAAATTAAATTCCCTTATATTAAGAAATTTTATTTCCTTAACAGTCCATTGAGAAATACTTGAGATAGGCAGAATGACCTTCCTCTAGGAACTTAACTGCTCGCTTACTCTTTCAAATAAATAAACATAAACAAACAAGCAAACAAATAAATTCCTTTGGAAAGTCCCTTTATCTCTATACTCCCAAGATGTATGTTAGCAATCACCCTCCAAGCATATGGTCCACTGATATACATCAGAAGGGTCCCATGACTAAGATTTTACTAGACAGTAATAAATGACCTTTTTCTAATGATAGTGAGCCCTTCAACGTCCTGAAAAACTTACTTCCAGAACTCCTTAGAGACATCTGCTACACCTAACTCCCTCCCAACTTGAAAGCATATAATCAGTTGCTTCTCATAATCCCAGAGCAGCTCTTTCTGCCCGTGGGTCCTGTCCCTGTGCTTTAATAAAATCACCATTTTATACCAAAGACGTCTCAAGAATTCTTTCCTGACTGTTTGCTCTGAACCCCATCATTTCCACATCACTAATAGATTTCCAAGTTTTTTCCAGACTAGTATACAAAGAACTTTCTTATTCTTTTGTAGAGTTGAATTATGCTAAATCTTCTGGATATAATTTTTCTAATCAGTCTTCAGTGGATGAACAATTTCCCTTCCCTAGTAGAACATATTCTGTCATCAGTGTACTTGTATGTTATTTATATATGATCAAGTTTATCTGTAGGATAAATTCGTAAATAGTAGAGTTACCAGGTCAAAAGATGATGAAGTTTTAACTTTGATGGCTACTGCCAAATTGCGTTATGTTTGGGTTTCAGCAATTTGAATTTACACCGTCCGATTAAAAAAAGAATCTGTATTTCCTATACTCTTAACAGTGCAGTTGTTACCAAATTCTTAATCCTTGTCAAAATGGTAGGTAAAAAAATGTCATCTGAGGATAGTTTGATTTTGGATTTCTCTACTTCTGAGTAAAACTGAACATCTTTTCTTCTGTTGAAACGTTTTTTTCTGTTGGGTGCTTAATATTTCTTATAATGTTGTAAGGAGAAAATTTTAGGGAAATTAGTTCTTTTTCTATGATGTGAATTGGAAAATTTTCAAAAGTCGTCTTTTTTTTTTTCCTTTGCTTACAGTTCCTTCCACTCCCTCACAGATTGTTGAAGGTCAGATCAACCTTTTCCTTCATAGGCAGGCCCTGCTTTTCTGTCCACTGGGCACACTTTGGAGTATGGTGTAAACTGCTCTTGCCTTACCTGAAATCACATTATGACATTAACTGCATAGAGTTGGGATAGTAAATGCTTGTTAATGTATATGCCATAGAGGCTCTTAGAAAACAGTATGACTCCTTAAGTCATTTAAGATTTTTTCCCAGTCTTATTTCAGCCTTAAAGAGAGTTTGAAAAAGGAAAGAAAATGGAAACTATAATTTAATTCTGATATTACTTAAATAAAATTGAACTTAATGAGGATGAACTAAATAAAATCTTAAAACATATTTGTTAGGCATAGCTAGCATTCCAAGTGTTGATTTTTTTTCTCTTGTTCCACTGGTGTATACTAAATTACATGTAGCCAGCCAATTCTTTTTGGTGATATTATGAAAAGATAAGTAAATCCTTCAGAAGTAAAATTTTAAAAAGGATTCCATGAAGAAGTCCTTTAAATTATCATTAAATTTGAATTTTGATATGGAATCAAAGTATATTTTGTGTGTTTGCTTGTTTTTTCTTGATAATATATTTAGGACATATTGTAAAATAAGTAATATTAACAACAAGAAAAACCCAGGATAGGATTGCTTAACAGTTGACTCCATCCTGTTCATATTGAAAGAACGTTTTTGTAACATGTACTCCTTATGAGAGAAAAATGATTTCAGGAAGCACATTTATATGATGAAAGTCAGAAGTGAAAGATTAACCCTAGAAGCAGAACCACTCTCCTGAGACTGAGAAGGAGACAAGAGAATTGATCTTTGGTGGGTTCAGGAGGAAGGACGTATCTTGATACTTAAAGGGAGAGTTTTGCAAACGATATCTGATAATGTGATTTTTTAAATCTGGATTGAAGTGAAGAACCCCTTATTGTCCACTGGACTTTACTTTTCTTTGACAGTGTTTAAAAAGAAGTGGATTTTGCTAAATTTGTCCCAAGTAAATAAAACAGGAGTGCACAAATGACCAGAATTTATAATATCTTATAATTGTGTGCTCCTGCTTGTAGACTTGATGGGAAGAGTTATTAAAAAAAAGAAAAAAGAAGAAAAATAGGCTTTAAAAATAAGTGTTAGATACAGAGGCTAAGCATAAATTCCAGACAAACAAGTTCATTAGGTCTCTCTGGGCCTAATTCACTAGAGGTTTGAACAGATCAATGCTTTTCTTGTAAAAGGTATTTAAAACTCGATGTGGTCTTGGAAGCCTGTCTTGTTGAGTAACACATTACAGTGTGTGGGAGAAAGGGGTGAGCCGGTTCACTGACTTATTGCCTGACCTTGGCCAAGTCACTCTACTGCCTGTAATTCTGGCCACTTGCAGAATCAACACAAAGGGACACATTCCATTCCAGGGAGGATTTTATAGAGCCAGACTTGAAAATTAGTTTAAGTAAGTCTAAAATTCTTAGAACAAATTTTTGTTTATACAGTCATATATCTGCTGATGGGATCCATTTCACTTTGTCCATTCTGTGTTTGTGGATCCAATATATTTCACTGTATTTAAATTCAGTTTTTATTTACTTTTCCTGATAAGTTGACACTCAGGTTACTGCAAATAAAAGCTGTGGTTTAATTTCAACAAAATCTGTGTTAAGATAAAAAGGATTCCTCTTTGTTAAGAATGATTCCATTTCAACATCATTCATTAATTCTATGCAGTTGATAGGGTTTAACACTATTTGCTACTCCAGCCACATTTTTTTCCCATAGAAGAGAAAAAAAAAAAAAAACGAATGAATATTCACGCTTAACTTTTAGCTTCAGGCTAAAATGTATTATGCACCATATTTTGGTTTTTAAAAATAATCACCTTGTCACAGTTCAATGGCAAAGTGAAGTCAACTCTGTCAATAGAGACAATTTGAGGGGGAAAAAACACTCTTCACCCCCTTGAGTATCATTTTATTTGAATGCTCCTGATTTTTTACCTGCTACTTTTTTGGGAATGCACCATGGGAAAATATAATGAAGTCTAAAATACCATACACTGAAAACTCATCTTTGCTGATAGCGTATAGCTGACAAATCCTGGTGTTCTCATACATTGTCCCTGTTTGAACACTACATTTTATGTACCTAAAACGCATGTCTAGAAGGTCCCTTTTAAACTCCACAAGCACAGAAAAAACCTGGATGCCCATATGTCTAACAATGTATTGCATGAATATATTAACACCATCACAGCACCAACTGCTTTCATTGTTTTGCTATAAATGGGATCACAGTCAGGATATACATTACTTAAGTTGTATTTTTCAACATATCTGAGAAGAAAGCAAAATCATTTGTTAAAAAATATTTAGGTAATAAAAGAAAATGAAATAAAAGTAGTAGACGTTATCTATAATAGAAGACATTGGCAATTGAATACAGCTGACATAATTATTTTTTGACAAGAAGGTGATAGGGTTGTAGAGGGTTGTGTTCTATGATTTTAGAATCTACTCTCCAAGAAAGACCAGAATGGTTTTCACAATTTTGTCTTGATATTTTAGAGTCCAGAGACTTTAAAATTTGCCTTTGTCTGAAATAGAGTAAGAGTAAATTAAGATTATTCCTTGGGGCGCCTGGGTGGCTTAGTCGGTTAAGCGTCCGACTTTCGCTTAGGTCATGATCTCGCGGTTCATGGGTTCAAGCCCCACGTCGGGCTCTGTGCTGACTGCCAGCTCAGAGCCTGGAGCCTGTTTCAGTCTGTGACTCCCTCTCTCTCTGACCCTCCCCTGCTCACGCTGTCTCTCTCTCTCTCTCTCTCCTAGAAATAAATAAAACATTAAAAAAAAAGATTATTCCTTAAGAAAATCAAGATACCTTTAATGACTTTAGGGGTTCAATTTTCCTATTATTATCGCTATTATTATTAGAAATCAAAAACTTTAAATAAAGATTTGCTACTACTCTGGCATTCTTTTCAGATGGAAAATATGAATAAGTAAGTTAAGGAATTAATGCTGAAGAACAAATAGAAGAATTCCAGGATCCTTCTACAAATTATAGGGAAAAAAGATTATTCCTCCTATGCATGTGAATATAATGAATATAGGTTTTTCTTTAATATTTTATTTTTTGCCCTGGTCTTGGCACTTATGAAAATCACTTAAGCTTAATGTTTGGGATGACAGTGACCACGGGATTAATGGCTTCACCTTCTGATAGTGATCGTCTGAGGTCCCAAGAGAGAATTATAGACACTTTGAGCTCCCTAGAAGAGAAGCTGCATATGAATTCAAGTGGCAGTCACTGCCAGGACTTAAATATACTGCATCTAAGAAAATCTTTGGTTTACTCTTTTCTTAAATTTCAGGAGAAAAAGTTAAGAAAACTCATATTATGACAGGAGGCAAAAAGCCAGGAGTAGTTCAAAATGGTTGATCCAAGAAAGAAATCGTATTGAGCTGTGGTAAATGAGCAGGGTAAGAATAACTTCAGTGAATTTCATGAAGGTCAAAGACAGCTTTGAAGACAAAAGTCCCAAGCTGTGTTCTGTGGCTCTTCATGAATTTTTTGTTGTAGAATTCCATATATGTGGACCTATTTTTTCTAGGGGGTTATAATAAAAGCCACCAAAGCAAGTGTGGGCAACTATACAAATTAACAAGTATATCTATAGAGAGATAGGTCCATAAATGCCAAATACATACACATGTGAGGGAGAGGTAGAGTCTGTGATTATTTTAAATTCCATTTTATAAACTTACAGACTTTCTAGGCAAAGTGAGAAAGATATGCAGACAGTATGAGGTTGTCAGTGTGAGAAAGATTGATGAACTAAGATTATTTTTGCCCATGGTTTACAGTTGTCATGGGGCACCTGTGTGGCTCAGTTCGTTAAGTTTCTGACTTCAGCTCAGGTCATGATCTCATGGTTTGTGGGTTCGAGCCCCGCGTCGGGCTCTGTGCTGACAGCTCAGATCCTGGAGCCTCCTTCAGATTCTGTGTTTCCCCCTCTCTCTGCCCCTCCCCTGCTCATGCTTTCTGTCACTCTCTGTCCCGCAATAATAAAAAACATTAAATAGTTTTAAAAAAATTGTCATCAGTTACATGCCATTTAACAAAACCCAGTTAGGTAGTCAGTTATAGACTTTGCTCATTTCTTTACATTATGTCTCCTTTGTCTTCTAAGGTGGTTTATTAACAAGATAAACTCCTCTTGCTATTTGAGAACAAAGGAGGTGAAAATCATACCTCATTGTGGGCCTTGAGTCTCTTTTTAATATTACTAATGCCTGTGCACAGTGTTTAGGGATTAAGTAATTTTTATGGAATTGAACTGAGTGCTGTCCATATGCTCAAGAAATACCACAAGACGGTGCCTCAAAGGGAAAGTTTTGCAACTTTAGTAGGAGCTTAATAGAGGCATGGACATCCTTTAAACTATTAGGGTAACTATGGTTTGCATTAATCAATACTTAACAATGAAATGTAATGGTAGACCTGTTCAGGGAAGACTATATTTGGAGTAATGTGTCTATTTCTCAATAATGTATTTTTGAAGGTCATTTGTACAATATAATTGGAGAAAGGTTTTAGAAAACTAGAAAAGTTCAACATGGAGAAGGCTTTTGGGGGCATTTTCTTTGTTTTGATTTTGTCAGTTTCTTATAAGGCATGATTAGATAGTTTTTTGTGGCTCCAGAGGAAAGAATTAAATGAGTAGCTACAGTTAGAGAGAAGCACATTTAGTGGTGTCTAAGAAGGGATTTTTGATTTTTTCAATATTTTAGTACTTTAAATAAAAATAAATACATCATTCCATTTGCTGTTACCATTTTATAAGTGTAAAAACGTGTTCCCACTAAAGTAGAATAGACATCATCTCCTAGTAGAGGATATTCTGTTAATATGAATAAATTTAACTTTAAGAAAAACTCAGAGCATTCTTATTTCTCTCAATTTTCATGGGCCAACGAAAACATCATGACTGGTCCTGACCTAAGAACTAATTTTGGGATCCATTGGCCTCAATTCTGTGAATTCAGTGCAAGCGCAAAAGAAAACTATTGGTAGTAGTTTTAAATCAAAGATTTAAGTTACTTTAGAGTATGAAAGCATCTTTTATCTTTTATTAATGGCTAAACAAAATATTAATTCCTCTATAAATGGAAGGGAAAGATAGGGTTAAAAAAAAAAAAGTCTTCCCTTGCTTAAAGCCCTCTAAAATGCATCTGGCTATTTCTTCTCTTTGCATTAGGCTCTATTTAGATGTTGGTGCAAATTGGTTAGTGAAATGGACTTTTCTGCTTCCTCATTTTCTCTTCATTCTTTTGATGGGCCGACTGGTTTCAAATATCATGAACTATAATGATAAGCCATAATTTATATGTCAGAGTTAGCAAACTCTAGATGAATGGTTGTAAGAATGGCACAATGTAGTCAGTATTTTTCAAATGTCCTATAGCCTTTTTCAGCTTAAGAAAGAAATGTGAAGCTATACAGAAAGCTAATAACTTCTTCCACTGGAAAGTAGCCACCTTTCTATCCAATTGTAACTAAAAGAAAATGTATTTAATTTATTATTTCAATTTACAGAAGTGCATCCACAGCCCAGACCTCAGTGTAACATGGAGTATATATTTCATTTCAGTAACGAAAGACTGAACTGAATCAATATTTGAAGGACCTGGCACTGTGTGGAGGTCAACAGATTCTGGATCACTCAGACAACCCAGGGTACCGGTCTGTTTGAATGCCCGAGTATGTTCCTTGCTCGTTGCCCTCATATTTAAAAATGACACACCTATGGGTGTTTTTATCTGAGTGCACAAGAGTCCCTAAGAAATCTGATGCATGATCAATTCCCAGTCGTCGCCTCCATCTTCACACATGCAGCTTGTCTGATGCTTACACAGAATCATTAATTTCAGAGCTATACTCTTTACTTTCTGGACTGAACAATTCCCATATTCAAAGCAATTCGTTTATTTCTGGATTGCAGGCTAACGTGATCTATTGGAACATTGTAAATAAAGTTTGACCTTTCTTCAGAATCTTCCTTTAGAAGTATTCATGTCTCACTTTTCTTTTCTTTTCATTTTTGAGTTTCCATGAAGTTCTAGAAATTTAAGTAGTCACAGTATCACTCGCTACCTTGGTTTAAACACCCCCAAAACCTTGGTTTCTGTTATGCACTGAGTTAATCTTGTTTCTGCGTTCAAAGTAGTATGTACTTTTTCCCATGGTCATCACAAAAGTAGCATAGTAATTCCAGCAGAAAAAAAGACAGTCACTCTTATAGAGGCTCATGCCAAAGCCACTGCTGATATGAAGCTCCTTGCTAAGTTAAGCAAAAGGAAAGAGCACAAAACAAGTCTTCTTGAAACAAAGATATTCTGAGATCTAACTTAGAAACTTAACTTCAAGATCAGTCCTCCATTATGGTACCCTGTTGTGTGTGTGTGTGTGTGTGTGTGTGTTGTTTTTGTTTCAGTCACGCCATACCCCAGTTCTTCTCAAAAGTTTCCATATTCTGAGTAGTGTATCTATGTTTGTGTGCACATTTTCTCCCTTCTTAGAATCAGTTACATCAGAGCTTTTTGAAGGGCAGTCTAAAACATCTCCTTGGAGTTCAGGGACAAGATCAAAGTCATCTATGTAAAAGTTAGTGAAAGGCGCGAGGTAGTCTGAAGGAAGCATTCCATGATTCTTTCATGGTTTGGCCCTGGAGCTCTGTGATAGGCATCCAGAATAGGATTAACAAAAATGAAATTGTCTCCAACTGAAGGGTATATACACTTACTTTCATCTTTATCTTAAGACTCATTACTTTTGGATATTGGCTAAGGTATAGCCACACTGTTGTTTGAATGCCAAACAAAATAATGTGCTAGCCAGTTACTAAGAAGCCCCAAGCACAATCATGTCTAGAATAGAATTTAATCACAAAGTCATTTATAGGCATTTATTTGGAATGAAAAAGGAATATTCTAGTAAGTGGTTAAAATATCATTTAATATTATTATTTCCTTTTTGAGAATATTTTGTTATTCTGGACATTTTAGCTGATTTATGTCATTTTCTCTTCAGTTTAGGAAATTTTCCAAGATTTGAGGCATATATTTTTTATTGCAGATGCTACTTTTTTTTTTTTCAAGTATGATGTTTTGGTATTTCAGGAGAATTTTTTATTATGCTTAGTCACTTTCATGCTCATTTGTTTCTAGACCCTAGATAGACTCTAGTTTAATCAATGAACCTCAGGCCAAAAAAGCAAATGGAATATTAAATCTGCACAGACAGAGAGGAATGCAGAGGCTGATTAAGAAGATATGAGGAATTCACTCATCAGCAGAAAAGATGAAAAATGGAGTAAGGCACTATCTCGTGGAGGTACTAGAAAATTACCATTGTGGGATCAGGAGATGCATTTTTGCAGTATTCTAGAAGTGCTTTTGTTCTAGTAAGAAAATAAGAGTCTATATGGCACAGTCACTTCTGTGGTCTTAGGCGCACATGAAAATTAAAATTCCAGAGGTAATCTACCTTATTTTTATTATTTCTAGATTGTAATTTGGCTGGGAGATAAATTAGAATATAACTAATTTTAACTATTTTACAAATGTTCAGCAAACGTCTAATTTTCTCTCTCCTAAAGATTATCTTTTTATATATGGAAATATTTAAATAGATTATAATTTTTCTTTTACGTATAAATTGCTTACCAATTGTTGTTAATTTCTTTAGAGTTGTGAGCCTATTTGAGAAGCTCGATGAAGGGGCCCTTCCCCAGATAAATGCTTACATACTCATTCAATCTTAGAAACAAATTTATGGCCTTTACAAAATGCTTGAAGTTCATCCATGAATGTGTTAAGAAGCCCTAGATGCGAATTAGTTAAGATTTCAGGTTAGCTGACAGCTTACCAGGACTGAAAGAAGTTTTGCTGGGGCCTTAGACGTAAAAATAGCTGACAAGGCACACAATCCTAATTGTAATCTTTAGAAATGGTAGAGTTTATTAGCCTGTAATGAATGTTCAGGATTTTTGGATTTTCACCAACCTCAGTTTTAAAGTGAAACTTCATTGCTATCCTATGCCGTGCTTATTTGAGAAGTGAGAATAATTACCAGTGTTCATTCCAAATAGAGTCCAAGTTAATTTCTATTAGTGACAGGATGTGCAATATCATATGTAAACAACAACAACAAAAGACTACCTAATTAAAAGATTTCAGAAGGAGATTTCAATTTTCTAAATGTTGGTGCTCATACTAAATAATATGTCTCAATTGAGCCAGCTTATATCTTTGCCAAGTTTCTGTCATTTGGCAGGTTGTTCCAACATTTAAATTCAAATATTCAATGAAAAGGGCTCTGTAGAGAGGACATTTTTCTGAATGAACAGTCTTACCTGCTATCCATGTATAAAATGAACTCTTGCCCCAGCCCTGTTATCATTGGACAGCCAGTCATTAAAAATTGATTGTGCTAGGTATTGAAGCATAGTATATAATTTCTATCTTAAAAAGCTGTGGTCTACTGAAAGAGCAACTAGGATTTAGTGTGATAAATGTTATCATGGGGCCATCTGGGTTCTCATTCACACTTAGTTGTTATAGAAGATTTATTGATCCTGCACATGTCTAAATTTAGACATAAAGATGAGTAGAACATGGGATGGGAGATGCAAGGTATTTGGGAAAATGAAGTGGAATGGAAAAAGTTACTTTGGGACATAAGAAGAAGATATAGCAGGTTTAGAGTCCAGAAAGCTAAGGACTTTGAATCCAAAAGCAATGTGAGACTAGTACAGAATTTTAAGCAGAAGAATGACACACAGTATTTTGAAATTGAGAAGCATCACTTTGGCTGCAGTAGAAAATAGTTAGAAAGTTTGATGCCGCTGAAAAATTGTAAGTAAAAGATATTGGTGACCTGAGTAAAGGTAGCTAATGGACAGGAATGGAGTATTAAAAAATTCATCAAAATTAACATGTGAATGATTGTGGGTGGGAAAGCAAAGAATAAAAAATGATGCTTTCACTTCTGTTTTATGTAACTTGGTAGATTTAACTAATGTTTTTATGTAAATGGCAGACCAATTTACAGTGAGTGGCAGAAGAGGTTTTGGAAGGAAAGAAGATGAGTTCAATCTGAGGTATGTTGCATTGTAGTTGAATATGGAAAATCCAAAGAATGCCCAGTTAGTAGTTAGATATGTGGACTTGATGTTGTAAGACTTAGGCTCTGTATATGGTATGAATATTATTCATATATACACAAGTAAATGGTGGTTTAGAGAGGATGAGATCAACTAGGGAGAATGGAGAGAGAGAAACAGAGAGAGCGACCGGGATTGAGAGAAGGTAAGGGAAGAGATGATGATGCAATCAGATTTGAGGGCAGAATTCTGCAGATGCCAATTGTATAGGGGATGGTGGAGAAAATGAAGACTTGGAAGAGGCTGCCAGAAAGTCAATCAGAAACTAATCTCCTGGGTGCCCAGCTGCCAGGGAAGAGTGCATCAAGAAGGCAAGAATTACCAACAGTGTTATAGCCTATTTAGGTGTCAAATCCCAGTTAAAGTACAAATGAAAATGAATCACTGAATTTATTGACAAATGTCATGAACATACCTGACAAACATGAGCTTTTGAGAAGAAACTTAATAAAGGTAAATGTATAAGCCAAAATACCGCAGGTTGAGAAATAGGAAGCGAGGAAGTGAAAGCAGTGAAAGGAAGCTCCTCTCTCAGGTAGATGGCTGTGGAGTGGAGGGCAGATATCATTCATTAGACAATCTCCCCCCAGCCCAAATATTTTCTATTTTGCTCATATGAGCTGTATTTTTTCATACATGTAAAACAAAGTTCTACCAGCTATGTATTATTGTTAAACTAGAATTAAACCACTAAACACAGGTCAGAGATTCATTAGACTTGGTAAATTTCATTGTCCTTCTCCCATCAGGAAAATCAGGATGTTTGCAATCACTGCAAATACTCTTTGTCTTTTATTGTCATGTGTAATGTCAAGGTTGGGTAGAAGAGTCAGAGACAGATAAAACGAAGAGAAACCCAAGCATATTTCTCTTGGGTTTGGATCAGCTGAGGTTCTCCCTGAAGGAAGGAAGGAAGCTTATTAAAATGAAAGCCCCTGTTCCCTTTTAATTATTATTTCAAAATGTCAGATCACTGGCCTGAAGTCCTGACTAGCTGAGCATTAGCCCTTGAAACAGTCAAAAGGCACAGGGTAAGAATGTGAGTTCAAGTGTGATGAAATCTCCCTGTTCTTTTGGAATCTAGCAATCAGAGCCATGGTAGCTGCCATGTTAGAGAGCTGTCCTTGAGAAAGGTCGGCAGAAACTGTGTGCCAGTGTATTTCTGCAGAGCCCACCATCAGCTTAGTGTGCAGAGATATTGCATACCACATTTACACAGCGTAAGGCTTCTGATCATAGGTCTTTTGTCTTTGTTAGGGAAACAATGGACTGAATTTTGCATCCACTATTGACCTGGTACTGTAAGTGTGTAAGTTGATAAAGCTAAGAAATTTGTCAAACTCACGCTAATTATTTTTCAGCTTGTAGTGATTCTGATTCATTGGTCACCTTGTTGAGTGTGCCAATGCCACATGCTATGACAGCAATGTACTGGTAAGATAATTAGGTGAAAATTCTTTGATCATTTGAGTTCAAGTAAGGGAAGTGATCTAAAATCTTTTAAAAACTATTTTCAAGATAATTAGTTGAATTAGTGTCTAAATCACATTTTATTATGCTTTTTATTTTGCTAACTCATCTAATATACATCATTACAATGGCATTTACTTGTCTCTATTTAGCTAGCAGTTTTTTTCCCCAAGTAATATGGGATGAAGCTGTACTACAGGAGTTAGGAGGCTGGGATCTAGAATCAGACAAGCTTGGTTAGAATTTATGTTCTAGTATTGACTAGTTGGGTAGTCTCCAGTGAATTGCGGCTTTCCTTTGTGCCTCAGGATTCTCGTCTATGACAAGATGGTAGGGATGGTCATCTTGCCTCGGGATATTGTGCGGACTGAATGAGATAACTCACCTTGATATAACAAGCATTCAGTAGGTGTTACCGAGTCTGACTTCGGTATTTGATGCATGCTCTGACTCCCAACGTTCCATACATAAGTTACCTTACGTATTTCTCAGGTTGAGCCGGGCAGCGCTAAGCCCGACCCGCCTGGTGGCTGCTCCCACTGTTTGCCTCAAGCCGACTGGCCTGGGGAAGGACTTAGGTTCAAGTCAGAGTCACAAAAGCAGCTGTCTCCATTCACACTGTGCAGCTTTCCCACGCTGCTTGCTCATCCTGTAGAGAGTCCTGGTCGGTGACCCTTAGGTACAAGTGACTTTCATGTTTAGTCATAGTTTAGAAAACGATGCTAACTTCACTCTTGTGGGCAGCTGCCATTAGCTCACAGAGACCACTGCAGGAACCCTCTGCCACCAGGCTGTCTGTGGTGAGGGTGGCGTGGCTGGCGGACTTGCAGGCGAAGATCTTCTCTACCGGCTGGTTGCAACTCAGTTCCCTAGCTGCACTCGTAGCCTCAGAAGTATGGGGGTCACAAGCTAGACATGGCATCCATATGTCTAGCAGGTCAAAGGTCCTGCTCTCGGATGTGTACTCAAATCGGAGGCTCCTGTGAGTCACACATTGCCGTCCAGACCTGTGGCCAGTTTAAGCAGCATTGTTACTACATTATCTACCTTCTGCTGAAAACAAAGCTGAAGTCCCTCTGATTTCTGGGGATTAATGGATAGGAGATTCTCTCCACGATGAGCTAGTGGAGCTCATTTTTCTATAAAGAGAGTATCTTTATAAACAACTGCTGTTTGGGGTTTTATTGGCCCTCACAATGTGCTCAAAGCATTCTTTTACAGTAATGCTTTCAATGGCTTTTTAAATAATTGTCTAAAAGATGTTGTTAGTTTATATAACTTATTTTGCATTCTAGCCTCTTATCTTTCACGTTACCTTTAAAGTATAGTGAGTGAAAATATTTAGCATTTCAGAGAGAGAGAGAAAATAGGAAACATTTCATCCTCAGTTATAAAAACTAAAATACATGTGTGTATATGTAGGTATGTGTGTATACAAACACACATACATACAGACATATACACATGGAATGTCTATACACATTTATGTATATACAGGCATACATATGTATGTATGCATGTATATGTGTGTAAACAGATTAACATTATAGGCATATTATATGCTATGTAAAATAGATGTGCATGTTTTCTCTCATATTTTAACAGTGGAAATGTATAAATTTTAAAATAGTAAAATATAAAAAGATGGAATGACTTATTGAAAAGGTAATTTTTATCTTGGACAATAGTTTTCTCTTCTTCTCTTCTGAAAACTAACATTAAACGACTTCAAATCCACGGTGCCTGGGTGGCTCAGTCAGTTAAGCATCTGACTCTCGATTGTGGTTCAGATCATGATCTTAGGTTCAGGGGTTTGAGGCCTGCGTTGGGCTCTGTACTGACAGTTCAGAGTCTGCTGGGGATTCTCTCTCCTCTCTCTCTGCCCCTCCCCTGCTCATGCTCTCTCTCTCTCAAAATAAATAAGTAAACAGTGAAAAAAAGACTTCAAATCCATCTTAATTTATATATGTGACTAACATGTTCTGTGCTTTCCTGAACAAAAAATAAAAGAATCTCTACGTAGTTTGATATAACTTCATAATGGGCTCAAATGAAAGAAATGTGAGAATTGGCAATTCTGAATTTCGTTGTTATGAAGTTTGGTTACTCTTCTAAGGTCCATATAGTTCTGTTTTACTATTGAGTGTTACAAATAATTTTGATAGGAATAATAGAAATGACTTTTCCTATAAAAATATCGTCTAAACTTTTTAATCAACTTCAACAAAAATTGTTCACAAATGTTTACCAGACCATCATCAACAGAATTTTGGTAGAGATGCAAAAAACTCTGTGTGTGTGTCTGGGTGTGTGTGTGTGTGTGTGTGTGTGTGTGTGTGTGTACGTGCGCATGCGTGTGTGCACATGAGTGTTTTAATCCATTAGAAGATTTAGTCTGGTCTGCCTGACATAAGGGTGATAGGTTTCTATCTCTTAGTCTAATTAACACCTTTAATCTTTTTTAATGGTTAGGCATTCTCTCTTTGGTTTTGAGGCATGCTAGAGATAAAAGCACGGGAGGCTGGAGGTTAATCTTTCCTGTACTTTATTTCTTAATTTCTGCCACAGGGATTCCCTTTCTATCATGGCTATTTATTCAGGAACCCTGATGATATGCTTTGAGTAAGAGACAACAGATAGTTGGTTTAGAACTATCATTCAATTACTTAGATATCAAATTACAGGGGCTTTAATTAATAGCTATTACTTGAACACAACTCCAACTTCTTATATGTCTTTTTTATTATTATGCCTCAGAGATGAGTCAAATTAGTGCTTTTAGAATTGATATTGAAACCAGATAGCATCATACCTTGGATTATTCTAGCAAAAAGGCAACAACTATGGCAAACACCCCTCAGATTTAGTTAATCAAGGATGTTATAGATAAATACTAGTGTATTAATGATGACTTGCTTTTTATTACTAAAATGAAGAATACTGAATTCCCTGGTATCGATAATAGAAATATATTACCTAAAATTGGCAATCAGTGCATAATAGAGATTTGACTTGTCATTTTACAATTAGGATTTTTTAAGGTTAGTATGTGTTAAGTTTTTTTTTTTTTAAGTTTATTTATTTATTTTGAGAGAGACAGAAACAGAAAGAATGAGCTGGAGAGGGGTAGAGAGAGAGGGAAAGAGAAAATCCCAAGCAGGCTCTGTGCTGTCAGCACAGAGCCGATGCAGGGCTTGAACCCACAAACCGTGAGATCCTGACCTGGGCTGAAATCAAGAGTCAGATGCTTAACCAGCTGAGCTACCGAGGCGCCCCTATGATTAATATGTCTTACATAAGGTAATACGTTCTCCATTTGCCCCAAGAAAATTTAACATATTTTAAGTCAAACTTTTTTTCAGAATTTTTGAAAATATACTGAGATTTTATTCGTAAAAATGCATTCTTCTTCAAAATCTTCCATTTGGAATTTTAAGCAAACTATAGATGTTTAAGTATTTTCAGATTAATAAAAGCTCTTCAACAGATTCATAGGACTTGAGATTTCAGCAAAAATATTGTATATTAGATATATATATATTTATACATCTTCAACAAGTTTTGCTTTAATTGAGCCGATCTGTCATCTTTTCAGAACTGTAACCAAGGAAGAGCTTTTGAAAACGGACGGTTTCTTGAAAAAAAAAAAAAAAAGAATTAAAATATTCTCATTTTGACAAGAAATATTAATGTAAATATTCCTGCATTACATACACATATTCTAAAGATCTTTAAGTAAATTTAGGTAGAGCTAGGAATCAAGGAGTGCTAATTAAATATTTAAAAACGGGACAAATTCCATAGAGAAGGTACAAATATAGGTAAATTATAAGTTAAAGCACTTTCAGAATTCTCTATTATGAGCTTTTTAGAGTGTTTGGTAAAACATATGCATGGAACACATTTGCCAAGAAAAATATAATAATCATCTCTACCTTTATTTTCTGCTATGGGCAATGCATTTATTCTGCATATATAACTATATAAAGTATAATATATGGGTCTGAAAGAGATTTATTTTCTTTCTATAATATTCTCTTTAGTGATTTGTGAGGGAAAAAAAGAATGAATAATATGAGTGGTCTAATGAATTACCTGCTTTGTATCTTCGGAAATGCAACTTGCCCAGTATAAATAGATGATTATTATTCATTCTAACTTTTGTTTACATTTCTTTCAGACGATACAACTTTTGTGTGCTCGTTGAAGAAAATCTAAGTAAAAAACACAGTTTTTTCTGTCTTATCTCCTCTCCTGCCATTCCACTCACTAGCTACTTGTTCTTGACCAAAATAATCATTGACCTAGAATGACTGTTAAAGTCCACATCTGAAACTGACAAATGAAGATGGTGTCTGCTTTGAATTGTGTGTGTGTATAAACCAAATATGTTTTTAAAGTTCCTAGTACACAGACTGCACTTAACAAATATTAAGGATGACTTCTCATTTGAGAGATTTCCCATCTTTTAAATAGCTCCGTTCATATCACGTGACCTATTTGGTAGTTTAACAGATATAATATGTTATCTTTTTTGCAAAGCCAGGAAACCATGATTTAAATAAGTATTACCTTTCCCAGGAAAGATCATCTTTTTCCTTTTCCTTTTTCCTTTCCTTCATTATTTCTATTTATTTTCTTTATTTTTTATTTTTAATTTAAAAAAAAAATTTTTTTAATGTTTTATTTATTTCCAGGAGAGAGAGACAGAGTGAGCAGGGGAGGGTCAGAGAGAGAGGGAGTCACAGACTGAAACAGGCTCCAGGCTCTGAGCTGTCAGTTAGCACAGAGCCTGACACGGGGCTCGAACCCAGGAACCGCGAGATCATGACCTCAGCGAAAGTCGGACGCTTAACCGACTAAGCCACCCATTTTCTTTACTTTTAATTTTTTATTGTTTTATTCATTTCTGAGAGAGAGAGAGAGAGAGACAGCATGAGCAGGGGAGCGTCAGAGAGAAAAGGAGACACAGAATCTGAAACAAGCTCCAGGTTCTGAGCTGTCAGCACAGAGTCTGATGCGGGGCTCAAACCCATGAAACTGTGAGATCATGACCTGAGTCAAAGTCGGATGCTTCACCAACTGAGCCACCCAGGCACCCCTATTTTCTATTTTAAGTTTATTTATTTATTTTGAGACGGAGCAAGCGAGAGAAAAAGCGAGTATGCCCACGTGCACACGTGAGTGGGTGTGGGGGTCAGAGAGAGGGAGAGGGAGAATCCCAAACAGGCTGCACACTGTCAGCTCAGAGGCCCACGTGGGAATCGAACTCATGAACCATGATATCATGGCCTTACCTGAAGCAGGATGCGTAACCAACAGCCACCCAGGCACCCCTCATTATTTTTATTTTAAGCGTCTGAACCAAATGCTTTGCTGCCATTCCAGCTTCTTTTCCTTTTCTGATACAATCATTGTCTCATAGCAACAATAGCAAACTAATCTGCAATAGAAATCAGAAACCATAGAACATGGTAAGTCTGCAAGGAGATTTGATAGTGCAGTTGGATGTGTTGTAGTGATGTGGGCCACTCACAAGAATGAACCTTTGTGCTCTACCCCTCCCTGCACTGTCAGGAGCTAAAAGACCTAGCTCCTGGCTTTGTTTCCCTTTGGAAGTCTACACCCATGGGGCCCACTCATGGGAGTGGTCACACACATTCAGCAAGGTCCCATTGTTGGGGTTTTATGCTTGGCTCTCCAGTCTTGAAATTCTTGAGAATTTTATCTGTAAATTTGCAGCCTGTAAGTGAAGTGATATGGGACATTGGAGCATATGGCCAGAGCGTAGAGCCTGGCTCGCACGCTCTGCTCCTCCTCAGGATGGGTTCTCAGGCCAGGTCCCAGCTCCTCGTCCTCTGCTTCCTTATGCCCTGGGCCCTCCTCCTTCCCCTGCCCCAAGACTGCTCTCCCTCTGCCTGGGGCAGCCATCCATATGAGATGGCTCATTCTCCTTCCCACTTTGACCACTCTGGCCTGGGGAAGGACATGGGGTGGATTGGGGTAAAGGGTGCCTACTGGTATTTCAGGGAAGCCAATGGCAGGAACATCCCTGCTCCAGTAGGAGACTCAGTGGTGTTGAACCTATCAGTCATCATCCCAGGTCCAAGGGCACAGCGTGTATAGGTGTAGGGGCTCCAATCTCTGAGGATGCCAGTAGGGCCCTTCTATGTTCAGTATCAGTGGTGAGAAGGGGAGGCTGATGTCCTTGAGCAGCCAGGTCTGCAGGTCTCTCAGGCGGCTTCAGGTAGGCCATCTGGCAGTGGTGGCCCGCATGCCTATCAGGGTTCAGGCTGGATCCTCGGGCTCCAGCAAGTGTGTGCACTTTGTGGGCAAGTATTTCCATGGTGAATGAGTGTGACGGTAAATGGCAAATAAAAGCAATGTGACAGGTCAAGAAAGAAACCACAAAGGAATAAGTTTTATATTTTATTACCTTTGATGACACTTAATCTTTTTTTTTTAACAAGAGACCCTGCATTTTCATGTTTCACTCAGCTGAAATTACATAATAAGTTCTGCCTTTTGGTTTGTTCTCTGAATCTTCTGCATTGGCTACCGAAGACTGTATTCACCTTACCTCCCCTTCACTCTTTCACCCCAACCAGTTACTTTGAATCCCAGCCAGAGAGCTGATCTGCTGAGGGTACTATGCAGCCACATTGCCCCGTGACTTTGCCTGCCCTAATGGTGCCTGAGAGAAGCCACCTTGAGTCAAATGTTAACTCCAAAATGTATAGTAGTAGTTCTAAGGGGTCCTTAAAAGCATATTGGAAATATTCTCACATATTCCTAACTTTGACTTTACTATGTATTCCTTAAGGTTTGTCATTTATTATTTTTTTTTACATTTCATCAATATTTCTTGATTGCTTACTAAACACCATGCACTCTGCCAAGTACTGGGGCTACATTCATTTATGCAACAGATATTTATTGAATGTTTACTAGACTCTGAGCTCTATTCTAGAGATTAAGGATATAGTGGTAAACAAGAGAGCCAAGATATTGGCTCTTGTGGAGTTTATATTTTAGTGGAATGAGGAGGAATAGACAGACAATAAACAACTAAATAAATAATGTCCAGCTTTTGTAAAGTTTAGCAATATTTAGAGATTCCTGTAATTGTTTGAATTTTTAAATTACCTTCATAGAACAGTGATCACACAAACACACACACACACACACGCACACAACCTACTCTTTCAGATACCAGAAAATATAGATTGGTTTTTCTTGCATAAGGAATTATTTTTGTCTATGTATCCTATATTATCAATAGCAAATGGAAGTTAGTGATAGATATAATCAATAAGTCGCATCTGCTAAAGGAACACAGGTTAAGGAAGACTAAAATGCTTGAGAAAATTATGAAAGAAGCAGGTATTAGGCAAAGAATTTTAGACATTAGTTTGTAGATCATGTAAGACACTAGAAATCTGGGGGAGACATGGTTGGAAATGAGACTTTTTAAGAGATTCATATAGTGGTAATCTATTTGGTGGCTTGGTTCACATAGTAAAAGTGAGGGATCAATTATGATGCTATTGAAACTACACAATTATAAAGTGACAAAAGTTTAAATTAGGGTAAGGATACTTGGATAAGACATAAAATGTGGATTGGGGCACCTGGGTGGCTCAGTTGGTCAAGTGTCTGACTTCGGCTCAGGTCATGATCTCACGGTTCGTGGGATTGAACCCCGTGTCAGGCTCTGTGCTGACAGCTCAGAGCCTGGAGCCTGCTTCAGATTCTTTGTCTCCCCATCTCACTGCCCCTCCCCTGCTCATGCTCTGTCTGTCTGTCTGTTTCTCTCTCTCTCTCTCTCTCTCACACACACACACACACACACACACAAATAAATAAACATTAAAAATTTTTTTAAAAGTGAGACATAAAATGTGGATTGACCTGATTTGGGATGAGTGCTATGGAAGACAGAAGAATAAAAAATGACTGACATTGTAACCCTCATTAATAAAGAGAAGAGTGGAAAGTTTCACTGAATCAAAAATAGATAATGAACTTAAAACAATAACAACTAACTAAAAACCAGTGTGTACCCCTGGCATCCCATCACCCAATGTTGTTAAAAGCTGGAACCTACCATTTTCCCCTCTTCACTAGCTCCTTGACTGTGTCAGCTCAAAACTTGACAATGTGGCTGACAGTCCCATTTGCCCTAAGAGGCCAAATAGCATTCACTGTCATTGCAAATAACAGCATTTCCTCAGTGAAGGTTGAACTAAATTACTTTAACAAGGCTAAATTAAAAATCAAACATGTTGATGCATTTAATGTGAGGCACAGAGGACACAAAAGATCATCAAAAATGAGTAGCAATATTGATTGTCATAAACAACCCTTCATGGAATAAAATAGATTCAGTGCTGACCCCTTGAAATGCAGTTACCCTATTTCTAGTATATTTACTCATAGGTTATGTAATTTAGGAGAATTATTTCTTTTTGGCTATACTTTACTTTTAATGTGTTACCTTAACCTTTCTTTTCTTACCACATTTTTCTCTTAAATGAGGATAATGGTGATAATGATAATTCCTATTAAAGCTTAGAATTATATGAAAATCTTTCATTCTTTCATACTAAATGTATAAAATAGATGAAATATATCTAATTATACTAGCCTCACAGAGAAAATCTTACAGATTTTAAATACGTTCTGACAAATAACTTGGATATTATGAAGCAGCAAAAGTTTTATTGACTCTGCTCAGCTTTTACTTTATTTCCATCCATTTTCTTTTTAAAAATTTTTTTAACGTTTTTCTTTATTATTGAGAGATAGAGAGAGACAGAGCATGAGCATGGGAGGGACAGAAAGAGGAGGAGACAAAGAATCTGAAGGAGGCTCCAGCTCTGAACTGTCAGCACAGAGCCCAATGAAGGGCTGGAACTCAAACTGTGAGATCATGACCTGAGCTGCAGTTGGATGCTTTATCAATTGAGCCACCCAGGTGCCCAATTTCCATCCATTTTCTAATGGAAGTATGTGCCATGCCACTGCCTTACTATTTCAGAAGTCATTCTGTATAATAGCACAGAATGGTCTTTTAATTTGGTTGTGTTGGAAAATATCATGAGATTATTTGAGATTTGGTTAGATTAAATTTTTACAGAAGACCTTCTTAGGTTATATACAACAACTCATTTCTAAGAAAATTGAGATGAAGTTAAAAAAAATTGGGGGGCAGAAATCCTGGGCATTAATGTACTTTGTTATTGAAGGTTTGGTGATCTCCTTTCACAAATTTAGGGAAAAATGTATTTTTAATATGTATTATTTATCTTCATAGGCAATTTCACCAACTACTAGAATAACATGTTACCATCCTAAAGCTCTAGGTAGAAAAATTTAAGAAAATTTCTATCTACAGTGTCAAGCTGCAGTAAGTATTGCTCCTAGAGTTTAAATATAAACAAGCACAACTTGCTTTCATAAGTTGATGATTCATCCAGCTATAGTAGGTTATTATAGGCACTTAGATGTATTTTTTGAAGAAATGCATAAGTCCTTTATATGTTTAATTACTATAAAGTATGGTAATCATTCTTTCCTACCTAATATCTGTTATCAGAATCACAGTACTGGGTAGGATATGAAACAGATTAAGAGTTCTTATTTTTTTCTTACTGTATATTCAAAATGTAATCCAGCCCAGACATACAACATTGCATGAATCATATCCCCATTTTTCAACCTAATATCCCAATGAATCCATAATTGTGCCTTCAGTCATTTCTGCCAACCCTACAACAAATAGATCCCATCTTTAGCACATTAATTACCCTACCCAGGTTTTGTCTCTAAAACACGGATTCGATTATATCCTTCCTATGCTTCAGAGCTATGTCTATAGAATAAAATTCCTTTTTGTGATATTCAAAGTCCTTCAGAATCTGGCTTTGGCAACCATTTTATTCTCTCAAAAAATAATTACTACACTCTTGCTCATGCTTGAACCTCTGTGGTAGCAGGGGTTTCTGGGGACAGGGGAGGGGAAGACGGGTCCCTGCCCCCATGTAGTGCATGGTGAACAAGCAATTACAATCCAGTATGATTAGCGCTTTATACTTGTGCATGTGTAAAGATCAGCTCAGACTGGAATGGTGTCTGAGACTTGTTTAATGGCTAGTTCATCAGATGGAAAGGAAGTGAGTGGATCTTCTGGAAAAGGACAGTCACTTACACAAAGTCTCAAAGGCATTACTAAATGCAATATGTTCCAAGAAAGGCAAATAGTTCCATACATACACTGGTGCAATGGATTTCAGGAGAGCCTTAGGTAAGATGTTGGAGGCAATGACAAGTAGCTTTCTGTTCAGAGGGTTGCGGTTTTTATTAATCTATGGAAGGAATCATTAAAGCATTTCTGAAAAGGTACATGAAATATTATCTGTGGGGGAAATAGAACAAAGGAGAATATACAGAATAGAATGAGGATCTGTGCAGAGGAGAGCAGGTAGTTGAGCTAAAAGGTGTCAGCTGATAGGATATAAAGGCAGGGCAGACCAGTGAAATGTAATTAAACCAGCATTGTTGTAATTTCATGATGAGGAGAAGAAAAAGGAGGAATGCAAGATGACCTCTCTGTTTCCAGCTAGTGCAACTGGGTCAACGCTGGTGTAACACTCCAAGAAAGAGAATGCAGAATCTGGATCAAAGTAGGGCAGAGAAGAGATTAAAAGTTGGTTTGGGTCCTGTTGAACTCAAGTCCCACTGGAGATGTGAGTGGAAGTGTACCATATGCAATTGGATAGAGCTGTGTCTCGTTCAGGAGATAATTATGGACTTAACTATTACTCTGGGAATCATTGGGAAGCGGCTGAATGGGGTCAAAAGGTGGCCAGTGATAGTTCAAAAGTCATATTCAAGACAAATTCTTTTCCAGATCAGATTTATAGATAAATTTGTTGCACCCTTTATTTGCTCCTAATTTTCTCTCCTTCATTTTCTTTGTATGAAGTTCTCACTGAATTTGCTCACTTTTCCTTTTAGACACATTCTTCACTACCAAATATATTGCAGCTACTACATGATACATCAGTGAAGTTTACAGCTATTGGGTTAAAACGAATTCTCATGATAAGGTTATTATCATACCTTTTAAAAATGATAGCATGTTTTTGTCTCTTGTTTAATTAATTAAGAGCCAATCTTATGATTACCTATTCCATTTGAGTTGCAGCATTCATTGAAGGTGTACTAATTTTACAAAACACACCTTTAGTACATTTTAGCCCTCAAGTTTTCACTACCTACCGTGAGAAATTTACTTCAAAGGCATATATATAGTTTTTACTTGGATAATCTGCCTGAATTATTGTATGTATTTATTGTTACTATAGATTTATTCTTTGTTCATCTCCTTAATGTTCAGTACCATGTATTAGTCTCTATTTGGCCCAATTCCACAATGATTTCAGTTAATTTGCTTGAATGCCCTAAATCACCCACAATTTAAAAACAGAAAACAATTCCAATGGATTAAGCTAAAAATGATTTTAAAAATAGGTAACTATACATCAAGTTCTCATTCATAAAATCTAAAACTTTGGCAAATTACTCTCAGGATGTAGACAAAAATTTAAATCTCACTGGCATTCAATTAAATGCAAAATGAACATTTTCTTTTTTTTTTTTTTTAAATTTTTAATGTTTTTATTTATTTCTAGGGGAGAGAGAGAGACAGAGTGAGCAGGGGAGGGTCAGAGAGAGAGGGAGACACAGACTCTGAAATAGGCTCCAGGCTCTGAGCCGCCAGTCAGCACAGAGCCCAACGTGGGGCTCGAACCCACGGACCGCGAGATCATGACCTGGGCAAAAGTCAGACGCCCAACCGACTAAGCCACCTAGGCGCCCCCAAAATGAACATTTTCTAAAGATAAAAAAATTCTGATAAATATTCTAATATTTTGTACAAAGAAAAGGTTATAAATAATCACATTATAAAAATAGTATCCAAATACAAGGAACCCAAAGCATAAGACTGGGTAAATAGAGGAAACTATATTTCTTCCTTTTCTAAAACTATCTAATAAATCAGACAAATAAGGAAACACTTCAGTGATTCTTACATGTGTCACTTCTTTCAGCCATGAATCAAAAATGTTACGCCAGTTCTATTATCCTTCAGTAACAGAGCAGTTTTAGGCTTACAGATAAACCAAATAAAAAATACAGAAACCTGAAACTGGTGACAGCTGTTGAGTTTTAGTTCTTCCATAAGACCTATAGAAAGTCTGTTGATTTGTGTAGGCATCAACATCAGGAAGATTTGAGGCATTGCAGAACTTTCCTGAGCTTGGTTTGCCCCTCATAAAGAATACAACTTCTTGAACTCAGTCATCCAGTCTTCTGTGGGCTGACACTACCATAGAACTTGGGCGGAAGACAAATGATACCATAGAAGTAAAACCCGAGCTGGAGTCTAAAGAACAATGCAAAGAGAGGAACGATTTATATAGGACCTTTCTCTGCAACATGAGAGCATATCCCCGTATGAGAGAGAAGACTAGACTCAGGGCAATTGGACTCAACTTGTCTCATACACTTACCATAAACCCTTTATATGTGTGTTGATTATTTGCCTTTCAGAGTTTATTTTGAATTTTTAGGGCAGAAAAACTATCCTGTGTGATAATGTAATGATGATAATTGACATTATTCATTTGTCAAAACCCAAAGAATGTACAACACAAAGAGTGAACACTAATGTAAACTCTAGAAGTTAGTTAATAATAGTGTGTCAATATTGGCCCATCAATTATAAGAAATGTACCATACTAACGTGAGGTTTTAATAATAGAGAAAAATGTGTGAGGGAGGAGAGAGGTATATTGGAATTCCATAAGTTTTGTTCAGTCTATGTTTAAACCAAAAACTGATCTTTTGAAAAAGTCTATTAATTTAAAAATATCAAATCGCTCTCTGTAAAAATACGAACTCAAAAAAATACAAATAAGGAAAAAATTACCTAAGATCTTACAACTCAGAGATAACTACTCTTAAGATTTTCTTTTCTTCTTTTTTTTAAGTTTCTTAATTTTGAGAGAGAAAGAGCATGACCGGGGCAGAAACAAAGAGAGAAAATCGGAAGCGGGGCTCGATCTCACCAACCATGAGATCATGACCTAAGCTGAAATCAAGAGTCTGACACTTAACTGACTGAGCCCCCCAGGTGCCCCTTAGGATTTTCTGGTAATCATTATTCATTCTCTGCTTCTGTCTCTCTGCGTCTCTCTCTCCTTTTCCTTGTCCCCTCCCACTCCTTCATTCCCTTGCATTTTATTATTTTTCAGAACTCAAGGTAGAAACATAGAAAAATACTGCCTCTGCCTGGATTTTAATCCTGGTTCTGCTTCTGAATAAATGTGTGGATTTAGACAGGATATCCCACCACGTGTACTTGTTTCCTCTTTTGTAAAATAGGAGCAATTGCAGTTTTTACCTCATTGGATTGTTGAGGGGATCGGATGTAATAATACTTGATCTTCCTGCCTGGTGCATAATGAGTACGTATGCTATTCTCGTACTCCTTCATATTCTTATTGTTAATGCAGTGTTAGTCCACGTCAATGAAATGGAATGTATATCATCATTTTTAAGGCTGCTAACACCATCAACTATTTTTATCAGTCCCCTTTTGATGAACACTGAGTTTACTTCCATGCGCACAGGAGCATGGGTGGCTTTTATATTATGCTGTAGTAAATATCCTGGTCCATGAATCCTTATTGATTTATCATCTCCTTAGAATAAATTCCTATTCATGGAATTTCTGGACTCCCAATTAATTTTAGGATCAATTACCTTTAGGTGGTGTAATGGCTCGCCATGAACTCTTACTTACTTGCTTCTCCAGTTTAACTTCTGAGCAGCTTCCATTCCTCCCTCACCTTCCAATCACATTGAGATACTTGCAGCTCATCCAAATGCACTCTACCCTTTCTCCTTCCTCGGGCACTTGCATAAATTTCTCCCTTTGCCGAAGACAGAGTCGGCACACTTTCTCTTTATCATCCATCTCCTTATGTGTATTTCTTACTAGACTGCAAGCCTCATGAAAACATCTATTTCTGTCTCTACAGGGTGTCTCATCTCCCTTTTGACACCAACCGAAATAACGTTTCTGCTGTTTTAGACCAGAAACCCTTTGCTGTCCTGAAATAAATCAAGACCCTGATTTAATTATCCATCTAAATGAAATTTTATAAAAATTGATGTGGCTACATTGTGTATATCTCATTTACCAGTGCAGCTTCTCATGGCTCACTGAGACCCTAAAAGCAGCACATAGTTTCTGGCCCAGAGTAGGACCTTGGATTTGGGAGGCTCCATTCCATAAGAATTTATGCTAACAGTTTACATGTTTTTTATATTTACCATATCAATTTTTCCTGTTCTTGATCCAAAGTCAGCCTCAGAAAGACCAAGGTGGGGATGACTTTCAAAATTTTCTATTTTCCTTTCTCATGTGTTTGAGTCCTGAATAATCCCTAGGACTGTGAATATGATGCATTTTGTTTTTGTGATGAGCTTGTGTTAAATGCCACTGTTGACCTTAAAGAAGATTATCTGTGTGAGTCTTAGCTAATCACAAGTCCTTTAAAAGCTGAGAGTTGTCGCTGGAGGGAGGGAAGATGGCAGAGAAGTAGGGAGCTCCATACATTTCGCTCGCCCCCATCTCTCAAACAGAGAAGTCCTGAAGCCATAGGACACTGAACCGCAGGAGTCTGGGAGGAAAAGAGGCAGAGTCCACTAAGAACACAAGGTGCGTGAGTGCAAACTGGGGAAGATAAAAATGGGCCAGCACCCGGGGACACGGAGGGAGAGAAGGGAACCCCCTTTGCAGGGAGCTGTGGAGAGTCAAGGCGAAGAGAAAGAGCGGCTGAAACTTCTTACAGAACTGTCCCTGGAGAAGAGAAAACCTCAGCTTGGGATGGAGAGTGATGCTATTTCTAGCTGTGGTGCTGACTTTGGGCTGGGTGCCCCGGTCCCAGGTGGTGCCAGGAGAACCTGCTCCGCTGCTCTCCCGGCTCAATCCCCGGCTGGGAAGGGCCTGGCCTGTGGGATTACCTTTCAGGCGGTATCAATAAAGAATGCAGACTAAGACCTGGAAACGAGGCAGGGCTTGGAACACAGAACAGGGCCCAACTTGGCTACGCCCACGGCACAGGGAGATCGGACCCAAAAGAGTGATTTGCAACACGGTTTGAGAAGGGACTGGGGCGCCGCCATTTTCTCCCCACAACCACCAAGATGGGACCTCAGGGAGTGGCCCGCAGGACCGCAGTGGAGGCTAAGACCTGACTACACCAAATCACACCACATCCATCCCCACTAGAGAGCTGCTTTCTCTTTCTTCTTTTATACCAATGCTGGGGCAAGACCAACATGGATGCACTGCCATGATTAATTCTAGATAATTCTTTCTATTCAGATATATTTTCCTTTGTCTCATTCATAACCCTCCCCCTGCTGGACTGGGCACTCTGGTCACTGGCTTGCTTAAACAGTCACATCTGCTCCATTCTCCAGATGTATATTCTACACCTCCACCGCTACCTTTCTATCTCTCTCTCTCTGGAGTAATCAGACTATATAGTTTCTTTGAGTAACATTGTCTTCGTTTCTTTCTTTTCACCTCCTACCATATTCTCCTCTTTCTCTCTCTGAATTAAGCCTCTTAGTCTCTGCCTGGTCATTGCCCAGTTTCACTTTCTCCTCACCCCTGTCATTTCTCTCTTTGTATATGTTCTCCCATCAGCACTGCATGCACCCTGCTCTTTATTTGTAGCTGGGAATTCTGGTTATATGCTTTTAGACTGTCCTTTGTCTCTTGTGTTTTTTTTTTCTTTTTCCTTTTCTTGTTTTTTTCTTTTTCTTTTTCCCTTTCGGTCTGCTTGTTTGTTGGATTTGTCTGTGCGTTTGTGTGCCTTTGTTCCCTGTGTGTTTGTCTGTCTATTTCCCTTTTCAGGACTACCTCAAGAAACAAGCCAAAGTATACATGGCGGAGGGTCCCAAGTACCACTACAAGTAGGGAAATAAAATAATCAAAGTCTCGACAAGAGAGACCAAGAGACACCATTAAAAGAACACTTCCTGAATGGACAGGCCCTGGACAGTCAATGAGCCTTCTTTAAAATAACAGTACTTGCAGGTGCAGAGCACATAACAAGCTTTTAAAGCTAACAAGAGACAGAAAGCTAGCCAAAATGATGAAACAAAGGAATTCTCCTCTAAAGAAATTCTAGGAAGAAATGACAACTAAAGAAGCACTCAAAACATAACTGAACAAGAATTTAGAACAATAGTAATAAAATTAATTGCTGGGCTTGAAAAAGGTATGGAAGACATCTGAGAAGCTATCGCTACAAAGACTATGCAGCTTAAAAATAGTTGTGATAAATTAAAAAATGCTATGAGGCGCACAATAAAATGGAGGCTTCCAATGCCTGGATTGAAGAGGCAGAGAGGAGAATAGGTGAATTACAAGATACAATTATAGAAAAAGAGGAAACCAAGAAAAAGAGAGATACACTGATCCAGGAGCACGAAAAGAGAGTTCGAGAACTGAGTGATACAGTCAAATGGAACAATATCCATATCATGGAATTCCAGAAGAGGAAGAGAGAGGGAAAGGAACTGAAGGAGTCCTTGAACAAATCATAGCAGAGAATTTCCCCAATCTGGGGAAGGAAACAGATGTTGAAATCCAAGAGGCACAGAGAACTCCCCTCAGACATAACTTGAATCAATCTTCTACACGACATATCATAGTGAAACTGACAAAATACAAGGACAAAGAGAGAACTATGAAAGCAGCTAGGGAGAAAAGGGCCCTAACATACAAAGGGAAACCTATCAGTGGTGACAGACCTATCTACTGAAACTTGGCAGGCCAGAAAGGAATGGCAGGAGATCTGCAATGTGATGAACAGAAAAGACTATGCAGCCAAGAATCCTCTATCCAGCAAGCCTGTCCTTCAGAATGGAAGGAGAGATAAAAACCTTTCCAAATAAACAGAAATTGAAAGAATTCATCACCACTAAACCAGCCCTACAAGAAATCCTGAGGGGGACTCTCTGAGGGAAGTGTTGCATGGAATGCAAGGTACCAGAAGCATGAATCCTACAGAGAACACACTGACTCTAAACCCATATTTTTCAATAATAACTCTGAATGTAAATGGACTAAATCCTCCAATCAAAAGACATAGGGTAGCAGAACGGATAAAAAAACAAAATCCTTCTATTTTCTGCTACAAGAGACTCATTTTAGACCTGAGGACACCTTCAGATTGAAAGTAAGGGGATGGGGAAGTATCTATCATGCTACAGGAAGTCAAAAGAAAGTCGGAGTAGCCATACTTATATCAGAAAAACTGGACTTTAAAATAAAGGCAGTAACAAGGGAGGAAGAGGGCATTATATAATAATTACAGGGTCTATCCATCAGGAAGAGCTAACAATTATAAATGTCTACTCACCGAATATGGAAGCACCCAAATACATAAAACAATCACAAATAGAAACAATCTTATGGATAAGAATGTGCTAATAGCAGGGGACTTAAATACTCCACTTACAGTAATGTATAGATCAACTAAACAGAAAATCACTAAAGAGGGGCGCCTGGGTGGCTTAGTTGGCTAAGCTTCCGACTTTCGCTTAGGTCATGATCTCACGGTTTGTAGGTTCGAGCCCCGCGTCGGGCTCTGTGCTGACTGCCAGCTCGGAGCCTGTGACTCCTTCTCTCTCTGACCCTCTCCTGCTCACGCTGCCTCTCTCTCTCTCTCCTAGAAATAAATAAAAAACATTAAAAAAAATTAAAAAAAAAAAAAAAAAAGAAAATCACTAAAGAAACAATGGACTTGAATGACACATTGGGCCAGATGGATTTGACAGGTATATTTAGAACTCTACATCCTGAGGCTATGAAATTCACTTTGTTCTCAAGTGCACATGGCACATTCTCCAAGATAGATCACATACTAGGTCATAAAGCAACCCTCAATAAATATAAAAGAATTGAGATCATATCACGTACACTTTCAGATCACAATGCTTTGAAACTTGAAATCAACCACAGGAAAAAGTCTGGAAAACCTCCAAAAGCATAGAGGTTAAAGAACACCCTACTAAAGAACAAATGGGCCAATCAAGCAATTAGAGAAAAAATTTAAAAATATATGGAAACAAATGAAAATGAAGATACGACAATCCAAACTCTATGGGATGCGGCAAAGGCAGTCATAAGAGGAAAGTGCATTGCACTTCAGGCCTATTTTAAGAAATTAAAAAAAGTGCAAAACAAAATCTAGCAGGGCTCCTAAAAGAACTAGAAGGAGAGCAACAAGAACACCCCAAACCCAGTAGAAGTAGAGAAATAATAAAAATCAGGGCTGAAATAAACAATATAGAATCCAAAATCACAGTTGAACAGATCAATGAAACCAAGTGTTGGTTTTCTGAAAAATAAAATAAAATTGATAAACCTCTAGCCAATCTTCTTAAAAAGAAAAGAGAGGGCACCCAAATAGACAATAACATGAATAAAAATGGATTTAATACAACCAATTCCTCAGAAATACAAGCAATTTTTAAGGAATACTGTGAAAAATTATATGCCAACAAACTGGACAACTTAGAAGAAATGGACGAATTCCTAAACCCACATACACTACCAAAATTCACATGGGAGGAGATACAAAATCTGAACAGACCCATAACTAGTGAAGAAATTGAATCAGTTATCAAAATCTCCCAACAAATAAGAGCCCTGGGCCAGATGGCTTCCCTAGGGAATTCTACCAGACATTGAAATCAGAGTTCATACCCATTCTTCTCAAGGTATTCCAAAAAATAGAAATGGAAGGAAAACTTCCGGACTCATTCTACGAATCCAGCATCACTCTGATTCCCAAGCCAGCCAGAGACCCAGCAAAAAAAGAGAACTACGGGTCAATATCCTTGATGAATACGGATGCAAAAATCCTCAACAAATACTTGCAAATTGAACTCAACAGCATATAAAAAGAATTATCCACCATGATCGAGTGAGATTCACTCCTGGGTTACAGGATTCAATATTCACAAATCAATCAATGTGATAGATCACATTAACAAAAGAAGAGATAAAAACCATGATGAGAGATAAAAACTATGATCCTGTTGATAGATGCAGAAAAAGCATTTGACAAAATACAACATCGCTTCTTAATAAAGACCCTCGAGAAAGTCGGGATAGAAGGAACTTACTTAAACATCATAAAAGCCATTTATGATAAGCCCACAGCTAGTATCATCCTCAACGGGGAAAAACTGAGAGCTTTCCCCCTGAGACCAGGAACTTGACAAGGATGTCCACTCTCACCACTGTTGTTTAACATAGTGCTGAAAGTCCTAGCATCAGCAATCAGACAACAAAAGGAAATAAAAGGCACCAGAATTGGCAAAGAAGAAGTCAAACTTTCACTTTACTCAGACAACTTGATACTCTATATGGAAAACCCAACAGACTCCACCAGAAGCCTACTAGAACTGATCCATGAATTCAGCAGAGTTGCAGGGTACAAAATCAATGTATAGAAAAAGGTTGTATATTTATACACCAAAAATGAAACAACAGAAAGAGAAATCCAGAAACTGATCCCATTCACAGTTGCATCAAAAAGCATAAAATACCTAGGAATAAACCTAACCAAAGATATAAAAGATCTGTATGATGAAAACTATAGAAAACACATGAAGGAAATTGAAGAAGACACAAAGAAATGGAAAAGCATTCCATGTGGATCAGAAGAAAAAATATTGTTAAAATGTCATTACTACCCAAAGCAATCTACACATTCAGTGCAATCAAAATCCAAATTGCATCAGCATTCTTCTCAAAGCTAGAAAAAAGTATCCTAAAATTTGTATGAAACCACAAAAGACCTTGAATAGTGAAAGTAATATTGAAGAAGAAAACCAAAACGGGAGGCATCACCATCCCAGACTTTAGCCTCTACTACAAAGCTATAATCATTAAGACAGTATGGTATTGGCACAAAAACAGACACATAGACCAATGGAATAGAATTGAGAACTCAGAATTAGACCCACAAATGTATGGCCAACTAATCTTTGACAAAGCAGGAAAGAATATCCAATGGAAAAAAGACAGCCTCTTTAACGGATGGTGTTGGGAGAACTGGACAGCAACATGCAGAAGAATGAAACTAGATCAATTTCTCACACCATACACAAAAATAAACTCAAAATGTATAAAGGACCTAAATGTGAGACAGGAAACCATCAAATCCCTAGAGGAGAAAGCAGGAAACATCCTCCTTGACCTCAACCATAGCAATTTCTTACCTGACACATCCCCAAAGGCAAGGGAATCTTGAAATGAACAAGAGCAAAAATGAACTCCTGGGACCTCCTCAACTTCTGCACAGCAAGGGAAACAATCAATAAAACTAATAGGCAACCGACGGAATGGGAAAAGATAGTTGCAAGTGACATATCAGAAAAAGGGCTAGATCCAAAATCTATTAGGAACTTACCAAACTGCACACCCAAAAACCAAATAATCCAGAAGAAATGGGCAGACGACATGAACAGACACTTCTCCAAAGAGGACATCCAGATGGCCAACAGACACATGAAACGATGCTCAGCATCCCTCCTCATCAGGGAAATACACATCAAAACCACACTGAGATATCACCTCACGCCAGTCAGAGTGGTGAAAATGAACTAATCAGAAGAGCATAGATGCTGGTGAGGGCGTGGAGAAATGAGCACCCTCCTACCCTGTTGCTGGGAATGTAAACTGGTGCAGCCCCTCTGGAAAACAGTGTGGAGGTTTCTCAAAAAATTAACAATAGAACTCCCCTAGCACCCAGCAATAGCACTGCTAGGAATCTACCCAAGGGACACAGGAGTGCTGATGCACAGGGGCACATGGACCCCAGTGTTCATAGCACCAATCTCAACAATAGTCAAAACATGGAAAGAGCCTAAGTGTCCATCATCGGATGAATGGATCAAGAAGATGTGGTTTATCTATACGATGGAATACTACATGGCAATGAGACACAATGAAATCTGGCCATGTGTAGCAATGTGGATGGAACTTGAGGGTGTTATGCTGAGCGAAATAAGTCAGGCAGAGAAGGACAAATACCATATGTTTGCACGTATAGGTGGATTAGGAGGAACTTAACGGAGGACCATGGGGGAGGAGAAGGGGAAAAATAGTGGGGGAGAGGGAGGGAGGCAAACCATGAGAGACTCTTGAATGCTGAGAACAAACTGATGGCTGATGGGGGTGGGGGAGGGGGATGATGGAGGAGGGCACTTGTGGGGATGAGCACTGGGTGTTATATGGAAACCAACTTGACAATAAACTATGAAAGAAAAAAAGAAGCGGAGAGTTGTCTCCATCTGGTTGCACAAGAGGAAGTCAGAGATTGGATGCATAAGGACTTGACACACCATTACCTACTTAAAGATGGAGAAACCATGTGACACAAGGAATTTTGATGATGTCTAGGATCTTAGATCAGCCCTAGCCAGCTGGCAGCCAGCAAGAAGATAGAAACTCAGTCCTATAACTGCAAGAACTCAGTTTTCCTAATAACAGAAATGGTATTGGATTTTTCTTCAAGTCTCCTCCATGAGAACTCAGTTTATCCAGCACCTTGATTCTAGCCTTGTGATATCATAGAGCTCAGCCAACAGAATTATACGGTGATAAATGGATGTTGTGTGAAGCTCCTAATTTTGTGGCTATTGTGATAGATGAGAAAACTATTACAGTGTATGTAGTGATTACAGCAAGAGTGATGCAGAATAAGTGCCCAGGTGTCCTTGAAAAATACCTCTGCTTCCTATTTTGAGAATTCTTGAGAATCCATACGTATTTGTCCAGTGAATGAACATGAATAAAATCAGTGGGGGACATAAAAAAGAAGGCACACACTGGAAAAGAACTATGGCCTTCTGTGGGCGGTACCAAGGTTCTGCACAGCTGCAGAACCCCTGATTCCCTCTCAACTGATGATCAATGACAAATTCTATTCATGTAGCTGATAATTCGGCGCTTGAGACTTTTAACCTCACTTTTTTCTTTTAAACTTAATGACTGTTAAAATTTTTCTTTATGGACTAAAAACATTTCTACAACTGTGTAAAAGATGTGATAGGGAGTGGGATGAGGAGAGAAGTCCCCTCTCCAGGAGTGTAAGGTATTATCATGAATACCAGTGCAAGTTAATGGTAAGGAAAAGACCTCTCCACTAGTAAGGGAGTCCTCACCTAGTAAATGAATTAAATTCAAAGACTCAGAAATATTTGTCAAATGCTATTAGGCATTTGGCAAAAAAAAGGCCTATTTCTGTACTTGAGAATACATTTATAACCATAGATTGGAAAGAAAGAACTAAGAGAAATATCAGATGAAACAGAGGCATGAACTAGTTCACTAAAGACATTACTAAATAGTCATGGATTTTGAGATCTGGTGGTCAATCCACTGGTAGCTTGAAATCAGTCTTTTATTGTTTTCCAGCTCTACTGAGATATAACTGCATGTAACAGTATGTAAGTTTGAAGGTGTACAATACGATGGTAGAAATCAGTCTTGTTAGGGATATTTAATCAGCAAACACTATAAATCAGGGCTTTTTGGGGAAAGGTTGGGCCATAAGCACACTAACCCTTCACTACTTTGTTTTCATATAATGTGCCAAGTGCCTTCATGTCTAACTTAAAATAAAATGATTGTCCATAGGTAATGCATGGGCTAGTAATTTGTAGATGGCATAAGTACATTCCAAAGAAATCTCTAGTCAGAATTAAAATGACCTGAAGATGGAGTTAGTTGTGGCAAAACTTCTTGAGGGCGTTCGTATTCAGGCAGGCCTTCCTGAGTCAGCAGTGAGAAAAAGAAAGGGATTTCCAGACAAGTAGGGGAGATTATTCAAATCAGAGACATGAAAAGAGCAAAAAACCATAGTGAGATGGCTGCATGGGTGTGTTCATTTCCTATCACAGTTATAACAAATCGCCACCAATGCAGTGGCTTAAAACAATGCGAATTTGTCACCTTACTGCTCTGAATGTCAGAGTAAAAAAAGAAAAATATGTCAGCAGGGTTGCGTTCCTTCTGGAGGCTTTAGGGGAGAACCGTTTCCTTATAACTTTTGCTTCTAGAGGCTGCCTGCATTCCTTAGACTGTGGCATACATCACCTTGACCTCTGTTCCCTTTGCGGCACCTTTTCTCTGGCTCTTCTGATTCCTTCCTTAGCTTAGAAGGACGCCTGTGATTACAGTGGGCCCAACTGGATAATCCCGGATAATCTCTACATCTCAAGAACTTTAATTTAATCATGTCTGCACAGTCTCTTTTGCCATGTAAAGTAACATATTTAAAGGTTTTGGGATTTAGGATATGGACATCCATCTTTGAGAGGCTTGTTATTTTTCCTAACACAGTGGATAACACCGGCCAGTTGATTATGGGTCTTAAATGGCAGACTGCAGAGATTACAGATTTATTGATATCGAGCAAGGGAGTGATTTAATGAAAATAGTATTTTAATAAAATTAATATTGCGACAGCTGGCTCATCAAAACTGGAAACGGTTTCTGTAGTAGATTACTCATAGTAATCTATGTAAGAGTGAATAGACTGCGCACTAGGGACTAGCACTATTGTCAGACTTTGGCATGGATGGATATAAAAAAAGTTATTTGATTTTTCTAATATGTACGTAACAGTTTTTGGGCGGCAGAACTTACACCTCATACTCCTAGCACACTTGAAATATATCATTCGATGGTTTTTAGTATATTTGCAGAATTTTACAACCATCACCTAAGACAACTGTGATACGTTTCATCACCCCTAAATAAACACCTGTTCTCGTTAGCAGTAACTTCTCATTTCTCTCTAATACCTCAGTTAGACAGAACTGTTGACCTCTCTGTCTCTACAGATTTGGGCCTTTTACATAAATCATATAATATGTGGTCCTTAGTGACCAATGTCCTTCATTTAGCATGTTTTTAATGTTCATCCATCGTGTAGCATGAATCCGTATTTTGGTCTTTTATTGCCAAATAATATTCCATTATATAGAGGTGCCATATTTATTTATCCACTCAGCAGTTGATAGACATTTGGGTTATTGCCATTGTTTGTGCTAAAATGAGTATGTTTTTAGGAATGTTTGTGTACAAGTTTTTGCGTGGACATATACTTTCATTTCTCTTGGTATATACCTAAGAGTTGAAATGCTAGGTCTTATGGTAACTATGTTTAGAGGAACATTTTGAGGAACTGCCAGCCTAATTCGCAAAGTTGGATGTAACATTGTACATTCCAACCAGCAGTGTACACGGGTTCCAGTTGTTCATTCCTTTGCCAAATTTGTCAAAATATGTCTTTTTTATTTTAGCCATCCCAATGTGTGTGAAGTGGTGTCTCGTTGTGCCCTTGATCTGTGTTTTCCTAAAGACTAATGATGTTGAAGGACTATCCTTGTGTTTATTTGGTCATTTCTATATCTTCTTTGGAGAAATAGCTATTCAGATCTTTTGCCCATTTTGAAATTCTATTATTTATCTTTTTACTACTGGGTTGTAAATTTCTTTACATACTTTGGATACAAATCCCTTATCAAATGTATTGTGGAAATATGTTCTCTTGTTCTGTGAACTGCCTTTTATTTTCTTGGTGCTATCCTTTGAAACACAAAAATAATTTAATTTAATGAAGTCTAGTTTATCTATTTTTCTCTTCTCACTTTTGCTTCCTGTCATATTTAGGAAGACTTTGGTTACCTGATGTTAAGGGAGTTTACTTCGATATTTTCTTCTAAGTTTTACACTGAGGTTTATGATCCATTTGCATGGTGTGGGGCAGTGCTCCAAGCTTTATTATTTTGCATGTGAATATTCGGTTATCACAACACCATTTGCCAAAAAGACTCTTCTTTCATCATTGAATTATCTTGGTACCTTCATCCAAAATTAACTAAACTTTTCACATGAGAGCTTATCTCTGGATTCTCAGTTCTATTGGTTTGCTTTTTCATGTTCCCCTTATTCTAATAACTCACCCTCTTGATAACTATAGCTTTGTTGTAAGTGTTGAAATTGTGAAGTGTATCTTCCAACTTTCTTCTTCCATTTCACGACTTTTGCCTATTTTGGGTACCATGAATTTTTACATGAATTTTAAGAACAGCTTGTCAATTTCTAAAAAAGAATACTGCCGAGGTTTTCTGTGGAATACATTGAATCTGTAGAACAATTTGGGGAGTATTGCCATTTTACCAATATTAAGTTTTCTGATCCAGGAACTCAGAATGTCTTTGAATAAATAAATTCATATCTAAATAAAGATCTTTCATTTCTTGCAACAATGTTGTTACTTCCAGAGTGTATTTTATGTCTTTATTTTAAAATTTTATTCCTGGGGTGCCTGGGTCGCTCAGTCAGTTAAGCAGCTGATTTCAGCTCAGCTCACGATCTCACTGTTTGTGGGTTTGTGCCTCGCATCGGGCTCTGTGCTGACAGTTCAGAGCCTGGAGCCTGCTTCAGATTCTGTGTCTCCCTCTCTCTCTGCCCCTCCACTGCTCATGTTTTCTCTTTCTCTGTCTCTTGAAAATAAATAAAAACGTTAAAAAAATTTAAAATGTTATTTCTAAATATTTAATTCATTTTGATGACATAAATGGAATTGTTTTTCTTAATTTCATTTTTGATTGTTCATTTCTAGTGTATGAAAACATAATTGATTTTTATAGATGATGTGAACTCTGCAAATATATAGAATTCATTTACTGGTTCTAATAATATTTTTGTTGCTTCCTTATGATTTTCCAGATATAAAATCATGTCACTTGTAAGATTTAATCTTATTTTTCTTTTCTAATCTGGATGCCTTTTATTTCATTTTGTTGCCTAATTGATCTGGCTAGAAACGTCAGTACATTGTTGAATAAATGTGCTGAGATAGTACATACTTTTCTTGCTTCCCACCTTAGGGAGAATTCTTCAGTATTTTATTATTAAGTATAATGGTGGCTTTTCGTAGGTGCTTTTGTCTGGTTGAGGAAACTCCCTCCCATTTTCAGTGCGTTGAGTGTTTTTATCATGAAAGGAGATTGGGTTTTGTCAAATGATTTTTCTGAAACTACTGAGATGATTATATGGCTTTGTCCTATTTTCTATTAATATGATGTATTATATTAATTGATTTTCAGATGTTAAACCAACTTGCATTCCTGAGATAAATCCCTCTTACTTGGGTTGTATAATCCTTTTTATGTGTTGCTAGAATCTATTTGCTGGTACAATCAGTCCTCATTATTTGCAGTTTCCATATTTGCAAATTCACTTACTCACTAACATCTACTTGTAGTCTCCAAATCAATGTTTGTGGCACTTTCGTGGTCATTTGTGAGCAAATTTTCAGTGCACAGAACACTGAAAATT
Organism: Proteles cristata cristata; assembly: GCA_017311185.1. NCBI lineage: Eukaryota > Metazoa > Chordata > Mammalia > Carnivora > Hyaenidae > Proteles > Proteles cristata. The sequence continues at coordinate 155,554 of JAESUZ010005645.1, read as the reverse complement.
TTGTTAACCATTTTGCACATTTCAAGTTGAAGTTGAAAGAGACAATATTGTTTTCTTTTCTTTTTTTTTTTTTTTTGAGTTTATTTACTTTTGAGAGAGAGCGAGAGAGCAAGTTGGGGAGGGGCAGACAGGGAGGGAGACACAGAATCTGAAATAGGCTCCAGACTCCGAGCTGTCAGCACAGAGCCCGATGTGGGGCTCAAACCCACAAAACTATGAGATCATCACCTGAGCTGAAGTTGGATGCTTAACTGACTGAGCTACCCAGGCGCCCTGAAGAAGACGATATTCTGCTTTCTTATTTCATCTTTTGTATTTTAAACACCTATCCTTCTGTGGCCTATTTATTGTCATATTTTCCATGCATTTGTGACACTTGTTGATGATTTGGTGTTTAAAATGGCTCCCAAGATTAGTTCTCAAGTGCTATCTAATGCTTCTAAGTGCAAGAGGGCTGTGATGTGGCTTACATAGAAACTGCTTGTTAGGTATGGTTTATTCACCATGAGTTATAGTGCTGTTGGTCATGAGTTCAAAGTTAATGAGTCAGCAATATATTAAATAAAGTGCCTTTAAACACAAACACACATAAAACAAAGCTATTATTGATCAGTTGATGAAAATGTTGTGACCAGAGGCTCTTGAGAACCTAAGCCTATATTACTCTTATGAGCAATGGCTCTATTCACTAATTCAGGGTTCTCAGTGATTCTATAGAACACAACTTCTGCAAGTAATAACACTCAACTCTAAGGATTTTTCGGAGAATTTTTGCGTATTTATTCACTGGATAATTAGTTGGTGATTTCTATTTTTGTGATGTGTTATTCTAGGTTTGATATCAAAGTAACCTTATTAGGTCTTAATCTAATGTACTGAGACATGTTCTTTTCTCTTTTTTGGAAGAGTTTGTGAAAATCTGTTATTAATGATTTATCTATCTATCTTCTATCTATCATCTATCTATCTACTTATTTATTTTTAATGCTTGGTAGAATTTACCAGTTGCAGAGGAGAGACTGGATCTTGGCTTTGCTTGGTGGAAAGTTTAAAAATTTTTAATAGTGCAAAAATTAGGAAATTTCTAATTGTTCAGAAAAAAGTTAACATAGCAGAGCTAAGATCCTTAGAAAGGCTAATTTACAGCTGGCTGATATCTGGGGACTTGGACTTGGGGAGGGTTCCCACCATTCCCAGAATTGATAAGAGTAGCTCACTGTGCCTTACCTATTTACACAAAGAATATGCTTTATGCAGAATACCTGCCTTTCTTCTGGGAGTCTAGAATTTTGATATGTACTAGGCAGATGCTGTCTACATGACCAGCCCCAGGATGTTGAGTCTCTCGTGAACTTTCATGAATCAACATTTCACATATGTTGTCACAATTTTTTATTGGGAGAATTAAGTACCCACTTTGTGACTTCAGTGAGAGATGACCCTTGGAAACTTACACCTTGTTCTCCTTGGACTTTGCAACATGTACTTCTTCCCTTTGCTGATTGTGTTTTGTATCCTCTCACTAGCCATGGTATCCTCGTAGCCATGAGTATAATCGTATGCTGAGTCATATGTCCTCTTAGTGAATCACTAATCCTTATGGTGGTCTTAGAGATCCCCAGTATACTATTCAATCTCGTTACCTGTTAAAGGCCCATGCAGATTTCTTATTTCTTTAAACTTCAATACTTTGTTTCTTTTCAGGAATTTTTCTGTTTCATCAAAGTTAACTAATTAGTTGGCTGTAATTATTCATAGTACTACTTTATAATCTTTTTCTTTCTATATGGTTAGTAGTAATGTCCCCTTTCATCAATCTGTTAAGTCCAACTAAAGGTTGTCAATTTTGTGGATCTTTTCAAAGAACCAGTTTGTATTTCATTGATTTTCTCTATTATATTTCTATTCTCCATTTCATTAATTTACACTCTCATTTTCTGCTTGCTTTAGGTTTAACTTGTTTTTCTTTTTCTAGTGTTTTAAGGTAGAAAGATAGCTTACTGATTTGAGATCTTTCTTATTTCATTGTTATTTTTATTGTAAAAAGGCCTTTGCATACTATAAGTGTATAACTATAAGTTAAAATTTCTATTCCTATCAGATTCCAAGTCCTATACACACCAGCAATGAAATATCCCTCAAATTAGTTATCTTAACCAGTTACCAACACTCAAGTCCAGCCATGCAATTTTTTACATGGAGATATAATTGACACATACTATATTATTTTTAAGTTTATAACATAATGATTCTTTATACATATATTGTAAAATGACTACCACAATAAGTCTAGTTAACATCTATCAGTATACGTAGTTAATGGCTTTGTTTTCTTATTGATGAGAACTTTTAAGATCTACTTTCTGTAGCTATCATGCTGCACAGTATATCACCAGGGCTTATTTATTCTATAACTGGAACTTTGTACCTTTTGATCATTCTTCACTCATTACTCCCACTCCCAAAACCCACCTCTGGCAACCAGCTCTCTCTATCTATGAGATTTTTATTTTCCCCCCAAATTCCACATATAAGTTAGATCACACAGTATTTGTTTTTCTCTGTCTGACTTATTTCACTTAACATAATGCCCTTCGAGGTAGCGTCTTCAAGCTAATTGATTCTTTTGCCTGTTTAAATCTATTGTTGAGAGTTTTTAGAGAATTTTTTGTTTCAGTTATCTTGTTAACTCCAGAATTTCCATTTGGTTCTTTTTAAGTTTCTTTCTCTTTGTTGATATTCTCTATTTGATGAGACCTTGTAATTAATGCCTTCATTTACTGAAGGGTGATTTCCATCAGATCTTTGAACATATTTATGATGACTGCTTTGAAGTCTTTATTAAGTCTGACAACTAGACCCTCTTACAATTAGTTTCTGTTGCCTGCTTTTGTTTCCATGTGTAGGTCATACTTCCCCATTTCTTTACATGTCTCATAATTTTCAATACTAAATTGTAGCAACTCAAGGTCTCTCCCACCTCTTAAGGGCTTTTTATGGTTGCTATTTGCAAACTTATTTGTTTGTTGACATTCCTGAACTATTTTAGTAAAGTCTATTTCCCCATAGTGTGAAGTCACTGGTGTCACTCTCTAGTGGGTACAAAGCTGGGCATGCACAGTCACTCTGAGATGACAGAGGTTTTATCAAGCTCTCTTAGACTTTTCTTTTCTCTGGCCACTCCAATACTAGGCTACCTTAATTGTCAACTAATTGTGCTACTGTGTTTTTGCGATACTCTGGAAACTGAGTTCCCCCCCAGCCTAATTAAATTTGAGCCCTGTTACAGGGATAGTGTTGAAACCAGTCTTTAAGGTTTATTCTAATCCCAGGAGAGTTCTTCCTATTTGTCTCTTACCCTGATTCTCTTCTATATACTAGCTGGTGTTAGGTCTTGCTTGTTGCTCTCATGGATTTTAGCCTCTTCTTATTGATTACTACCAAAATCTCCACTGGTTTTGAGAGCAACCTTCGAGGTGAACTTTAGTTCCTTTAAGAGAGATCCTTGGAGGTCTCTATCACGGCCTACCTCACCCCTTGGAAAAGATCTCTGAGCCACTGCTTCAGAACTGGGAGTGGACACAGTAGCCTACTTCTTTAGAGTGATATCCCTGCTTCAGTGGTGGGGGACTGAGGAGGAGAAGCGCCCCCCCCTTGTCTTTCCCACTCATCTCTCTCCATGTGAAATCTCCTTCCTACGAGCAACCTAGGTATTAAAAGGCTGTTATTGTCAGTCTGTTAAATCTGGAGTAGAGCATCACCTACAAGTGGGGGCTTCATGGAGAAAAGGAGTCCTTGAACTCTTAGATGTAGTCATTGGGAATTTAGTTTCTGTAACATGGAGCTAGGAGAAATGGGAAATGCTGGTGGCCTGCCCCTTCCAAGGAGATATCATAACCCTTGACTAGGAGCATGGGGGAGTGGGGCCCCTGTCTTCTTGGTCATGCCTGCACAAAGTAGACCTTCTGTCTTGCTGAGCTGGGAGTGTGAGCTCTTTTTTTTTTTTCTTTGTGTTTTGTTTTATCAAATCTACTGTTGTAAATTTTCTTGAAAAAGAAATTTTCCTTGATTTGTTGTAATCCCTGGGACAGCTTCCAGATATTTAGAGCTCTTTTTTTGTGTGTGTATAATTTCTATCATTTGTTGTTTCACTATGGGGGGTCTGAGGAGCTCCTCTCACCACCATTGACAAAGTGGTCATCCTCAGTGTTAAGAAACTTGCACTGGTATTACTTTGGAATGAAGGAAGCACAATATGAGAGAGAGGAAACAATAGCTGAATAACCTTGAGTAAATTATTGAACCTCAGTTTGGTCAACTGTAAAAACGCAGATAATAATAGTTCCTACATCACAATGTTATTTCATGAATCGAATTTAGACATTGAATATAACATTTAGCATAGTGCCTGTCACACTCCACATATCTAAAAAAATGTGGTTGAGCAACTGAATGAATAAACATTTGGAACAGAATAGGTGTCTTCCTTGTTAATCAGTCCTGCTCGCAGGTCACTTTCCCTCCTTCTTCCCTGATCATCACCATTTTGCAATTTTTATCATTAGATTATGCCAATGTCATTGTTTGTTTGTAGTAGTCATCTCTACACCACACTGGGTCACTGTCATGCTCTCTAATATCCCTTCTTTCATAATTCTTAATGATTTCAATATCCACACAAACTTTTTAATACTTTGGCTCCTCACTTCCTTGATTTTCCCCCCACCAAATGATGGTGTTTCCTTCCCTACCTCAACCTTACCTCCATGCTCATTCCTTTGGCCCTTTTTCCCCAATCACAATGACTCTGCCATCAAGTCTACTTTACATATCCAACTCTCTGATTCTCAACTCCTTTCTTCTCAGCCCCACTGAGACCTACTCAGCATCAGCTAGCCAGCTTTATACTTCCCCGCATCTCCTAATAATCTTTTATTTCCTTCATACCTACCTTAAACTTTGTGTTCAATCATTATAATCTCTCCCTTTCATATACCATCAACCCTCACACCTCTCTTGTTTCATTATATTATCCTGATGGAACTATAACTCTAGTAAATTAAAACTTTCTTTCTGTGATGTACTTCCACCGATACAGGTAGATGAAATTGAATACAAGGGAATGATAACTGATATTGCTTTAAATTCATGATCAATATCTTCAAGGGGGTTTCTTAATGTAAGCATAGTATATTTTCTTCATCCACTTTCCCTACCACTCTGCTGGATGATTTTTCATGATTTCTTCTATTTCTTCAAACTGCCAGGACCTCCTACATCATCCTTACTTCCAGTTGATGTCTTAGTTTCCCCTTTCACTGGAAAAATTGAAGCATTTAAAGAGAACTTCTGTAAATTTGTAGTGATGCATCACGCACCTTAGAGTATCTATACTACTACATTCCACAGCATCTCCTTTTCCCGTGTTCATTCAGGTCTCTACCCAGGCTGTGTCTCTATCTGTGCACAAGTAATTTTACCTGTCCTGCATTTCTCCATACTTTCAACAACACCATTTTTTCTATGTCATTAGCATATAGGGATACTATTAATTCGCTCATCATAAAAACCCTCACTTGATACCACTTTGTTCTACAGCTATGCCCAAGTTTTCCTACCCTTTATAAGCAAAACTTCTCAAGGAGTTTCTCTATCTACTGTTACCAGTTTCCTTAGTGCCATTCTCTCTTGTATTTACTGTAATCAGGCTTTTCTCTCCTAGTCCATTGAAATTGCTTTTCTTTTCTTAAGATCACCAAAGACATTCATATTGGTAATTTTAATTGCCGGTTCTCATATTTGCAGTACCTGTAGCATTAGACACAATTGGTGCACTTCTGCTAGAAACACTTTTTACTCTTATGTCCATCACTTCTCTGACATTTCTGACTACTTCTCAATTACTTTGCTGGTTCCTCCTTATTTTCCTGAACTATAATTCTTCCATCTTTTTTCCTACCTTTATTCACTACCAACATCATGTGATTTTCCTCTCATGGGATTAAATACCATTTTTATGTTTATGACAACAAAAATTGCATTCTGCAGTGAGATCTTCCTCTTAACTTCAAATCTATCTATCTTTCCAACTGTCCAGTCAACATACATTTATGTATCAGATAGCTCCCATGGAAAGTGCTTAAAATCCTACCAGGAGCATTCAGCTTCTGCTCACTTACCTGTATTGGTTAGTGGTGGTGACATCCTTCTAAGTCCTTGGATCAGAAACTTTGGTATTAATCTTGATTCCTTCTTCTTATATCTGGTCCATGGTATCATTGTCTCCCTCCTGAATTATTGCAGCACTTTAAAAATGGATGTTTTAGCTTCTACATTGGTCCCTGTAGTCTATACTCGACTGCCTATTTAACATTTTAAGCCCACCCTGAGATTTCATGTATCCCGTCTCTGCTTTATGTTACCACTTTAACACTCATTTTCCTGATTTTAACATTTTACCGTTATCATGTTTATTATCTGTGTCCCTCCATAGCATACATACTGCATGAGGGCAAATAATTTTTTTTTTTTCACTATTTTCAAGGCCTGCAAGAATGACTGGCATCTAGGTAGAAGCATGAACAGTTCATTTTGTCTTTCTTTTTTAATAAATAACGAAGAGCCTTATAATAAATTTTGGAGAATAGGACAGGAAAGAAAGGAGGACGATGTCCAGGAGGCAAGAATTTTAGTATAGAGGAGATAATTAAAACCCTTGAATGGAAAAAAATATGTAAGTATAAGGGAAAGTCAGCAGAGGAACAACAAAGAGAATCTCTAAATTGGGGCATAGAAAGAAGAAAACGCCAGTTGGTGAAAGATACAGAGAGAAAAAACCATAGACAATATCATGGAAACTAAAAATGAGATAAGCGGTATAAAGTATAGTGGAGTATCTGAAGAGGGTCGGAATAAAGAAATCCAATTCCATTAGAAAAATGATTTAATTGAGCAGTGTCAAGATATTGATGGGTCCGTACATCAGATGACAGGAGATGAAGGAAGTAAGGGATGCCCTTAAGAACAGTGAGGTCTGGAAATGGGTTGCTTGTTTGAGGATCTTAGCTGTAAAATAATGTCAAATAATAGGACAGTGATTATAATGGAGCGGTGGTTTCAAATTGGAAGACTTTCAAGGTTTTGGAAACTCAAACGTATTTCAAGGAGAAATAGGAATCAAAGGGATAAAAAATACAGGGACACCTGGGTGGCTCAGTCGGTTGAGCGCCTGGTTTCGGCTCAGGGCATGATCTTGGGGTTGGTGGGTTCGAGCCCTGCATTGGGCTCTTGGCTGAATTCTTGCTTGGAGCCTGGAGCCTGCTTCACATTCTGTGTCTCCTTCTCCCTCTGGCCCTCCCTGCTCTCTCAAAAAATAAAATAAATGTAAAACATTTTTAAAAAAAATATAAAGAGTGATCACTAATACAGAGATGCGGTCTCTTTGGAAAGATGGATCCCATCCAAGACAAAGGTCAGGTTTTACTTTGAGAAGAGTGTGTGTGTGTGTGTGTGTGTGTGTGTGTGTGTGTGTGTCCGTAAAGGGCATCATGGGAAGAGAATTACTGTGTGAAAGTGATAACAGTGAACTGATGGCCAACAAGTCCTCCTAGGGATTGATTAGAAAATTCAGTATTGGGAGAACATCGTTTTAAGTGTCTAATATTAAACTGACATTGTGAATTGCCTTTCAACTTTGGTGGAGGCCTCTCGGAAAGTCAGTAACTCTGACTCTCAAATAACCAATACGTGTGCTTTACTCTGCAAGCATGTGGAGTGATTTTGTGGTTAGTGCACACATAATCCAAAGACTCTGAAAGCTCTCAGGCTGTGAGTAGATGTTAGTCTGAGGCAACCACAATTGGTGCTTGGTTACAAAGTAGTGGGGTTCTCCCTCTGGACTGTCTGCTCCAGGAAAACTCCTCCTTCGACTCTGCCTGAGGCAGGCCTGCAGTCTGATTAGAACCTGGGAGGAGAGAGACTTCTAGAAAGCCCTGGTTCCACTGCTTTTCTCTCTCTGATCTTGCCCCCTTAACCTATTGATGCCCAGATTTTTGGAATCTGTACCTTAATTTCCTCATCGCCCATCCTAAGAGCTTAATAAGTAATTTGTATAGTATCTAAAAGACATTAAATTTAACGCTGCTGATGTTGTGGGTTAAGAAGGAAGATTACTCAGTTTATGAAAAAAATAGTAGTGATGATTGTGATGTTGAATATGCTGATTTACTTCCAAAAATATATTTGTTCATTTGTGAGTTCTGTCACGGTAGTTATTTTAATACAAAATTGAATGTTATTCCTGGCTGGGTAGAAAAAAGGCTGGTCTTTGAGGAGGGTCAAGAAGAATATTTTGTGGTAAAGACTCATGTTGATTTAGTGCAGTCCATTCATTGTTATTACTATTGTTATGTTATGTAAATAAAACTGGCCTTTCTCTTCAGTGCCGTGGTATTGCGGATTTAATTAAATTTGAAATTAGGGCAGGGCAGGGAGGCTTATCAGTTTTTAAAGAAATTAAAAATGGGTTCTAACAATTTAGAGTATAAAGCATTGTCATCTCTTTAAAGTTAAGATATTAAAATAGGTTCTTTAATCAACCACTGTTATATTAACAGATTCAATCCATTAAAAGCATTCAATAGAACTATATTTCCTACATAAAATTATCCCACATCAGCATTGCTGCATGGTATGGAAGTGACCAATGGAATGGTTTTTACTTAATTGAAGGTCAAAATAATTCTGATTTTTTTTTTTTTGAGTAGGATACAGAAATAGTTTCTGATCAGCTATATTATCTGAAATAATCTCAAGTAACATAGTGGGATAATGACCATTTTGCCATTTAAAATCTTTCTATTAAAGGCATTTTAGTTTTCAACTAATAAAAATTTCCCTTATTTATTTATTTTTTTGGTGGTACTTTTCTGAGCTGAGTGTTTTTCCTTCCTGGAACATGGAAAGGTATCTCCAGAAAAGGAGATAAATATGTGGGGTTTTTTTGTTTGTTTGTTTTTGTTTTGTTTTGTTTTTGCTTTTCATTTTGTTTGTTTGTTTTTCACTTGAGCACTAGTATAGAGGTATCTGTGTTCAATATTCAGTACTTACATATTAAATACAGTTCATTCATTACAGATTATTTGCATCCCTTTCTAATTACAGAAGATTTGTATCTAGTGGAAAGTCATTATTTATAATCTTTGGCCAATTTAGTTAGGGCATTAGTTAAACCTTTATTCTTTCATAATATGAGGAAGTAATTATGATAGAAGAAAGAAATGCTGATTTAAAAATAGAGGCATTCTTATGTGTTTTTTATAGGAACAAAAGAGTTTTAAAAATAGTTTTAGTTTAGATTAATTCATATTGCAGTGTACAGTTAAGAAAAGAGTTCACCTTTGGGATTAAAATGTGGAAAATCCATAAGCACCAATAGTGAATTTATGATGCCCAGTTGCGCATGCAAATTTGACTTAATCAGAACTTTTGTCTATTCGTATAAAACTAAAAAGACAGTTGGTCATATCAATCATAGTATAAATAATGATCAGTATCAGCAGAGTATAGCCAGTGAAATCCATGGTTTTCAGTTAAGAGAGCTAGAGATTTTTAATCCACATTATAAGAGCTATCTTTCATTTTAGTTCAATAACTACCACTTTATTTTCTTTTTTAAACACAGCCTTTGTTTATTTTTTCACAATTAAAAAAAACATTTTCAACATTATTTAAAGTAAAAGAACAAAATCTGGGATTAAAAAAGAAACAGCTGCCCATCTGTCCCATCCCCACACAATTGTTCAAACTGACAAGCATTTATTCTGAGACCTTATTTCAGCAAATGTGGAAACTTGTGCATTTGCAAATGACTAAAAAAATCATACTGATATTTTGGTAGCATTTTATATTGCCTCCTTCATAGATGAAATATGGTATTCCTTTCTTACAAAAAAGAGAGACCTTACTATGTCACGTGATTGATTGCTATAGAGTTTTCCTTTAAAAGACATATCTGACAACGCAGAATAGCAGATTGCATAGATGGTATTCATACCGTTCTGCTTTATAACAGAAAACTTGTTTAGTAAAGTACATTTTAAAAATGGGGATTGTGTGTCGTGAGCAGAACAGTGTTGCAAAGGCAGCTAGAAAATAGACAATGTGCAGCTGTCTTTTGAAGAAAGCAATAATATGGCTACTAGAAGATTTCTGAGAATGTCTGGTATAAATTCCAGCCTCTGACCATGTGACTGAGTCTAATATCAGCAGAGGGAAAATTCCTTCCATGTTAACATATTTCTGCTTCAAACATTCTGAATAGACAAACTTACCTTGCTGGGGTATCTCATGTATGCGATTTTATAAACAGAGGAAAATTACACAGTCCAAGCCCCAACTTGAAGATAAGGTGTTGAGGATATAATTCCAATATCTTGCAGGTACATGCGCATGCCTTGCTTTTCAACATGCATATAAAATGGCTACATGTAGAAAGGCGTTATAACCATGGTAATTGTCGGGATAAATGAATACCGAATGTAAAAATTGTCACTATGACATGTTTTACACTACCTACGTGTTAAAAATTCTTTTATGCCAATAATTTGCATAACATGCTTAGACAAGCATATGTTGTCCCTCAGTTTCTTAAAAGAAATGACCCAAGTTAACAGTGCAGTAAGAAATGTCTTTATATTTCATTATACACAGATAGTGTGAGCTATAGATGAACCCACACTAACTAGAAGAAAAAAGAAGTACGAAATTTAGAGAACTGTTAAACTGATAGCTTAACAACAGTAATATATATAGACACACACACACACATACTTTGTTTATATATGTATGTATACATATATACACATATACATATATATTGCAATTTTAGGAATTTATCCTTATGAATATCTTTCATGTTCTGTTTCTTCTGAAGATAACTTCAGCCTGGACGGTTGAAACAAATGTTGAATATTTGTATTTACAATACTGTGACCGTACCTATTTGATGTTTAATTGGAAAGGTTTAAATCTATTAATCTAAGTATCTATAACCAGTACAGTAGTTTTCTAACACATACATTAAAACCATTTGTCAAATCTGAAGAAAAACCAGGCTCTGGAGATTCTTGCATATTTTTTTAAGGATGGATAATCACTTTATTAAAATAATTGATTTAAGCATCAACAGTGGTGACTTTAACCTCGGTTCCGAGCTATATCACCTATCATGTACTTCTTTTCCAAATGTCACCTACTAAAAAGCAAGCATGTTACTTTAATAGACCTACTCCAATAATATAAAATGTGCTGTAAGAAGACTTTCTGCACAGGAGTCCTGGCTCACTGTGCTGCAGTGAAGCCATCACAGTCTGCAAAATAATACAGCCGACTTCTGGGCTTAGGGAATTCATGCCCAGTGGAACAGCTGCGTTTGTCTTCTTCTGACTCTCCCTGTTCACCTGAACTATAATATACAAGTGTCATTTGTCAACTTTAACTTGAAGTCGTACACCACTTTGGTTGAAGAAGGGTAGCAAACACAAATAAGACTTTTATCAGAAATAGGAGAATCAGTGTCATTACTCAATAGAATGAAATATCATGGGGATGAGAAGGTTGACCTAGATACCATATTCTTGCAGGAGATTTTCTATATAATCACCTGAGAAATAACTAATGAAATATAGATAGGTAGTTTTGTGTTTTGTAAAATTTGTTCTCAGATATTTCAAAGCAGGCTTTTTACCTGCATAGATTGGGGGTCACCCAAACTCTGTTGTGAGAATTAAAATGTCAGATGAGGTATATAAAATACCTAGTTGCATACAACACAGGGGGTTTTTAATAAGTAATAAATTCTCTCCCCCTTCACCACTTTGGATTTATCTTCAATCTTATAATTTTGACACCTGTAATATTAAGATTTAATTCAACAGTACTAGATTTTGTGTGAACTCCCCTTTTCTTCTAAGGAAGCTTCTGACTTGTAAAGTTCTCAATAAAGCTCTTAGTAAACTACCGCTTTCCTAAATAGGAGTCATCTGGATAAAGACTAATGAGTGAGCCTGCTTTTCCTCTCCATTTGGGACGTGAGCAGCAACCATCTTCCACTCCCCATATTTCTCTGCCTTTACCTAGATGCTCTGGGTGAAGCAAGTTTACCTTGGCGGGGTGGGCAGGAGGCTGAGAGGAGATTCATGGAACTGAATCAGAAGCTGGGGAAGAAGCATCTTTTCAATAGCCGTTCTCTGACAGCTGAGGTACATGTTACTTGTTTCATGTCCTAGGCTATGCTCCATCCGTCTTGTACGCCTATATTAAACCAACAGATGTCAGCGTCAGGAAGCACACCCACAGTGTTATCTCCTTGGCAAGCCTGCAGGTACATCAGTGGAAGATACTTTATTTGGTACCTGTTCTAGTACCTCACTGTCAGTTTCTTATAGTAAGAAAGAAAGAACTTTTATAGTATATACACTGGCATATCGATATACATTTTTTATTTCTTTGCTTTAGTAAAGATAGAAAACAACTGGTTGGATTGAAATGATTATTTTCTCTTTAGGATCTGCTGTCATGGGGTGGATCAAACACTGGACTAAGAGTAAGGTTTTTGGGTTCTGGTGTCATCACTTCCTTACCTTCTTGTTCAAGACAAGTTGCTCACACTTTCTGAGACTGTAAATTGGGTTAAAATGGTATTTTTAATTGCCCAGAATACTGCCTGTCACATAAAATAAGAGGATGTGAGATATTATATTAATTCAATAATCCAAGTTCTTTTAACCTTCCTATTGTAGAAATTCGCATATATATTTTCACATATACATGTACAGGCACACATACATACTGATTTAATATTATAATCGTGTCCTGTTACTTCCTTTTGCGTTCTTGACAATAATACATTGTGGCTGTCTTCCTATTTCATTATATACTGCAACTTCAGTTTTAATTTTAGTATAGTATTTCCTTGTATGTATACACTGTAATTCAATTATTTAGTCCCATATGGGTGAATGTATAGACTGCTCTTAATTCCTTATTATTACAAATAATACTGCAATAGCATAATCGTGCCATCTTGGTTTTGCATTTTGTTTATGTTGGTCTTATTTTTAGAGACAGAATTTTTAGGGGCGCATGGGTGGCTCAGTCGGTTAAGCATCAACTTCGGCTCAGGTCATGATCTCACGGTTCGTGGGTTCGAGCTCCGTGTCAGGCTCTGTGCTGACAGCTCAGAGCCCGAAGCCTGCTTCAGATGCTGTATCTCCCTCTCTTTCTGACCCTCTCCTGCTTACGCTGTCTCTCCCTCCCTCATAAATAAATTTTAAAAATCATTAAAACATTTAAAATTTTAAAAAAATTTAAATTTAAAATTTTTTTAAAAAAGCAAAAAAGAAACAGAATTTTTATATAATCAAATTTGTCCACATTTTAATGTTTGTTTGCCATTTTTATAAGATCGTTAGAAGGTTTTCCCTAAAGCCAGTTTGTAAATATTTTAGACATCACTTTCTCTGAGTGAATTCATATTTTCATTGATACAAAGTGAACTATTGCTATTTATATTCTTGTTATTATTGTTAGGTGGAAGAAATGAGGGAGAGATTTCATTTTACTTTTTTTTCCAAATGGCTAACCAGTTGTTCCAATATCATTGTTGAATAATCTATTTTACCATTAATTTGAACATTTTTTTATATACTATTGAATTTATTTCTGGATTGTCTATTAGTTTCATTTGTTTTGCTGATGTCTGCCCTGGCACCACTCTTTTCAAAATACCACAGGTCTTGTGCACAGACTCATCACGCATCCGTTATTAGCATTAGGACCTCATAGGGAAAATTCCCACCTAAACGTGAGATTGGAAATACCGTGTGATTTCAGGACTTCAAATACTGTCTGGAAAAGGTAGGTCAGAGCAGAGAGAAGTAAAAGCGGTGGTGGGGGGTGTGAAGAAAAATATAGATGAATAGCGTTGCAATTCCCAAGGCAGTTGGAAACCATATGTATATCGAGGTACTGGCTGTACTTTCCCATGCAGCACGGTGTGTATTTGTCTGTGTGTGAGGACGGGATGTGATTGGGTCCTTCCAGCACTGATATGGGCTCGAAGGCTAAGGACAATGATGACCCATTGGGCTGATTCTAGTTTCAGAAGGACACAAAACCAAGAGAAAATGGATAGATTGGGAGGAGCCCTGTCATGACGTCGTAGGTGTTGACAAAATTCAAGAGCGTGTTAAACGTGACATGTTTAACTGAGTGGGTAGACTTGTGGTCAGAGACAAGAATATTGAAGCTTATGTGGCTATGACCAGCATAAGAAATCCATTGTTCTTTTCTTTGTGCTGCTTATTTCAATACAAGAAACCTACCAGAGGGGTTAGATACAGCTTGGATAAAATGGGAGAATAAAAGCTTGATGGACAGAGAAAGTATAAAATTCTTCTGTCGTAATGGGGCAGGAAAAGGTTTAGAAGAAAAGGAGGGTAAACAATAAATTTTTTTAAACGAACTCTTATTAGGATTTGGCGCATGAACAATATACTTAATAGAAAAAGAGGAATGGAAAGCATTCTGGAAAAAATAAAAGTGGAACTGATCTAAAATGTGGTGTGGAATTATTGATGATATGGCAGGAGGGGAAAGAGAAAGTGGGTATAAATATTTGAAGGGAGTTCTCCAAGTTCAATTAAATGCTTAGTCAAGTCCCCAGATTAAATTAGATGCCAAGAAATAGTTGGCAAGCAAAGTGTAGTAATTAAGTGCCATAGGGCCAGGGAGTGCTGAGCCTCACCACATTATGCCACCTTTTCGTGGCCCTGTTCACCATTCCATAATGGGAAACTTAGTGAACGACACAAACAGATCAGAGTCCAAAATGGCACAAAAAAGGTAACTGAAACTAGATGCTAAGGATAAACACAACTGTGGCCAGAGATGTGGGTTCCAAGGACAGCTTTGCATTGGCCAAATGGGAATTTACTCTCTTGTATAAAAGACATGCCAGGCTCCTGGGGTCCAGCCTGAATGAAGGAAGATGCAGTGTTCACAGATGAAAGAAAAGCAGACTGTAAGTTAATAAGCTATTCATGTCTTTCAGATAAAGATATCCATGGACTCATAGCCTGGGCAATAACAGGAGTTTCCAACTTTTAATATAAATTCTGGAGACAGAGACTGGGTTCATGTTGCAGGCTAGGTGGAAGCTCTAAATGAAACCCCACAATATAGGCCCATTCTCAGATCAGAATGTGAATATCAGAGTCTCGAAATATCTAAGAGCTCCTACCAAAGTTCCAATGTTAATAAGCTATTTGTAAACCATGTGAATATATATATTTCACTTGTACTTTGCTTTTATTTTGATTTGGTTGTTATAATGGTGTTTAAAAATGAATGCAAGTAATCCCACCTCCAAGTCATTCATTTTGATGTCTTATATGTTTGTTTTTGTGCAGCAGGGTGGTCTTTCTGGGGGAGTTGAGGAAGGATTATAAAAGATTGCAATTAGCAGAGGGGTAACTTGGAGTTTATTTGTGCCTTAGATCAGAGTATCTAGCAGATATAGTGAATTAATTCACCTCTGATGGGTAGCTTTGGTTTTGCTGTGTATGAACACAAAGAGAAAATTGTAGCAGCTGAAGGAAATTTCTCTTGCTACCTAAGCATTTTGCAAGGGTCAGAACCCACTTAATCCAATGAGTTAGAGCTATATGTGTTGTAAAAAGTAGATATTCAGAGGTTACTTTCTACGTATTATTAAAAACCAGTAGAGGAGCTACAGAAGAGCAGGTTGTATGCATCACGGTTATAAAATAGGACTTTTTCTTCCCTCTTCTTCATTTTCTGAAGACAAGTGATTGCATCCATTCACACAACATCTTTTGAATGAAGTAGATCCAGGGACCACGATCTCCAATTTAGAGATGTGCAAATGGCTGGAGAAAACCCGCTGTGAGCTTCCCAAAGTTCAGCCAGGGGCAGAGCTGACACGAAAGCCTTGCCACTGATTTAAATGTCCTTATAATTGGCCCACATTCCTTTATATTCCTCAAGATATTCTTTTAAATGTTTATTTGATAGAAAAAGAGAAAAAGCACATGAGCAGGGGAGAGGTAGAGAGAAGGAGAGAATTCCAAGAAGGCCCCTATGCTGTCAGCACAGAGCCCAACTTTGGGCTCGATCCCACAAAACATGGCATCATGACCTGAGCCGAAATCAAGAGTTGGTTGCTGAACCCACTGAGCCACCCAGCCACCCCGTCCTTAGATATTTAAAGCCTACATCGTCACTGGAATATAAATATTTATAAAGCAGACTGGACTATTAGAATATCATAGAAATTGTAGTCTGGCATTGCTCTATACTTGATAAATGTAACTAAATCACCAACAATATCCTAAATTTCAGGTTATAGCCTCAAGTGTTTTCAGCTGAGTTGCAGAAAAGCATAGAAAGCAGAAAAGTTTTCCAATTTTATAACCAACAGCCAAGAATACATGTAATAAGTTTTATATGAAAATTACTTTTGAATGGCATTATGTGTTAGAGAATTTTGCCTAAATAAGTAAATTATCTGTGAAATGGGAATAAAGCCTATGACTGCTTTGCTTTATATAGAGTGAGGATTAATGAATAACCCTGACAGAGTGCTCTAAAATGATTGGAAAAGACTTGAAAGAGGGATTCAGGGTATTGTCAAAACACCAGGATTAATGGGAAAAGAGATTTTGTCCAAGAGGAAATGTTAATTTATTTATAATTTAAGTAGTAAATCCAGAAGACACTTATGTGTACGCTCCATTAGAATCACATCCTAAATATAAGGTTAAAGCAGTTTTATTTCATCTCCAAAGAGAAACAAATAAGAGAGAAATTTAAATTTAGGCAATAGAGATTAAGACTAGATGTTTTTAAATATTATTACTTCATAATCTGCTAATTTATAATTTGTTATAGCTCAACCAGGAATGGATTGAGCTTTAATGTAACACTCAACCTTTTTTTTTTTTTTAAAGAAGAGACTTCCTAATTAAGTTCATAAACAAAATTGTTCTGTTCCTCTGAAAAGAAATATTTATCTTAAACATTCAGGCTGGTTTTAAGTAGCTTAATAGTATCTACTGGCTACAAATAATAATTTTTCAAATGTTCATTCTAACAATCCAAACATTTTGTAGAATGTCCACTTCTCAACACTTTATATGCTATTATTTTCATGTTACTATTTGTGATTGAAAGTCATTCAATTGCCTTTCAATGTTTAATCATAAACTTCCAACTTTTTAGTGTTCAAACTGACCAGTCTCCTGAGAATTCAGCTTTTCTATAACAAGTATCATGTCCTCTCCTTCTCAGCTTTCCCTAATGGGCTCAGTTTAGACCTCCTGATTTCTCAAGAAATTCCTGCAAGTCTTCTGTATGCCATAGTTTCTCTGGCAGAGACACTGTATCTCACTGTGTGTCTCTCTTTCTCAGTGTTCATTGGAATACACTGTTGCCATAATATTTGGACATGGCAGCCATTATTACCACCTTAAAAAATTCTTTAATGACTCCCTATTGCCTAGAGAATAGTCTGACACCATCATCATGCCATACATAAGGCTCCATGCCACACCCAAGTGATCTTTTTCGTTTTCATCTGCTCAGCCATAGATTCCATTCTCAGAGCTTACATTAAGGGTTATTTGCTTTCCCTCGATCCCTGCTCCTTCATTTTTCATGCTTCTGTTCCTTCCTTCCTTTCTTTTTTCATACTGGTTATTCCTCTAGAAATGCCTTGGATTGCTATCCTAGTCTTTTCTACGAATAGGTGAACAGCTTATGTATCCAGACACATTCAAGCTTTACTCTTTCTGTGTTGACTTTCCCAACCATTGTTTTTATGCATGCCTCCTGAACTTTGTAAACACATTGATAAATAATAATGATAACAATGTTTATTGCACACTTTCACCAGTCACTTCATGGATTATTGATTTAAAATTCACCACAATTATATGAGAATGATACATATTAGCTTCTCTCACTGATGCAGATCCCAAGGCTTAGAGAATTTAGGTAATTTAGTTAGTAAGTGAAGGAATTGAAGTCAGATCCATGTTCTGCTATCAGATCTGCCAATGGTATTCATTTGTTTTAGGTCTTCCTCTGCATACTAAAAAGCAAACTCTGAGAACAGAAACAATGTCTCTCCAGTATTTTCCATACCCAGTAGAGATTGTAGAATGAAATGTAAGACTATAACAATTATCAAATTGTGACAGGAACAATTCAAAGATGTAGTGAATTCATCAGTAATACAATTGTAAGATTCAACATTACTGTCATCCTTGGTTTCCTATTGCATTTGTAAAGTTTCATTTTAGTAAACACCACATCTGGTTTTCTATCCAAAAATTATACTTTGCCTTTACTTCTTTCTAAAAGAAGTTTCTTTGGGCAAAGGTCTAAAGGTCTATATAGTTTAGGGGGTACTTCAGGTGTCAATACTAATTAGTCTAAACCAATCAATTTCTTCTTTGCTGGTGGTTACTTTAGGAATGAGAGTGTGGTATCATTCTTCTAGAAGAGCTAGTGTTCAGAAAGTTTCTGGGAAGATTTTATTACTCTTAAGAGGGAATATAAGAAAGAGACCCTCACTTTTGGCATTTGGATGTGTGCAATGATGTGTTTCCTGGTACTTCCTATGATCATAAGGGGAACAGACTCTGCTAAATATTGCCAAAAGGAAAGATGGAAAGAATATGGGTTCTTGTCCTGTGTTAGATGCTGAACTAGTCAATTCTGGATCTATTCCATTTCCAGACATTTTTAAAAAAAATATTTTAATGTTTTATTTATTTCTAGGAGAGAGAGAGAGAGACAGCTTGAGCAGGGGAGGGTCAGAGAGAGAGGGAGTCACAGACTGAAACAGGCTCCAGTCTCTGAGCTGACTGTCAGCACAGAGCCCGATGCGGGGCTCGAACCCACAAACCGCAAAATCATGACCTAAGCGAAAGTCGGATGCTTAACCGACTAAGCCACCCAGGCGCTCCCATTTCCAGACATGTTATGATATGGTAATACATTTTCTTTTCTGCACGTTACTTATATATTTTTTAAATTATTGGCTCTTAGTTCCATTATAAAATGCCTAGGCGTGGTTTTCTTGGTATTTATCCTACTTGGCTGGGATTTTTAAGTGATGTATTTCACCAATTTTGGCAAATTCTTGTCTATTACCTCTTCAAATATTCTTTCCAGCTCAATAACTCTCTTCTTTCCTTCTTCAACTCCAATTATTCATATATTACATTGTTTGCTGTTGTCTCACAGATCTGAGATGTTCTGCTCTACTTTTTCCCTCTTTGTTTTAGTTTGGATTATTTCTGTTGAAGGTGTCTTCAAGTTCACTTATTCTTTCTAGTCTGTGACGCATCTACTGATAAACTCATCAAATGATCGCTGATTTCTCATATCATGGTTTTTATTTCTACTTTTTTTATTATTGCTGATTTCCACAGCTCTGATGAAATTTTTTTCTGTTTACTTATATTGTCTACTTTTCCTCTTTCTTTTTTTTTTTATGTTTTTATTTATTTGTAGGAGAGAGAGAGAGAGACAGCGTGAGCAGGGGAGGGTCAGAGAGAGAGGGTCAGAGAGAGAGGGAATCACAGACTCTTAAACAGGCTCCAGGCTCTGAGCTGGCAGTCAGCACAGAGCCCGACGCGGGGCTCGAACCCACAAACCGCGAGATCATGACCTAAGCGAAAGTCGGACGCTCAACCAACTAAGCCACCCAGGTGCCCCTCCTCTTTCATTAACATGTTCATCACAATGATTTTACAATCCTTATCTGATAATTCCAATATCTATTCCATCTCTGGATCTGCTTCTATTGATGGTCATATTTCCTTGCCTCTCTTATGTGTCATGTTTTTTATTGCATGCAAGAAATTGCATCTAAAAAATAGTAGAAATTTAAGTAAATAATACTAAAACTCAAAAGTGAGCTGACTCAATTTTCTGTCAGGCCACTAGGGTAAGAGGTTGAGTCAACCCAATCTCTAGATGAGCTGAAAATGTCGTTACTATAGTTTGATCCAAATCACCTTTGGTTTCACATAATTTGAGATAGAGATCAAGACATTACTTTCAGACTCTTGATATCTCATGTGGTTTATAGTCCACCCCAAGTTTTCAAGCCATGTGACATCTCCTCATGTTCACAGCAGGCTACTACTCAGTTGGGTTACTGTTTGTATTCCCAGCTCTCCATTGTTGATCCTAGCTTTTTGTGCCTTAGGACACTGTTCCCGCCCACCCCCACCTCCTGCTGCTATTATGTACCCAGGTTTTGGAGGGCCAAAGGGGTAGACTCTAGGAAGGCCTGAATTACCTTTCAAGAATTTTTCTCTGTTCTTTAGCTCTGCCCCCAACTTCAGCTGGCTCTGTCTGCCTGGTCATCAGGAAGTGGTCCTTCTCAGCCCATGGTCTGCTCTCCCCCAGCCTTGGGCAGCCACTGATTTATACTCTGTGGGGGATGGGATTCCTTACCTTACTCTCAACCTCTTTCAGGCTTTTGTCTCTACTCAGTCTTATATGTGCACTCAGGAAAGGCCTACAGGAAAGAGTTTGTGGGTGGGTGCAGATTCTATACATGACTGCTACCCACTGAATTCTAACCTGTCATCCTGTCCATATTGGCCTTAAAAGTTTCTAAAAATTGCAGTGAGTTCTCTTTACCTTTGTCCTTCTTCTGTAATTGTTCTTCAAAGAATGACAATGGTTGTGGGAAGAGCTTGTCACTCTCTATATTTCAGTTATTTGGATTTCTTTGCATCCTCAGATCTGTGATGATTAAAACACACACACACACACACACACACACACACACACACACACACACACACACGTTATGACTGTATAGGTTATCTGGGTTATTCTCATTGTTAGGATGGAAGGACATTATCCTGTAACTGTCTTTAACCTAATGGGGAGCAGAAGTCTCTTTAAGATGCTTTTAATTGAGTTTTCTGTTACTTGCTGCTGAATTTAGCCTAATCAGATCTATACTATATTTGAAATTGTTCTTTAGGATGAGAAAACCATAGATCTTTTTAATTACTTTTTTCCTGATTATAAAATGTACCTATTTTTGTGGGGTTCCTGGATGGATCAGTTGGCTAAGCATCTTACTCTTGATTTCAGCTCAGATCATGATCCCAGGGTCATGGGGCTCTGTGCTGGGTGTGGAGCCTGCTTAACATTTTCTCTCTCTCCTTCCTCTGCCCCCCACTTGCACCCTTCTTCTCCCTATAAAAGAAAACCACCACCACCACCACCACCACCACCACCACAACAAAAAACCCAAGAAAACTAAACTAAAATAATTAACCTATTTTTGTTATAGAAAATATTAAAAATACAGAAAACCACAAAAAGGAAAATTAAAATTACCCAGTCAGTTTTCATAGATAGAAGCATTAATATTGTTTTGTTATATATTTTTTCGACTTTTTTGTAAGATACATCTATTTATTCATTGCTGAAAACAAAATATGCAGTTTTATAAACTGCTTTCTATTTATGCAAAACTATATCATATACATTTTCTGTTTTATTAAACATCCTAAAAGCATGACTTTTAAAAGGGTATTATATCTTATGATTTAAAAAATTTGTATTTAGGGGCGCCTGGGTGGCTTAGTCGGTTAAGCGTCCGACTTTCACTTAGGTCATGATCTCGCGGTTCGTGGGTTCGAGCCCCGCGTCGGGCTCTGTGCTGACTGCCAGCTCAGAGCCTGGAGCCTGTTTCCGTCTGTGACTCCCTCTGTCTCTGACCCTCCCCTGCTCACGCTGTCTCTCTCTCCTAGAAATAAATAAAACATTAAAAAAATAAATATAAAAAAAAATAAAAAATAAAAAATAAATAATTTGTATTTAATCAATTACATATTATTGGGTATTCTGAATATTTCAAATCTCTCCCATTTTTCACCACACTGTCGTGAAAACTCTTCTATTCTGGAAACTTGCCGAAGGTCACATAGCTGATTGGTGGCTAACCCTGCACCAGTTGTGAAGTCTACAACACTGCTGTTTCCTCTGCCACTGCCCTTGACTCTACCACACGCTACCTGTAATGGAGCAATAAGAAGTGTACAGGTCAGAGTAAAACTAAAGATCAGGGAGTTTATTATCCCAAAAGTTCGGATCTAGTCTAGGAGCCCAGAGTGTAAGGGGTCAGCAACTCTGGAATTCAGTATTTTTTGTCACTGCAAGAGCATTCTCACTGCGTTTTCAACCATGGCCTGGTCTCTATCTAATTTATCTAATCATATTATTTCCTCTGTTCAAAGTCTGTAGTGTCTTTTTATAGATTTTAAGAAAAATCAAACTCCTAGCTTGCTCGGCAAGACCCTTCATGATTTTGTCCTTGTCTACCATTGTTGGCAACATCATTTGCCAATACCCAGTATAGACCTTTCATCCGGTGAGCCTCTAGTTTCCCAAACAAATGTGCTTAACTTCTCTATGCATTTACCCATGTTCTACTAAATGCCTCAAGTATCCCTCCATCTCCCAGTCCGGTTGTTCTTCTTGTTAATTTCCATTCATCTTTTGAAAGCTCCAGCTTCATCTTTATTGGCAATACTTGATAATCCCTCAAACTAATTTAGATTCTTTCCTTTTTGCTGCTCAAATATCCTATTCATACACTTACCATAGTGCCAATTATACCATACTACAATTTCTAGTTTTGTTTTATCTTTCTTTGCATAAACACTGCTTTTGTGTTGACTTTATATTCCGGCACTTAGCGCAGAGCCCGGATCCTAGCAATTTCTTATTCAATGTTTATTGGAATGCTATAATAATGGGTATATATTAATCAGAAAAAAAGTGAAAGTGCCTAATTACCCAGTCACCCACCCTGACCCTCTCACCTCAAGCTTTCCACGCATCAGTGAGAAAGCCTACCCACCATTTACAGAATTGCCGGGACAAAAATCAAAAAATCATCTTTGATGTGTCTTTTCCCTCCATACTCATAACTCATAACCTCCATTAGCAGGTCATGTTGAGACAAATGTATCATAACTGTAACCATTTCCCGTCCCTCCGTCTTTGCTATCCTACACAGAGCTATTTCTTCTTGTCTTGGCTTCATACTAGTCTCCTCTGTTTATCTGTCTCTCTCTACCTCCCACCCTCCCGACTTCTCTCCCTTCCCTTCTTTTCTTTTCTCTTTCTTTCTTTCTTTCTTTCTTTCTTTCTTTCTTTCTTTCTCTTTCTTTCTTTCTTTCTTTTTCTTCTTTCTTTCTTGTCTTTTCTTTTCTTTCTTTCTTTCTTTCTTTCTTTCTTTCTTTCTTTCTTTCTTTCTTTCTTTCTTTCTTCTTCTTTCTTTCTTTCTTTCTTTCTTTCTTTCTTTCTTTCTTTCTTTCTTTCTTTCTTTCTTTCTTTCTTTCTTTCTTTCTTTCTTCTTCTTCTTCTTCTTCTTCTTCTTCTTCTTCTTCTTCTTCTTCTTCTTCTTCTTCTTCTTCTTCTTCTTCTTCTTCTTCTCTTCTTCTTCCTCTTTTTTGTTAACTCTAACATTTCACCACAGTCTATCTATTCTTTACACAGTACCTGGAGAGTTCTGTTAGACATGGAAATCATTCCTTAGTTCTCCAAGCAGCTTTACTATCATATTTAGGATGAAATCCATAGTTCTTTGCTAAGTTGACAAAGTCCCACGTAATTGGCAACTGCCTCTCTCTCTCTCTCTGTCATCAAACACTCCCTGCCTTGATCATTCCAGTCCAATCGCCCTGATTTTTTCACAGTTCCTCAGCACATGCTAATCTAGTTCTTACCTCAGGGACTTTGCGTTTGTTGTGCTCTCCGTCGCACCATTCAGGTTCCTGATCAGATGGTACCTCCCCAGTGAACTTAATGGTTCTATTGCTCTAGCCTGCATCCTACCCCCCAGTTTCCTTCTCTAATCCTTTTATCTTTTCGTCATGACACTTATCATTAGAGACTACCTCACACATACATTTTGTTTACTTGTTTCTCTTCTGACTTTTCACCATGATATAGGTTCCATGATTCCAGTCTTGTTCACTGTTGTATTAGTGATAAATGTTTACTGAACGTATAAAGTAAGGGGTGCATTTCATAGTCTAGGTTCTATTTTTTCTGTAATTTTTACATGCTGTTTTAATGGAAGATCTTCCCAACTGTTATGAACATGATTTCCTGTAAGAAATACATAATACATCACAATGTATATACTCAGAAACCTACACATAACTGATAAGTATGTCTCACAAAACAGTACTTATCTTCTATATTATATGCATTGTCTTTTTTCTGTTCTTTTTTTAATTTTTAAATTTTTTAATGTTTTATTTATTTCTGAGAGACAGACAGCATGAGCAGGGGAGGGTCAGAGAGAGAGACAGATACAGAATCTGAAACAGGCTCTGGGCTCTGAGCTGTCAGCACAGAGCCCAATGTGGGGCTTGAACCCATGAACTGTGAGATCATGACCTGAGCCAAAGTCCTACACTTAACCGACTGAGCCACACAGGTGGCCCTGTTCTTCTTCTTCTTCTTCTTCTTCTTCTTCTTCTTCTTCTTCTTCTTCTTCTTCTTCTTCTTAATGTTTGTTTTTGAGAGAGAGACAGAGCATGAGCTGGGGAGGGGCAGAGAGAGAGGGGGAGACACAGAATCTGAAGCAGGCCCCAGGCTCCTCTGAGCTGTCAGCACAGAGCCCGACATAAGACTCAAACCCATGAACAGCGAGATCATGACCTGAGCTGAAGTCGGATGCTTAACCAACTTAGCCACCCAGGTGTCCCTCTTTATTCTGTTCTACTCTGTTTTTCATAAAACTGATTTTACTACTTACTAATGGATTATAACCAGGGTTACTCCTTATGGCTTTGCAGTCAGTATCCACCAAAGAAGTTATAGCCAGATCGACCTATCTATTTATATATAGATAAATAAGTTTATCTATCTATCTATCTATCTATCTATCTATCTATCTATCTATCTATCTATGTAAAAGAGTTAAAATATATGTGCATACTTGAAAGTACTTATTACATTAAATTTATTTTCAGAATAACTGAGTTACAATAAAACATAAATTTAGTAGAACATTTCCTGGATATTAAGATCTTGCTTTTTTATTCAACTAGCAACTTCTTTTGAAA
The DNA here is from genome assembly GCA_017311185.1 of Proteles cristata cristata. Classification (NCBI taxonomy): domain Eukaryota; kingdom Metazoa; phylum Chordata; class Mammalia; order Carnivora; family Hyaenidae; genus Proteles; species Proteles cristata. The sequence goes on along the minus strand of JAESUZ010005645.1, from coordinate 130,349 downwards.
TATTGACTTAGCTTAGTGACAGTAGTCATTTTTTTTAATTGGGTTAACCATAAAATTAGTTAAAACTAAAAATGATTAAACAATATTTTCTATGTAAGGAAAAAATGTTAAAAACAGGGAAAATGTTTATATTTTTGCTAAGAAAATATATGCAACAGAAACTAAAAGTAATTGTAGGAATAAATGAAAGTCATTCTCTTGAGTTGTAATCTGGGCTCCTTTAGACAGGAGTCTAACTCCAGGAGTAAAGAGATAGTTCTTTGTGAACTCGTCTAGAATTTAAGTCCGGCAGCATGGAAATGGCACTGATGGAGGAAGGTCTGAAAAGTTGGAATTAGGTCAAGGGATTATTTCTGTATCTTTTTTTTAAGCCTGTAAATTTCACTTTGATTTGTCATGTTCATTCATCTTGTTGCATTTCTCAGGCAGAACACTGGGGAACAGCAAAGAGAATTTTATTTATATAAATTAATGTGCTAATTAGCGACAGTCTCACAGCTCTTGGAAAATTGCCATTTCATTTTATTGCACATTAAAGATTGGGTGTCCCAACCCTTGTATGCCATTGGAAATGAGGAAATAACCCTACGAAAATACTTTTGCCACTCCAAAGGGAAATGTTAAATATAGGGGCCTCATGCTCATTTTCTGAGTGCTTCTTAGTAGCCTATTTTTTTTTCTATTTGTGCCTTTTCTTTAGAAAAAGCATCTTTTTCAATCAACGTGATATGCCACATTAACACGATGAAGAAGAAGAAAAATCACCTCAATAGATAACAGAAAAAAGCATTTGACAAAATCCAACATCCATTTATAATAAAAACTCTCAAAAGTGTGTATAGAGGAAACGTACCTCAACATAATAAAGACCATAGATGACAAAAAGAAAGAAAAAGCATGTTTAAATAAATGTTTATTTATTTATTTTGAGAGAGGGAAAGTGTGTGCACACATGCACAGGTGTGCACACATGAGCGCAAGCACACGTACACACACACACACACACACACACACACACACACACACACACACCGGTAAGGGCAGGAGGGGCAGAGAAAGAGGGAGAGAGAGAATTCCAAGCAAGCTCCATGCTCTCAGCACAGAGCCCGACATGAAGCTCAAACTCATGAACCTAAGATCATGACCTGAGCCGAAATCAAAACTCAGACACTCAGGCTCGCCCTCTCTCTCTATCGCTATCTCTCTCTCTCTCTCTCTTTTTTATAGGGGAAGGAGTACTGTAATGTTTTAGCTCTTAAATCTTATTATATCAATTAACAATTGTGTTTATATATAAGATAGCATATGAGTGTATGTGTGTGAGTGTGTGTGTGAATTCTGCTATATGCAGAAAAAAAATCACGGTAAGAAACACATAAAGCATGTAAAAATGCATAAAATGTGAACCATAAAGGCTGGAATATTTTAATTAATATTTTTTTTGTATACCATCCCTTTAAGGGATGAGTTTCAGAGTGGGTATTCTCATCAGGGATCTAACAGTCTTGAGCTGAACAATCTTCGTCAGCTACCTGGACTTTTTTCCATTCTGATGATTGCACAATGAGTGAAATATTTACCTCCTTCATATTTCAGAGTGATATTTTGGAAAGAAAACAGAATGCTGTAGCTTTCTTGGAATGGCTCTCAACTTCTGTAAATTCAATGACATTGAATATTCACTACCAACACACACACTAAAAAAAATCCCAACTAAACTAATACATGTAAGCATTAGTTATTAATTAAGGCCTCATTGAATACTAAATTAATACAAATGTGCTCATTGTTTCTGTCCATCCTTATTATATTTAAGAATTCAAACAACTGGCCTGGTTTTCTATTGTATTTTGTTTTCTTCAATCGCTGCCTCAGAGGAGGTTGGCTTTTTTTCTATCTCTCATGATTCCTTTCTCTCAAAGGAGGCATAAGACTGTTTTTAACAGATAGGTAGTTCGTGAAGTTAGTTTGTGAAGTTTAACCACAAAATAGGCTAGGGCTTCTGGAGAACTCTCCTCCCGATTTTCCTCCCACAGGGAAATCTCAGCACTGCTGAGAAGGATGTCCTACCCTTTCTATCTCCTCTATGTCTTCGAAGTTGAAGGAATGTTCTTGGGTAGAAATAGCTTAAATAGTTTTTGTGTATGCCAGAAAAAGAACAACAGCATTTTAATGATCCTTTTTATCTTCTGTGAAATAGAAAGAACAGCAAAGAAAATGTCATGCAAAGTGTAGGGCATGAAAGCAATGTTTGTGGAACATAGACGTGTTAAATGTTTCCATAGGGATATAGGATTATGAAGGGTGCAGCCGAATGCAGAGGGGGTAGGTATACTTCTTAGGTGGACTGTTCTCATTCTCCTTCTTGCCAAAAAAAAAAAAAAAAAAGAATCCCAGAAAGAAAAAGGTGAAGGTATATAATGTAGTGTAAAGAGCACTAGAGCAATCAGTGTGTTATATGATCTTAGTGCTGGTCTTGGCTCTACTGAGAAAAAGTTACTTCAATTCAGACCACACTGTGTTACTTTACTGGCACAAAGTCTTTCACCTGTAGAGTGAGATGGCTGGCCTCAGAAAGTCAAGTCCACTGTAGTTTCATAATTCCATAGCTGTATTTTTATTTTTCAGAGACTATATAACCTGTTGACAAACCTCTACATACTGGCTATTGCAAACCATTAAATAAATTATGAAAACAATAGTGGAGTTATCTGCAAGGTTAAATTAGGCAGAATTCTCCCAAAACATTATATAATGAAACTGGTAAGATAAATAAGTAGCTTGGTCACTCTTGGAATTTTTGTGTTTAAAATATTCTGGGGTTGAAATGAAGCAGTCCCCATCTGTTCAGAGTTATGTGCAGCATATAACATGCTTGACTATGAATGCTGTCCAGGGAAGTAAAAACAAAGGAGATCCTACAGAAGTGATAAGTGATAGGCTAGCAGCTTTTAAAAAAGTATCACATACTTTATTCTGTTTTAAGTCTTTTCTCTAAAAGCCAATCAAATGAGGACTATTTGGGAACATCAGCATTAGCTCACCAGACAATGGCATTTGCATCTTGATTTATTCTATTAGATTGTAACCTTGGCGCAGTGTAACCCTTTTGCTGAAATATTTATAATTGCCTAGTAACATGGGAAATAAACAATTTATTCCTATTATCTGTGTGCATGTTTTGATACATAAGGAGCAAACTGTGAATGACTAGATACTAATAAGATCATGGAATGTCCCCAGCTTGTCATAATGGCTAGTAACAAATATTTGCGTCAAGTCTTGGTTATCCAAATATTCCTTGTGAAGAGTGGCTGAGTGGGTTTGATTTCTCTAACCTTGCAGAATCACTTTATTCTATTGTTCCTGTGATAGATATGGAGAGTAATGCAGTCCAGAGCCTCCAGGCAATGCATGAATTGAATATTTGCTATTTGTGTAGCATGTTGTTTCTGAAGCCTCTAATTTGGGAGTGATTTACAATCATCAAGAATGTGGTGATGTTTTCCCTTTAGTTTTGCAGAGGGGATTTTGAAAGAGTCCCCTTCCCCCCCATCATTTGTAAGAAACGGAGAAAAACAGCCTAATTTAACACTTGTATTTTGGGAAATGGGTGAAAAGCAAGATATATGTATTTTTGGTGTTAGGGCACCAAGTGTGAGAGAAGAAAACGGTTTCAACTAAATGCATGGATCCACGGTATTAAATAACCACATTAAAAACAAATAATACTTATTTGAGAGAGAGAGAGAGGGAGTGTGTGTGTGTGTGTGTGTGTGTGCGCGCGCGCGCAGGAGGGGCAGAGAAGGAGACGGAGGATCCCAAGCAGGCTCCACGCTAATAGCAGAGAGCCTGAAGCCAGGCTTGAACCCAATAACCATGAGCAGAAGTCTGATGCTTAACCGACTGAGCCACCCAAGGGCCCCTAAAATGGCTATATCAGAATGTTTACTTTTTTACCCACCAAGAGAAAAACTCTGAAATTATCACACAAGAGTGCTAATACTACCTTACTTGGTTTTAAAAACCATCTTTGCAGGGCACACATGTATTGTCATGGACATTTTCTGCAAACCTGAACTTAACATCAAAAAGAAAAGGCCTCATTGCAAGTCAGAACTGTTTTAATTCAATGAACTAATATTAAAAAGAGTCACATAATTTATCTCACCATCCTTCAGATGGAAAGTATTCATTAAGGAAAATCTGTGCTAATGTTAGCAGCATAAACAGAATTGCAAATAAGGAAGAACACAATGAACACACTGAAAGCCCTGTGCTTTCCTTCAAGGATTCTCTGCTTACCCTGTCCCTGTGGCAGTGGGCTCCCCACCCCACCCCCATCACAGCCGCCCAGTCCCTCACTGCCATTGCTACCGCGCTGATAAGGGCTCCAAAGACCCGCTTGTTGCTGGCTGTCATCACGGCCTATAGATAGTGAGGGGACACTAACTGCTTTGGAAAAGTTTTGAATCCGTTCCAGTTTGGTGGTTTTGAAGCTTGATCTATTTCAGTATTGACTTCCTTTTTATTGCCTCTAGAAAAATGGATCTTTGCATTATTAGGGAAACAAATCAGACTAAATGAGTTTCAAATCTTCTCAATTCTAAACATCATTGAATCAGCTGAATACAAATAGATCAAGAGAAGGAGACTGTATTTTTCTTTCTACCACCCATGGAGTACAGGGTGTGTCCTAAGACATATTAGAAAAATTCTTCACATTTTACTGATACCAAGAAACTAAGTGACCTTGAGCAAAGTCACATTCTATTTCAGGGTCTTGGTTTCTTCATATACGGAATATGGCATTAGATGAAATTATTGCTAAATCCCTTCTTGCTCTGAAAATTACCTATTAATCAATTATATCTTTATAACTTTGCCTGATACTGTTTGATATTATAGGAAATGAATAGGAAATCTGCAGGAGCAGGGAAGCTTTGCCTTAAATGTTCAGAAAATTCTTGACTCATAGATACAGTAGAAGTTGTTCTTAAAGTTGGATTTTAAGCATTAATGGTTAGGAGATGATACAGCCTGTTAACAACTAAAAAGAATTTTCATAGCACATTTATAAAGATTATCTTCAAAGAAACTTGTAGACTCCTCAATTTAAGTAAAATAAAGCAGTAGAGAATTAAAAAGAATTAAAATATTCCACATATTTACTTTTTAAAATACCCAAATCGACACATAAGAAATTGGCCCAGGGAAAAATATTAATGGATTTGATGGCTCCCTTTGCCAAACAATGTCCTTAATAATCTATGGACATTTACTTAATTTAAGTCAGCCAGTAGATAAAATGTTCATAATTATATATTGATAAATCTAATATCACCAAATTTGTTTGTTTTGGAGGGTTTTTTTGTTTGTTTTTTCTGGGTTTTTTGTTTTTAATTTCTTATCCACAATGCATTGAAATATATTAGTTCTTTCATATTCCAAATTTCTGTGGTCAAAAATAGTGGTTTCTCCCAACAACACATGGTATTTTAACAACACATTTCCTGGAATAGGGGGAGGGTGAGAGAAAATAAAATATTACATCTTCGAATGATTTTACAATTAAAGGTAGTTTAGTGTATCCCTTAGTCCAGCTTCTTTTTCTTTTCTTTTTTTTTTTTTTAAATGTTTTATTTATTTCTAGGAGAGACACAGTGTGAGCAGGGGAGGGTCAGAGAGAGAGGGAGTCACAGACTGAAACAGGCTCCAGGCTCCCAGCTGGCAGTCAGCACAGAGCCCGACGCGGGGCTCGAACCTACGAACCGCGAGATCATGACCTAAGCGAAAGTCGGACGCTTAACCGACTAACCACCCAGGCGCTCCCAGCTTCTTTTTCTGAGTTGATTTTAACCCCTTAGAGTTATTCATAGGGAGAAAACGCTAATGTGACTTATGGTCAGTACATTTAAAATTTTGTAATTGTATGTTTTGCAATAAAGAGATGTGTGAAAATTAATTTTGTGGAAATGTTTTAGATGCACACATCAGAAATTGGAGACTCAGAGTGCTATTCCCTTCAAATAGTAGGGATCTTAAGCCAATGAGTGGGCATTGATCAAAATAGTACTAAAAGTGATTTTTGGAATATTTTTTCACAATCTGTGACATGTTCTTTAAACTACCCAGACTGCCATCAAAATCTGAGAACGTTTTTTCCTTGGAGAATTATTTTGGTTTGAGAAACAATGGGAATTCATTCCAAGTCAAGTCTAATGTATAAACTGAATACTCCACACAGAATAATGGCATTTTGGGGGTCTAAAATAATGATGCTAAGGTAAAAAACTGACCTTCTTGTGTGACTAATAGAAGAAATGTCCAAATAAAGGACTCTGTAGGCAAAACCCAATGAGTTGGAACTAAATGTAAAAGCTCTCTATTTACAAATAGCAAGCCTGGGGGAAAATAATCAACTGGCTGGGACCCAAGCTACAAGCTCTACTCTTGCTCCTGTTTCTAACTGCTGCACTCATAAGTTTTCTTCTCTTTGTGATAAAATGCAGTAAAAAGCATAAAAGTGTTGCCATAAAGTAATGAGTATATCATATATTAAAAAGTAGCAAATGAGTGTGGACAGACCCAAGTGTGTATTGTCCTTCATAGTGACTATCTTGGAGCCCATACGTCCAGTTCACCAACACTACTCTGTGTTCAAAACTTACGCTGAAACTCCTTTCTTAGAACTGTCCTCTGAATATGTTCGCGAATCACACAAGAAGACTGACCACACAGCTGTATCACCCAGTCTCTCGTAATTTTTCTCTTCTTTTTCTTCCTCTTCTACCCCCAAAACAAGCTAGGTCATGTATCTGTTCACCCATATTGGCACTGATTGATAATACACATCTTCTCAATACACAGTAATTGGACCTCATTGCAGATTTGTAAGTAGGATGTCCATCAAGAGAGTAATTTTAAAGAGAAGAATGGCCACACAAATAGAATAAATACAGACTCATGAGGTGATGCCTCTGAATGAAAAGACTGATTTGACCATGTAAGTTTGGGTCTGTTTTTTAGATTGATCTCATTACCTTATACTCAAACCTTGTATGTTTTATGCTATTTTGGTACCCCAGGTCGGGAAGCAGTTATATGGTGCATGAATGGAATTTGCTGGTGGTGGAATTGCTTATAGCATCTTAGAATGAAGTAACTAAATGAAAAAAAAAGAAGGTACTTAGTGAGTATTTTAAAAGAATTGGATATATTCTACTAGATTAAGACATGAATTTGTAATTCACACATATGTTCCCTTCGCAAGACAAAGATTATATTCCCGAGGAATTAGCCTCGTGTGAAAACACATGAGTTCTATCACATATCCTCTGTGAGATACGGAGAAAAGTGGGAAGTGGAAACATTCCTTGAAAAGTTCTAAATCCATGAGGTATAGAAGGTAATTAAATTATCCACAAAATAAAATTTAACTTCCTGGTACAAAACAAATTGGAAAAGAACAATCTCCTTTTACACCCCCAAGGGAAACAGGAAAGAACATCTTTAGTTTTCACTTTCCTTCAAATTTAGTAGTGCTCAATCTTCAGTTTGATGATTTGCTGGGGAAAAAAAATGGAAACTATTACTTTTTTCATTAACTGAAGAATGAACACTGTGTAACTTTACAAAATGAGGGTTGCAATAAAATGGATACTCGAGCTGAGACCCCTTCCTTTGGGTTTGGACTCATAACTTTTTCTCTGTTTTTGCATGTCTGGAACTCACATGATATCAAGTATATCCTAATTTTAGATAAGTTAATACAATACACGATCTTCTCAACAATCAGAGATTTGATTATTTTTTCATATTAAAATAAACCAGCACAACTATTAAGAAAGCACAGCATAGGACATATTTATTTTTATAGATTCATTTAGATTAACCCTGTTCCCCTTTGCAAGCATGGATATATCAAACCATATTTTAAATATATCCTGAACACTTCGCTTTGAAAATAAACTCCACTGAGAAAGAGCACAATTAATACCCCATTTAGATCGTTAACATGCACACACTATATATTTTGGCTTTCTGAAATAATGGAGTCAAGATCATTTTATAGTTGAAACATGTGAGAAACATTTGACACTTGTAATCAAGGCTTCAGAGATGCCTGCGTGCGTTATTTTAAATACTTTCTGCATCTGTGATCATTTCTACTTCTCCTTAGGCATGAAGCTTTCCTACCCATCATTCCCTCTCTCTCTACACACACACACACACACACACACACACACACACACACACACACACACACACACACCATCCCCAAAGTAAACAAGATGATCAATTAAGCAAAATAACTGTTCAATTAAATGCAAAAATAATCAATCAACTTCTTAAATTGATCAGTACACTTATTTAAAGATATTCCACCATTTCTTTAGCATCAGGTCATTTCAGTCAATTAGAATGATCAGTGAGAGGGAAAAAATGTTTGCCCATATGTCAGAAATCCTATATAATAATGACTAGGGATTGTGTTGGTTTTCCTGGCAAGATGTTCCTAAATAACTAAAAAAAAAAATCCTATTGATATAAATGGGACCATTGCTTTCTTTGGGGATTTTTTTTTTTTTAGTGAGAAAGTTGGCGATGAAACGAGATCTTTATGTTACCTGAAATATTCTTAAGTATACTAAAATGGGCCCCTTATTTACACACCTCATTGCACATTCTCCTCATTATTTCATTTCGCCGTTTCCGTGACTTTGATTCTCACTTACAACACTTTAAGGTGAATGTACATACATCACACACACAAATATCATCTCAGTGTAAAACAACAAGGTTATCTGAAGCAAATGTGGAATTCTTAGCTATGTGTCCTTTAAAACTATTTGCAAATGGTCACATTACACATCTGTGGTTTGCTCCAAATAAATTTAAGATGATAACATTACCTTTTTAAACCTGCGGATTCTTCTTTCTGTGAGCTTTGGCTCCAGCAAATCTCAGCTATTCTTATTCCAGCCCTTTCTCACATGCTTCCAAGTGAGGAACGATTTGCAAAGCTTTTTGGCAAGGTGTGTTGTTAAAGCCTAGCTCTTCATCTGATAAACATTTTCACTATAATACAGTGTTTTTTTTTTTATTTTAATCTTTTGTTTCAATTAACTAACAAAATTCTAAACTATAAAAAGAAAAGAAAAAAAAAGCCAGGAATAATTATTATCTTCACCAGAATATTCACCATAATATCATTCAAATAACAAATTTCCTTTCTTGCTTCCATATGATCTAGCTAACATTTTCATATGATTGACTATCATATAACCTTTACAGTTTTGTTTACAAAGGGCATACAGTGATGTGGGAATGTTCTAATAACGTGCTCTGGAACAAAAAAGCCAAATGCCAAATTATGTTAAATTTGTAATATAAATTTTTAAAAGAAATAAAATCCTAGGGGAAAAAAGACTGGAAGGAAATATTCTAAAATATATCTAATAGTTGCCTGTGGTTGTTAGGAGTGTAGGTAAAATATTTTCTTATCACACATTTGCCCTGTTTTTCCAGATTTTACACAAGGGGTTAGAAAAAGAAAAAATAATTACGAACGTGTTTATCTTTGAATAAAAAGGACTCAGTGAAAAACTCTTCAATTGTTACTTCTCTGGTAAAAGGCAAGGGAGTCATGAAACCTTTTTTTTAAAGTCATAAAAAAGTTTTCTTAACAGATTCAAATGGTTTGAATACAGGCTAGATCATCCATGTGATTCAAAGCCTCTGAGACTAAATTCCTAATTATATGGACAATTGTATCAACCAAATACTATGAAAGGAGACTGTGTCCATATTTTAAAATTCTTATCTGACAATGCCATTATTATCCTATGATAGTTTTGTTATTTAACCAAACAATTTATTTGTCTCACAATTAAAAAAAAATTTATATACAGCTAAAGATAATTTTGAAAATACTAAAGTCTTTTCCTGGTATATATTTTAAAAATTCCTAGGTGACCAGCAGAATTCTGTCTTCCTCGAATTACATTCTACACTTTTCTAATTTTGAGGTCTCATCCATATATTTGGTAAGCAAATTGTTAAGGGAATTTTTTCAAATAGAGATAATAGTATTTTGGGTTTTAATCTGATTAGCAATTCTTTTGATATCACTTTCATTAAAAAAAATCAAGGTTTGATGCCAATTTAAATTTTACAGAAAAAAAAATGTTTCATCTATCTTCCTCATATGTGCTTCTTGATTCTTTTACATAGACTGAAATGGAATTTCTAAAAGTTAAGTATTGATTATGTTGTTTAAAGGCTTACATAATAATCTAATACTCTTCCCCCAAGTTGTATGCAGAAAGTAGATGATACCTAGGGAGAAAGGCAAGTGAAAATGTTTTGGGGTTCATTTGTGCAGTGTGTTCTCAGCAATCTTAAAATACGAATTTCGCTCTATTTAATCGTAAATAAATATTTCTTTTCCCTCCTTTGCCTAAAGGTCATTTATAATTGAGGACAAGTTAGCAACAGTCCAGGGGCTGAGTGTGGCTTTGATCTAGGTGTCCAGTCTTTCTAAGTGCAAATCGTTCTGGGCAGAATGGGAGGAGGCACATCAGTGAATTGGTTGCCTTACTAAAGGTTATCAAAATCCCCCCTTCCCCCTTCCCTAGCCTCCTCCCCCAGCCCAGTCTTTGTGAGCACATCTGCATTTCTGTAGCAGTTTGACTTTGTCTTGCAGAAATTGTATTCAGGTATAATACTAAGTCTTAAACCTGTTCTTATTTATCTATCCTTGGTTACCCCGATTTCACTCCGAGATTCATGTCATGTGGTTTCATCGCTGCCCACCTTTATCAAATCATTTAAATAGACACATAGCACATGTTATTTGATTTTGGGTAAGCAGAATATTCTCATTCTCCAAAACGGAGTATGATATCATTTGTGACTCATTATAATGCTTTCATTCAAGCTTTAAAGCAATAACATTGATACTATGGGTTTTCTTTTGAAATAAAAAGAATAGCACTAAGTGTTCTGAATTAGAATGTATCCTGGAAAATGTTAAACACACACATGTAGAACCTCGGTACATTTATGGACTTCTTTGGGAAAGTTTTGTTATGTCTTTATTTATAAGAAATTAATGAAACCAGGAAAATGATTAAAGTTATTCTGAATCGCCTTTTACCGACTATTTAGACTGCCTTGCACAATTTGAAAACTTGGCAGTAATTTTATCAAACATCTTATAAATCATTGTCAGAGTAATGTTAAACAGTCATTTTGAATTACACTATACCCAATTATTTTTATAATCAAATATTTCATCAATTATAAAATGCATTAATGTTTTATCCCATTTAGGTAAAAATAAGTGAGCTATTTCCAAAAACATGTTTCTTGCAGGTGTTTTTGCGTGGCCAATTTATGTTCACAGAATTTTTCACTTTTTCCTATTAAACAAAAGTCTTTTTATTGAAGCATTGATAGTTTTAATTTCAAGTTCCATAGTATTTAATCAACTAAATATATTTACAAAGATGCTCTACATGTTTTTTTAAACTTAAAGAGACGATGATGATAGCTACGTATTTCTTTCAAGTGATGTCTTAAAGATGTCGGGCAAATTCTTTAGGAGAAGAATAAATTCGTGTGACAAATAATTACAGATACTTCTATTGATTTCTTCAGTGATTCAGTTGTCTCAAAGAGTTTAGCACAGATACTCTAAATTTTGCATTTCAAGCGTCTGTAGAATTTCATAGTATAGAGTGTTTACTAATGCCTAACTAAAGTGACAATATGTATTTTTTATATTATATACCTTTCTTTGGGGGTGATTCCATCTTGTTTAACACATTGATTCTGCAATGTGTTTTAATAATGACAAACTCTATTTGCTCATGTCTGTACTGTGTGGTTAAGATAAAATGAAATATAATTTAATGTACCATTGTGTGTCAACTATACTTCAATGAAAAAAGTAAATTATAATTTGGCTACATGTTGCATGGATTTAGTAACAATTTTTGCACTTACTGTCAATGTGAATACTTTTCTATTATATCATGTGCGATTGTCACTTTTGTGGTAGCATCATGAAACATCAAAATAAGTTTATTGCCTTTAACCAGCTGTGTAAAAGCAAACCTCAGGGTACATAGAAAATAATTATATTCATACATGACTCTGTACATTATTATATTTATATGGAATTTTTGTTCTTAAAATTTTGTTTAACAAATTCTTTTAACTTTTAAAAAATCTGTCAACATAAAAACATCTATTTACTTTTTTAATCATGGCAGGACTATTTTTCAGAGCACTCTATCTCACGATGGAACACGATATTGCTATTGAATAATATTAAATTTAATAATTGAAAATAAGGTTTCATTTTGAAAACTTCCCTGCACTTTTCCATTTTCTAATAAAATATTATTTCATTTTTTGGCACCATAATTAGTCACCTTTGCCTGTGTAGCCTGATCATATGTTACATCATACAGTCTTAACACTTGCTTTCCTGCAAATATCCAATTCTAATGCTAACAAATAGAGAAAGATTTCAAGTGTAATACTTTATCCCCAAGAAAAATTGTTCCTGGTTTTGTCTGGATGTCATCTGTAAAGCAAGGGATGGTTATTTTTCCAAACATGTGATCAATAAGTGTCCATTTTCATATCATTGTTAGTAATAGACACACTCTCATTTAGGAACAAGGCCATTTTAATGTAAGTGTATCCCAGTGTAAAAAGAAGCTTGTCACACTCCTCCCTAATAGTGAAGGATTTCAGTTCCCCTTTATGCAGACATTTGCACCTAGTATTTTCCAATTCTGTAATGCAAACATTCACGGAGAGGTTAAATACAATGTTGGCTTTGCAATATGTATGCAGAAGAGCTGCACGCATTTTGCACAGGCTTCGTTGAGTTTAACCCTGGGTCAACAGACATGTTTAAATGTGGACGTGGACATAAATGACGTCTACCAAGAGAAAGTAAACGAGTGTGAAGTTTTTATAAAATGTCACAGTTGATAAAGGAACAAGATCTTAAAGCGGGGGGATGTGAGTGGGGGGTGTTGGGAAGGTAGGGAATGATGTTCCAAAATCACTGGGCTGAACACATATTTCATCATTTTAATTTGGTTACTGTACCAAATCACAAGTAGCCAAATCGGAGTGACAACTATCCACTAACATCTTCTTCCCTACGTTCCTGATCTGTTCTCTCACTTGCCACCTCTTCTGTTTCCAGGCAGTTGTACCATATGAAACTGACAGCAATTGTTCTGATTCATGGTTTAGGAGGAGTAGCTGATTAATCCCATGTCAGCAGTCTTGACCCTATGTGGAAAATAGAACCTCAGACGGCCCCTTCAACAATCTATCAGGGAGGAGAGAGCTGTGGCTTCCTCACTCTCAAATGTAATGAAAGTTTAGGGCAATACTGAACAGTGATTTGATCGCCCCCCACCCCTTTTAACCTATGTTTCAAGAGAACATTCTGGCATGGGGTGGCAATGTAATAAGGGGAGGAATGAACGATTAAGATTCTGAGGCTAAATCTTATGTTTCCAACTATTTCATTTGCGTTTTCCACTAAATGCTTTGAAACATGCTTTTTACCTTAAGCATAATTACTGATATTTTTTTAAACCAACTGGTCATATGTGTTCCTTTTAAATCTTTATATTTTCAACTTTGCCATTTGTTTTCCCCTTTGATGACTATAGGATGCTCGTCGACCTTTTGTGTAGGGACCTAATTGTATTCATTGAAAGCAATTGCAAATAAACTTCAGATTTTAGAATCACGTGCAACATGACATGATCAGTTTTAAAGAAAAGTGTACATTGTTATATTATAAAAACACAAAAGAGAAGCTTTGAGAAACCCGTTTGGTGTCTAAGATCACATTTTTTTTTTTTTCACAAAAGCCCTAACCTGGGCATGTATTTCTGCTATGAATTAGGAGAAAACCCTAAGATTGTGTATTATGTTCTTGGAACTTATGATTAAAATAAAGGGATAAAGTGGAATTACATCATTTTTTAAAGGGAACCATGAGCACGGAAGGCACTAATGTGTGAATTTTATTTACAACTCTAAAGCAGATTGAAATGCCAAAGCAACTTGAAAATCTGTCAAATAATGCTGAATCTCAACGCACAGGGCGTTGTACATGGTGGTCATACCGTACGAGTCGGGTTTTAGTACTGGAAGCCAGGCACAACTAGTAAAAGAAAGAAAAGAGCCCACGGCTCCCCGGCATCACTGGCTACCGCTGAAACGTGCTGAAATCTTCCTGTGCAAACTGCATCATAGCACTTCCAACGGCCCCTTTCTGTCACCCACCGTAACCATCAAGCCCGGATTCTGCTGCAGGCAGGTGAAGGGCTGCCTAGAATTCTGAGGCAGAACACATTTGTACAATTTTTCCTTGGACAATAATAAACAGTACTGTTTAGTACATTTAGAGTTTTCCTAAATGCCTTTGAAACGAATTAGGCCAGATTTTCTTCTGCATTTTCCTGGACTGAAGGTTTTATTTTGACCGAATCCTTCACTATGAATGTGCAGCCCTTTGATCAAATAACATTTGCATTTCTGTATGGGGTAGGGTTTTATGTTCTTTTCATACATATTGTCTACTATGTGTATCCTGTTCGTTTATGCTAGTCACCATTTAAAACACTAGGTTCCAAGTGTTGCCTTGTGAACAGAATCCATATGTATAAGCAGAAGACAATAGACTAGTGCAGTTTAAAATTCAAAACTAATAGGTCTTTTGAATGAAGCGTATTTTTGGTGTGAGCATTTTAAACATTATATGCTCAGACACAAAATGCAATATTTTGGTTCTCCGATGCTCTATCTTCAGATTAGCCCTGTCTCATATATTTAAAACAAAAATGAAGGGCTTCTCAAGGCTTTTCTTCAGAACCCAGCACCCTGCACATAACCGTCAAGGTGGGTAGATTTCAAAAGTAATAATAAAAGCAAACCATAGGTCACGTCATGTTGTCCGAAGTGTTCTTAAACACGAGGCTCCGGTTTTTTGAAAAAGTGTCTTTTGAGGGATCAGCGAGCACCTGCATTGTCTACAAAAATGGAAAGAATTTGCAAGGGCATGTGTATGAGGTGATCTTTATCTTCATCAGTATTTATTTTAAGACGGCAACCATTTTTTTCTTTGCCGCAAGGAGAAATGTTCTTCTACTTTCCCTCAGAAAAGCTAGTAAAAAACATTGTTCCCTTTCTCTCTGGTTTTGAAGGCATCTTTCCATAAAGAAATAGCAAAACCCTGTCTGCTTCATTTATCCATGTGTGGCTATTAAACCTGTGCAGATCTCTAAGGCATACAAACACCTTGTCAATAAAGTCATAAATTAAACAACTGGCATTAAAGAAAAATCTTCCAGCGAATTTTCTCATTAGCAGCCAACTATTTTTGGGCGCTTTCAGGCTTAGAGCTTTAACATTCGGGAAAATTTAAATAATACAGGCTTTGGGTTTATGGAGAAGTATAACAGACATTGAGTGAACTCATTCATTTTGTCATTTTTCAGAAGAATATTTCAATTTAACTTAGTTTCTCTTCAAAGAACAACAGCTTTATTTACTAGGTTTCACATAGCACATTCTTCTCAAAAATATGATTTAAGTTTGCATTTTGAAGCACTGTGATAGCGTTCATCAAAAATAAAAGCTAAGCAGAATACAAATTACATATCTCTCAATCAGAGAGAATTTAGGCTCTAATGTCAAGAATATATTATTGGAGGGGAGCCTTTTCGTGTCTTCACTAATCGGGTGGTTCTTTCCGCTTTTCCTCACCTACTGAGCGAGGCAGCGTGTAGTGTCTACGAAGAAGCTTGATGTTTCTCAGATAATGTGGCTTGGAAGATGCTGTTTGCAAGCTTATTTGCTTCTGTGCTGTGTTCATACGCAGGAGAATATAATTCATTTCTGCATATCTGCTGGACTGGACAAATCAAGGTGACAATCCGTGGTTGGGTCTGTCAGGCCCTTTGTACTACTGCTGCTGCGAGGGGGAGTACAATGGAAGCCAAGTGGAATACGTGACAGCCCAGTCCCCCAGCGCAGCGTCAGCTCATGTTTGTGTCCCGGTAGCCAGTCCATAAGATGACAATGCAAACTGTGTGAAAAGTCTTCTATAAGATAACAAATCATGTTGGGGGTTGAGGTGCAGGAGGAGAGGAAAAGGGGAGGCTGGACACATGTCTTAGAAAAATAATGACCCGTAAAAGGTTATATTTTTGGTACAGTGATTACATTCAAATGCAAGGCCCTTATCCCAATTCTGGCGTGTGTCTCAGAGACGCAGGTAGGCGCTTGCACTTAAATCCATCACACCGTTTCTGCGTGCAAGGTTCTGCATTAATGTTACTTTTAGGACTGTTTATATTTCATTTACGCATGCAATTAATCATCTTTACTGTGTTGATGCTACTGGCGTCAGCAGTGTGACTTAATTAAATTTGAAATTATAGTACAGTAAATATAGGCCTCCAACTAGCCAGTCCAAATTAAATGCTGTGGTGTATTTCTTACCCATGGTGTTTTCCAATTTAAGTGTTCATTTGAAAGGTTACATTTCAGACTGAAATCAGTTTTTTTTTTTTAAACTTAACTGTTGCTAAACTAGAATAGTTCTCTCTCAATGAATACTTTATTCTATCTACTGTCTCTATTCTTAGTGTATAAGTACAGTGCCATCTGTATTTATTACGTTACCTTTAATATCTATCTGATCAGATACCTAATGTTCTTGAAGGAATGTTTTTACCTCCTTGAGACATTTCCCTCTGATACATCAGCCCTGAGCTGCTTTAAAAAGTCTCGCCTCCATTTTGTTTCAGGCTGGTAATCAAGCAATTAGCCCACAAAATGGAGGTCCTCAGCTCTGCTCTATATACGGGCTCTCAGATGGGTGATTTTACCTGTTTGAAAGCTCAGGCAGAACGGTTTCCTGTTGATCTTGTTAAATTGGCCTCTAAAGAATGTTCTTACGATGTCAAATAAGTGACTCTTGCTTAGAGGAAACCTTCGTTGCCTGAGACCTTTATGGTATTATCACCAGAGAATTCTCCTACCTGCAGGACGTGCACACGTCTGCTCTTCTTACTTGACAGGGTGAACATTGAAACCTTTTGTTCACAAATTCCAATGAGAGAGTGCCAAGCTCTAAAACACTGCTAACTTAATTTCTTTTAAATGTTTATATATTATGTATTACAGTCTTCATCAGACAGTTCATAACATGTCTAGCAAGACATCCGACCAGAAATGCAGTCACTCTCCTATCATATATACAATACAGGGTTTGAATACTAGCAAATTTGTCGTCCGTAAAGTGCAGCACAGGACCCGTGTGTAAAAAGCACAAGTCCCCCGCCCCCCCTTTTTTTTTAATGCAGTGCTGCCTTGTCTGCACTTTTTGAAATTGCATATTTATCAGTTCATGAATTATTTATGAGATTGGAAAAGTGAGGGGGGTGGCAAGGAGATGAGGAAGAAGAGCTACAAAAAATGTACGCTTGAAATACTTGGAGTGGGAGATGCTTTTAATGTCCATGCGAGCAGTTCTGCTCAAGGAGAGCTGTATTTTGATTTTTTTTCTGTATGTCAGGTTTAGATTCGGTGTATATCTTGGTATTTAAAAAGTGTTATGCTGTGTTATCTGCTTGCTTTCTGGGTACATTCAGAAAAGTACAGTTGTTTAAAATCAGGTGAAACAGGGAGTCAAATGAACAGAACGTTTCGAAACTTTTAAAGTGTAGACTATTTAATAAATTTTAATCTTTTGTCTGTCGGCCTGTATTGTCAAGAAAAAGCTGGCAGATTGAGGATTAATGAAATGTTTCATAAAGTAGAAGTGAAACTCTCAGCAGAATGGCCAAAGTAGGACTCAAACACTGGACAAGAGCTTTGGGCCAGTAGAATAGCCCATTCTTAAATCCAGTCCTTTTTCAATCACATGGGGCAAAAATACACTTCTCGTATCCACGCTCCGAAAACATATCTTCAGCTTCTTTTATTAAATAAATGTCGTGTACGTGTTTTTAGCATGTTGGTATTTTTGACTTTTATCTCTTAAAAGCAAACTAAACATAAAAGGAATAAGAAAAAAATATCAGAAGTGCCTTTAAAACCAGGAAACTCAATGCTAAGAGCTTCATTAAAGAATATTAACATTTTAACAGGTAAAATGACACCAAATATAATGTGAGACTGTAAATCTCCTATTCCCAGAGTACTTTGTGGGCATACACGTGTGCTGGGGTGGAAAATATGTCTGGGGGTTATTGGAACAAGAAGGTGTGGTGTATTTAGGACCATGCTGTGACTTCCTATTGTATTCTACAATATAACATCACGATGAGTCCCCAGTCCCCAAAACTAGCCCTCCCTGTTGAAGATAAATAAATAGTGTAATATTACGTTATAAAAGCCCTGCTTTCTTGTTCTTAATCCCCACAGAATGTTTTATACGAACCATGCAACGCAGGAAACATGTTAGCCTAAAATAAATAAAGAACATGTGATGTGTTGACCCTAAAGATACGCTATGGTAAAAAGAAAAATATTTTTGTGTGTGCGGTACGTGTCAAACTCTGCATTTTGGGTCCAGAAAATCCTCACTTAGGTATTAGCAGGTTAAAGTTGAAACAAGAGGCCATTTAATTCTCCCTCTGACCATTCTATTCATTTGGATTTCTGCACGGATGTTCCAAACACTCACCTGAAGTACCTTCCCTGCTATCGGCCGGAGATAGAGAATGTGAAAGTGGGCTAGGAGAGTGTATAAAAATGTTTAGCCTAATCACTCCCTAATGACAGCGACTTATGTCCTCAGTGCAGTCGATTTGTTTCCTGGGTTTTAAAAGTAGATTATTTCCATGGTGCAGGCTTAGTGTAAGCTGGTGAGAAACTACAAGGCCTGCACTTCAGCCTGAGTTTGGGACGTTCGCCAAGGGTAATCTGATTAAAAGGGCATTTTTTACAACACTGTGCTGCTTTGAAAATTCTGTGCAGCCCGATAGAGTGGGGGCCAAAAAAAATTGCTTTTTGAAGACTAGATTTCTTGAACCAAATTGAAAGCCCAATGATTCTCTTAACCCTAAGTGCAACGGATAAACAAAAGTCCTCGGTGACACATCTGTTCCCCACCCAAGTCAACCCGTGGTCCGTTCAGTGCAGCTGTTTAGCTGGATTTGCTTCTAGTTTCCTGAACTCCCGACAGAGATGCACCTCTCCTTAGCCCAGGTCCACGGAGAAGTATGAAAGAGTAAGTTTCTGGTTCTAGTTTTGTGATCGTGTGGCCTGCATCGTGGTCTGTACTGAGGGCCGGTAACAGTTATGGTTACCTGAGAAACCTAGCAGGTCTAAGATATTAAAAGTAATTATCATATCTCAAATCTTGCTTGTCTTTTTAAAAGATGAAATATAACACTAATGAGATATGTCATGTTTGCACATATCAGACCGCACTCAAAAGACCCTTTCTTGTATCACTTATGTTACTGAAGTATTTTCATATTCTTCCATGGGGTCTAAGTAGGCAGGTGAGATAGATAACTGAATCTGTTCCCACTTTTTGAGCATCCCCAGGGTAGGGTGCATAGGACGTTCCTGTGGGAATCCATCCATTTAAACAGCATGGGGCGCCTGGGTGGCTCAGTCGGTAAAGCATCGGACTTGGGCTCAGGTCATGGTCTCATGGTTCATGGGGTCAAGCCCCGCGTTGGGCTCTGTGCTGAGAGCCCAAAGCTTGGAGCCTGCTTCGAATTCTGTCTCCTTTTTCTCTGCCCCTCCCCCACTCATTCTCTGTCTCTGTCTCTCTCAAAAATAAAAACAAACATTAAAAAAAAATTTTTTAAATAGCATAGGGCTGTTTGCACCCGAGCATTTGTATCCTTGGCCTACGGATGAGTATTCAGTTTCTGTTGCTTCTTTAAACTCACTCTCCTAATGGAACTTATTGTACTTTGTCTTTGTTGGGGGAGCCTTTAATAGGCTCCAGCTTTCTCCCCCCAAATCAAAGCTTTTCGAAAGAATGGAAATGTCATGAGATGCCATGACACAGTTCCGAGAGAAACAAAATACATTTTGATTCCATGCAGGATTGCTTCATCAAATGTGCCATGGAACTGTGTCAGTGCCCTATAGGAATCAGTTGCTGACCACCAACTGATCATACTCTACTGAGGGAGAGACAGTGTGATGCAAAAGGGGTAAGCATTATATTTAATCCAGAAACCAATTGCTGAGGGACCAGAGAGGAGGGAACAGTAATACTTCTTGAAAGAGACTGACATAACGAACTATTGTTTAAAAAAAAAAAAAAAAGTATTCCATTCAAGAGTGGAATTTTTTATAACCCCCAAGTTTCCCTAACACAATCAAAACTAAGGTCAATGAAAAGACATAGACAAGGTCATGTACATACTTCACAACATTAAGCTCTCTTACTGTCTGGCAAAAGCTTTCCTACATCTTTGTGGTATCCTAAAGGAGGTTGGATTCTTCTACATTGCATGTTTCTAAATTCTGCAGGCTACATTTTCAAGGAAATAAATCTCTGAGCATGTTGTTCTCCGTAAATACAAAAAAAATGGTGGCATTTCTTAAAATATACTTTCTAACTTTTGGTAACATGGAGAGAATGTGCTGAAAACAACTTGAGTCAAAATAGAAACCCAGAGACACTGCAAATTGAATTAGGCCTTCTCCCACGACAAACATCTATTGCATTTCTTTGTTAAAGATGACAGTTTTTCTTCTGAGCCATCTTTAACTTTCTGGGAACATCACGAGAGAATGGTTTGGGAGTGTGCGCAATGGTAAAGACGGGTCGGTGACAAAATATGGTGTTTCCAAAGAAACCCTTTGCAGTCATTAGTTCATGTTCCGGGAAAGGAGTGCTGTCACTTCAGAGCAAAATTCCCATCTGTGCCAACGGGGTTGTCCTTATGGATTCAGAGAGCATTTTATGGTCTTTCTTCCCCCTGCAGAATAGAAAGGGTAATTTGACTCAGGCACATTAATATGAATGGCTTGGAGGTCTATGATTGAAGATTTTTTAATACTAGCTCTCACGTCAGTGTGTAAGGTAGAAACAGTGCTCCAGGGTGCCAACGAGCCAAAGTACATATTCCTGTGACCAGAGAGACAAAGAGAAATTATTTTATTCTGTAGAGGTATAGGTAAGGACGAAGAGGTGTTTTCCTGCTTTCTCTGTATTTGGCATGTTATTTCAGAACCAGTTTCTTTGAAACCTTCTAGGAACAATTGGCCAGGAGAGGTCATAGCTCTACTTATCTGCCTGTATAACCCCTTTGTAATACCAGCAATGTTTGTTAATCAATTTTACCCTTTGAAGTCCCGTGGTAGTTTTTTGTTTTTGTTTCTGTTTTTGTTTTTTTGGTTTTGGGTATCTCTTTAAGGTTTTTGAATTTTGTGCCACTTAAACTGAGATATTCATGTCAGGAAGATGTCCTGCTGTTCTAGAAAAAGGAGGGGGACACCATTAAAAAAAAATCTTGATAATCAAGACCACCTGTGATCGTGTGCTGCTTTCTGGAACACAAAGGCACCGGGGAAAGCTGTTCTCCCACCAAAGCAAAATTTCTGTGATCCACGAGTCACTTCAGCCTCTTCCTACTAAGAAAGAAAGAAAATCGTACTACAGCAGGATCAGCTGCTCTCTGTCCCTTCTTTAAAAAGAAATCGAGGTAGTTGCTATTTAACACAAAGCCCTGTGACCTTAGTACCGTGGCTGCTTTGAAACACCGAACTATTTAATGATGCAAATTACAAACAGAGGGAAAACATCAGAAGAGTCTGTCTGGAAATTAGCTTGTTGGACTGGAAATTAGCTAGCTTAATCGAACTTGCAGGACTCAGATTTTCTCTGCGGATGTCTGGCTTGGGGCTTTGGTCCATTTGCATTATCTCACTTATCAGTAGAACCCTTGGAATTGTTGAAAATTAGAGACGGGAAAAAAATCTATCTTCTATTTACATGATTGAAATGACCAACCGACTTCTTGGATTTTTAGTAAGGGCCTTACATTTTCCAAAGAAACATGACACTAGATTATACTTGCAAAAAGTCAACCTAGAAAAATTAAATTAGGACTATGTTCCAACAATTCCTAAAATGCTGAGTCAAATTGTTTTGGTTTTTTTTTTCATTTTGAAGAACTAGGAGGAATCATATATGTGTTGATACATAATTACATTTTTCTTTGGTTTGAGGACATGGTAACAACATGACCCAATTCATGCAGAGAGAATCCTTGTAAACATTGAATCTAGTCAAAGACTTCAAAGACATGCTTAAAACATAGGACTGTGTTTGAGGCTTATGAATAATTCCAAAGGTCAAAAAATTGTATCATGTAGCGATAACAGCATCAGCTCATCAAGATCTGCATTAAGAATGTTAGTTCTTAAATTAAAGGAAGGACTCAACAACTTTAAAATCATAGTTTTATTTTCTAAGAGCTATTTCTTCGAATAGCTTCAGGAATATTTGCGCTTTCATATTTGTTATAGGTGAAATGACCATTTTTTAAATAATATCGAAGAGCAAAAGTCCTAAACTAGTGGACAAGCAAATCTGCTTCGTGTCCAGACTAGCAATCAAATGTCTCTGTCTGAATGAAAAACATAGCATACATAAACGATGACACCAGTATAGCATATCCCTTAATTAAAAAATAATCTTTAAGTAGTAAAGTATAATTCATTATAAAGTAGCTTCATATCTGTCCCCCCTAAAATGTAAATAAGTTTAACTTGAGAAATGTAGTTCAGAATATAGTTGGAGGCAATGTAACACCAGAGAGCCCGGGGAGAGAAATGTACTGTTATCATAATAAAATAATATTGATGACTTAGGCAGAATTCATCAAAAGAAAGTGATAAATATTCTTATCATTTTTCTATTTTAAAAAGTAAAATATGCCATTATTTGTTATTTATAGACTTTAAATTTTAATGAAAATCTCTGGTAATAGTTTCTGAATTTCTGTTGAGGCTACTGACAGTTCATAAATATGTCAAATTTAGTTATTAGGAACATATTGTAATTCCTAACTTTTTATAGTTTGGGTAACGTATTACCGTTGCCACTGTTTTAGAACAGCTGATGGTATTTGAAAACTTGGTCCTGTTAAATTTTTTAAATTGAATCTTTTTCAGTGATGGAATAGCCTGTAGGCTTTCACAGAACGCCAGTATCAATAACACCAGGTAGCCAACATACTTACTTGCGATATTCTAGTCTATCTTAGCTAAAGTGATGGTAATTCCTCTGAGCAATTTATGCAAACTGAACAATAGATATTTTGGTTAATATTTTGGCAGGTGTTGAATAACATTTTTTAGCTATTATTAAATGCTTATAAAGTCCTTGTTTACAAATTAATGTGCAAATCTGACTCGCAAAAACTGATGCTACCAACATCCACAGTCTATGTGTAACTAGTATTTAATATTTTGAGTTATTTATTTACTTCGATGTCTTTAAAGGGTAGAAAGACAAAAGAGCAATGGTCCTTAAAGAAAGTAGACAGAGAAACCGGTGTGTTAAGTCTGAATTGCTTTGGTGTATACAATCTACTGTTTGTAGATTGCGTACATCCGGTTTCTAGTTTCATTCTCTTACAACTGTGATAAAAAACCAACACAAAAGAACCCAGCTATTTAAATAAGATAATTCTTTTTGTCTCTGTGGAAATACATTCAGTGGATGATAAGTGTCTTCTCTTTCGTTACCACTTAGGGTCAATTTTTTGTGGTGCTACTCAAATCTGGGTACTTGGTTCTAAACAATCCTCATTTTGAAATCTGAACAATTTTCTGAAAATACTTCATCTCTAGAAGGAAATTACCCAAGATCCTCTGCCTTCACCTCCAATTTTCTGAATAGGTGACTACATTATCGCCTGACTCACTGTTCAAATCCATTGCCCTCATCTTAACATCAGCCTTAAGTTTTATCATCCCTGGAGAAGCCTCAGGGTGATAGCATAGTGGTCGTGCCAACAGAAAACTAAAGCGGGGCGCCTGGGTGGCTCAGTCAGTTAAGCGACCGACTTTCGCTTAGGTCATGATCTTGCGGTTCGTGGGTTCGGGCCCCGCGTCGGGCTCTGTGCTGACTGCCAGCTCGGAACCTGGAGCCTGTTTCAGTCTGTGACTCCCTCTCTCTGTGACCCTGCCCTGCTCACGCTCTCTCTCTCTCTCTCTCCTAGAAATAAATTTAAAAAAAAAACATTAAAAAATAAAAAAAGAAAACAGAAAGCTGTAAGGCACAGAACCATTATCATGATTCTATGAGATACGATTCACATGGATTCAAACATTTTTGTTATTATTCTTTTTGGCTGGTCTTGATTCTTCAGCACTTGGTGAGCACTGCCCCTCGTCATGAGTTAAAAGCATTGACTACGTCCAGTGACTAAGCTAATTCTGAAGCCCAACTTGTTTACACAAAGAATCAGTTACCACAGTGTGTAATATATATGATACACATCATAATGCATATGATGACATATTTAGACCATATTATTATATGTGTATATATATCACTGTAGTTGGCAAGTACTTTTATTTAGGTCATGCTTTTTCAAAAAAGATCTCACGTGCATTAAAACTGCAGATGGTTTTTAGGCAGAGAACGTACGCATTTTACAATGGGAACGAGAAAGTCTTTCCTTGAAAGATCACAGTAGTGGTTAGCTTGTAGCATTCGTGTCGATAGATTCCGAGTGGAGCATCCCCAGAAGGCAGGCGCTGAGGGGAAGGGGTCAGGAAGCCCTCGCCCCCTCTCTGTGCAGAGGAGCCGCCCCCGGCCCGGGACGTGGCGCAGATCTGCAGAAACGGCCCGCGTCCATCCTGAGCCCGGGCTGCAGACAGCTCGCGGTGGAGACGTAGCTGAGGCCCGCACAGCCCCCTTCCCTCCCTCCACCCTCCATCCCCTGGCTCTGAACGTGAGCTGCGATGTCTGACGGTCTTGCAGCAGAGGCTGCGGGAAGAAACACTGGGCGCGAGAGCCGGGTGGGGAGACGCAGAAGATCGGAGGGGAGCTGGGGAGGCAGAGGCACAGGCCCGAGGGGGGTGCGGCGCCGCTGACGCTTATCTCTTCCGCTAGATCCCCCTTGATCTCAAGGCCGAGAATAGAACTGCCTACTAATAAAAGCAAATCCTACTTAAACACATTGCCTCCTCCACCGACCAGGACTATGGGCTGCAGGTATCAGACTCCACGTATCGTCGCCTTAGGTGGATTTCAAAGGCCAGGGACCCACCAACCTCTTTTATTTTTTCCCCCTCCCCTTACAGAATTGAGTTTTCTAGAAGGCTTTCCCATGTTTACTTATTCCGCCACCACCAACAGATCATTTGTGTTTCTGGCATACTATAGTCATTACATAAGAGTAAATATTATTAACAACAAGAATAGGCATTCGGAATTACTTTGCCCGCATGTAAAATTAATGCTCTCGCTCCTGCAGGGACAATGAACGCTTGAGAAGCTTATATAGAAAGTGCTACAGAATGGTAACACCCAGCATTACTGCGATTAGCATCTTCTACACTGAAGGGGAAAAAAACCTTTTCGAAGTAATGAGCAAAGAAAATACTACTTATCGAAAGATAGATGACACTTTGGTCAGATAAATTCTATATGCTCTACACTCTTAACTTTCAGCATGCGATTTCCCAGGCAGTAACTCTCGCTGAGCATTTTCTAGTTTTCTCAGTGTAGGCATCACTTAGACTAATTCAGCGGCAGCGAATGCATGGAGTGTACACTTCCACCCTTCGTAAAAAGATCTGATGGGGAGGCAGACAGCCAGAGAGAACTTCAAGGATTTGGCAAAGGCAAATCCTAACCTATCCCAAATTCTCA
Source organism: Proteles cristata cristata (assembly GCA_017311185.1). Lineage (NCBI taxonomy): Eukaryota > Metazoa > Chordata > Mammalia > Carnivora > Hyaenidae > Proteles > Proteles cristata. The sequence goes on along the minus strand of JAESUZ010005645.1, from coordinate 104,425 downwards.
TTTTGAACATGTAAAATTTCAGTCACTTAAAAAAAATAAATTTAATTATGTGTAGCTCAGTACTTCCTTCACAGTACTGGTACTAGAAATAGTTTAAGAACAAACTGTTCTGGGTTTTATTTTTACTGGATCTGTAGGTAGGTCTGCCAAAACTGTCACTTAAAAAATGTTGTTTGCAACCAGATTTTGGAGTCCTCGTTTCTGGTTCAGAACTTTGAAAATAGCAGCCAAATGTTTGGATACTTGTTCAATTGTGGAGATAAAAATTCCGGGACCGTCCAAAGCATTCTTATCTCTAAATGGAAATAATAATAACGACAATAACAGCAGCAGCAGCAGCAACAATAATAATAATAAAGAGGAAGAGGGGGAGAGGAGAAGGGTAGGCAGGAAGAAAAAAACGCAACCTCATAAGAAAAGTTACAAAAACACTGTGCTTTGACCTACTTTGGAGCCTTTCCTCTCTACCAGACTGTATTTTCAAAGACAGAGTCAGCTTCCTCACAGAGTAGTATGATTATTCTTTCATGGCACCTTAGAATTCCAGAAAGAAAAGACCTCTGGGGTCACCTTCGCGTCCCGTGCCACCACGGGCTGGAGTCGGGGCCTCGCGGACTGCGCCGTGTGATGCATTAGGCAGGTGCAGATGTTCCTGTGGCCCCCATGATCAGAAGGGGGAAAGCTGTCTTTTACAAATGGGGCTTTGTGGCTACCATCTCCAAAGTACTCAGCCACGGGCACCGGTCCTACTTTCTTGTGCTCTAGCCTCCCTCTCCCTGCAAACAAAAGGACCAGTACTCTGAACGTTTTTTGTTGTTCTCTGGGTTGCTCTGGTTGGGCAAAGATCATCATGCTCTGATTTAGTGTTTTCAAATAAGTGTGCCCTCCGCCGCAGCGCTCTATTGAGAGACGACACAGCCCAAGCGGGAGAGTTCAGCATGGCCACTAATAAAACACAAGCGCGGCTTTGTCAGGCCACGAGTGATTACTTGAACAAGTGCCAACGAAGAAACCAAACATTAGAGCTCAGCGCTTCAGGCCCTCAAGACAAAGGGCCAATTGACTTTCCTCATTAGTTTTTGTGCCAAACATGTAAACACAGTTTCCTCTCTATCTTTGATGCTCAAAACATGCCAGCTTGTTAACATCTTGGGTGGTACTGTGGTTTATGAGGCTATAAAGACTATTATGTTGGGATGGGTATTTTTTTTCTCTTCTTATTGGAAAAGATTGGCTTATCTCATTTAATTTTTTTTTTTTGTAATGAAAGCAGAGTCTTTGAGGATACTTCTTACTTTTCACTCATCCCATTGACTCAAATGTAATAACCCAGTAATGTAAAAAGAAAAAGAAAGAAAGAAAGAGAGAGAGAGAGAAAGGGAGAGATAGATAGAGAAAGAGAGAAAGAAAGAAAGAAAGAAAGAAAGAAAGAAAGAAAGAAAGAAAGAAAGAAAGAAAACCTCAGAGAGACATGATCCTTATTACTTCCTGCTGAATGTATAGGGTAAAAAGTCTGTTACCAATGTTTCAAAAGCAAAACCTGTAAATATGTGATTGTGAGAATCCTGAAGACTGATGAACGAGTTATAATAATGGTTGTCAAGCCAAGCCAGAGCTGCGTCTTGCAGTGACTGACGTCACCCTCCTCACCATGCTCTTTCAGAGTCATGTTGGTACCTCAAGTTCTCATTGTGTTGCTTCAGTGGTGATTTAATTTCTCCTCTCTTCCTGTTCTCTGTCTATGTTGGCTTTCTTTGATACCTGCTCTTCTCAGTACTTCATACCTCCGTCCCTCTCAGTCCTGACTTTTCAAGCCAGACAACGTAGCTGTCCACACATGTGTTGTCACTTGTGAGGTCATACAGAAAACTTTCCCCAAATGTGTCTTCACGATCAGGCTGAGAGGAGCCAAAGAGCATTGGTGTGCATTGGTCAGAATTCTAAATCTTGTCTCCATGAGTCAATTGTATTAACGTCTTCAAAGGGAAATCATTTTTCACCTATTAAATTGACCAACACTGAATGTGATAACACAATAGATTATTGAGATATTGTCAGTTGTTACAGACTCTAGATAATTATTTAATCGTATGGATCAATATTAAAAATGCATATGTCCTTTGTTTCAGCAATTCCATTTCTAGGAATTTATTATACAGATATATTCACACCTATGTATAAAGGTATACATAGAAGGCTGATACTGTATGTAGCATTTTGTTTCTACCAGAAGGTTGGGGAGGAAAAACCTGTGAATGTCTCTCAGTAGGGGACTAGAGAAATTATCTGACTAGGTTTAGATAAATTATGGTACATCCATACAATGGAAAACTACGTATCTGTTAAAAATAACAACATCACTCACTAATCATCAGGGAAAAGAAATTAAAAACCACAATAAGACATCACCTCACACCTGTTAGAATGGGTAAAATCAAGAAGATAAGAAACAACAGGTGTTGTCAAGGATGTGGAGAAAAGAATCTCTCATGGACTGTTGGTGGGAATGCAGACTGGTGCAGCCACTGTGGGAAACAGTATGGAGGGGGAACGGGGTGGCCCAGTCAGTTAAGCACCCAACTTTGGTCCAGGTCATGATCTTGCAGTTCATGAGTCCTGCATCGGCTTCTGTGCTGCTCAGAGCCTGGAACCTGCTTCTAATTCTATGTCTCCCTCTCTCTCAGCCCCTCCCCCACTCCTGCTCTGTCTCTATTTCTCTCTCTCTCTCTCTCTGTCTGTCTCAAAAATAAATCAACATTATAAAAACAGTATGGAGGTTCTTCAAAAATTAAAAATAGAAATACCATATGATCCCATAACTTCACACTGGGTATTTACCCCTGGAAAATGAAAACACTAACTCAAAAAGATATATGCACCCCTATGTTTCATGCAGCATTATTTACAACAGTCAAGACACTGGCGCAATGTAAATGTCCATCAAAGGACGAATGGATACAGAAGTTGTGGTATATGTACACAATGGAATATTATACAGCCGTAAAAAATGATGACGTCATGCCATCTGAAACAACACGGATGGACCTATTATGCTAAGTGAAATAAGTCAGCTAGAGAAAGAGAAATATCATATGATTCCACTCATAAATGAAAATTTAAAACAGACAAACAAGTCAAAAGCAGAATCAGAGCTATAAATGCAGAGAAGAAACTGATGGTTGCCTGAATGTAAGTGTGGAAGGTGGGGCGAGATGGGTGAAGGAGAATGGAAGAGACAGGCCTCTAGTTATTCAATGAGTAAGTCCCGGGAGTAAAAGGCAGAGCATGAGGCCTACAGTCAGGGATATAACAGCGATGTCATGGAGCAGGCGGTAGCTACACTTGCCGTGAGCACAGCATAATGTATAAGCCTGTCCAGTCACAGAGTTGCATGCCTGAAACTATTGAAACATTGTGTGTCAACTTTATTTTAAAAAATAAGAACGCTGCTACTATGCATGTATTACAGAAGAATTATCCCCAATTTATATTTTCAAGTGAAAGAACAAAGTGTAAAATAATGTGTACAATAAGGTAACATTTGTGAAAAAATATATATACACATACATATATACACATATGTTCACATATATTTGAACATGAGTAACTGGTAAGAGGAGCTGCCCTAGAAGATAGGGAACCTGGACTTAGGATTAGATCAGGGAGAGAGATTTCCATTTTACTATATAACTTTGTTATCTTTTGAGTTTCTTATAATATTACTGTATTCCTTAGTCTAATGGATTAAAATACATTTTTAAAAAATTTTTATATGTTTTCTTCATTTCTGAGAGAGAGAGAGAGAGAGAGAGAGAGAGACAACGTGAGGAGGGGGGTGTGGGGTCAGAGAGAGAGGGAGACACAGAATCTGAGACAGACTCCAGGCTCTGAGCTGTCAGCACAGAGCCCGATGCGGGGCCCGAACCCACGAACTGTGAGATCATGACCTGAGCCAAAGTCGGACGCTTGACCGACTGAGCCACCCAGGTGCCCCTAAATAGGTTTTTTTTTTTTTTAATGTTTTATTTATTTCTAGAGAGAGAGAGAGACAGCGTGCGCAGGGGAGGGTCAGAGAGAGAGGGAGTCGCAGACTGAAACAGGCTCCAGGCTCTGAGCTGGCAGTCAGCACAGAGCCCGACGCGGGGCTCGAACCCACAAACCGCGAGATCATGACCTAAGCGAAAGTCGGACACTTAACCAACTAAGCCACCCGGGCGCCCCTAAATAGGTTTTTTAAAAATACGTGGTTTTTAAAAATATCTTAGAGGTAATATATAAATTCACTATTAGCTATTAACAGCATTATTGAGTGGCTTAAATTTTTTGACTGATTTAATGGTTAATAATTAAATCATTATTAAATAACTCACATTATTAAAACCTTAATATAAGTTATTGTATCCACTAATATCAACTAGCTAGTGTAGGCTTTTTTAGAAATGAGACTGAGTGTTGTATATTTTGTCATTGATGAATGATCACATGTAAAAAGTGATCACAAGTCTTGACAGCACAGCAAAATTAGAGCCTAGAGGAAGAATGCAGGCTCTGGGCCCTGGATGAGTGAGATGCTGGGTGCACAGGAAAGGGGTAGAGGAAGACCCCTGCAGTAGAAATAAACTCAAAAGACTCCATTTGAAATGCTGTCAACCTTGGTCAGAAAAGCTTAATAAAGGTCTAGATGTTCTATGAGGTGAAGGCGTTTCAGGAGAATCCCTAAGCTCTGCAGTAAGCTAAGTGCTAAGGAAGGTGCATTAGGTCTTTTGGGCCACGAGGGTACCATTTAGAGTAGTGTACTATCATTGCAGCCAATGGTCTAGAAACAAATGATTTCAAAGTAATGACACCCCAGTGGCCTGGAAGAGTTAATGTGCCTCCTAAGTGACTAATTTGCCATTAGGGAGTTATTTCGCCTCTGGGGAAGATAGATTTGTTCTCACAAAGGCAGAGTAGTTTACTAGAAAACACTGAGAAGTACAACACAATAGAGGCGTGTTCTGTTTTGACACCTTTGTAGATTTGTTCTGCTACCTTGGCCAGACACTTAACATCTCTTTGTCCCGGCACATCTGTGCAACAGGGCCATGGCTCTTTCTTCCACCCAGGTCTCAGGCATGACACACGCATTGCTAAATTGGCACGTCCGCAGGACTTGAAGGAAGCTGGCAAGCTGTTATAGAGCCCAGATTCGTGTTCTGGGAATCAGATGGCCAGGTTTTGGTCCCGAGATGATACGTAGCTCACTGACCTTGTTCCTAATGTCTCCAGGCCCGAGAATCTTTACTCGCAAAATAAGATCAGACCTAATGACCTCTAATATCTGTTACAGCTCTAACAGTCATGAATTTTAGCCAAATACCTAAGAAATAATTGATCAAATGGAAGAGTTTATAAAATGTACAATAAAAGTTCAGCATTTTTACTTTCTTTCAAGTTCTTCTATCAGTTGAGCAATTACATGTACCAAGAATATAAAATTTAGAGAATATATCTTGACCAAAAGGAGACAAATATGAATGAAAAAAAGATGGTGCCTATTGGTGATAGACTTCTTATTCTGGTTTGAAAGATGGGCCATGTACTCTTGAAAAAAGCAAAAGGAAACTTTGTAGACGCATATCCAACAAGACAAATAGTATAAATGATCCATAGCCACATAAAAAAATTCATAAAATCAGGTACGGTTAAACTCAAGAGAGCTTCCTGGAAGATACAAAGAAGAGAGGATATTTGGGTTGGCAGAATAAGGAAAGGAGCTATTAGAGCAGAGGAAAATTAATATGTGAAGGCAAGAATTTGAGAAGAACAAGGAATATAAGTGAATAGTAAATAAATTGCCAATATTATAGTAAAGATTTTGCATAAAAGATTAAGAAGATATTGGAATGAGGAAGTTAAAATGTTATAGAAGTTAAAGAAAAAAGAGCCTAACAATGATTACAGAGAGAGGTTTTTATGTGAAAATTGAAAAAGTTTAAGGATCATTAAGTGTTTTAGGACAGAATCCCGCCATGATAAAAAGTGTGTGTAAAAGAAAATAATTCATCAAAAGAATATCACCAAGGCTGAAAGAAAATTCAGTGAGTCCACCAAACAAATACAGTTTGATTGTTGTAATTAATAATGTTCCATATGTCGCATTATGTTGTCTTCTACCAGTCTAGAACACTAACAAAAAATGCGAAAAGGATTTTAGACGAAATAAAAACAACATGAAGTTAAAGGAGAAGCAACATTGTTTCAAATTTTCTACAACCTGATAAATTGTAGAATCCCATCAGTGACTAAATAAGTTGAAATTTGGTATTAAAATATTTAAAACTGGTTTAGAAGAATTAGGTCACCTCTTCCAATTAAGAATTCGATTGAATTGCAAGAAAAATATTTACAATTCATTGTATGTGTTATGTTCTGTGCATTGGAATGAACATCTTTTAAAAGATTATTCTGTGATAAGTGATTGTCTCAAATACTTATTTCTTCTTTCTAGTGAGCTGTTGTAGATGCAAAAAGGCACAGCTAAGGGGTGCCTGGGTGGCTCAGTTGGTTAAGCGTTGGACTCCTGATTTCGGCTCAGGTCATAATCTCATGATTTGTGGGTTCAAGCCTGGTATCGGGCTCTGCACTGACAGTGCTGAGCATGCTTAGGATTCTCTCTCCTCTCTCTGTCCCTCCCATGTGCTCTCTGTCTCTCTCTCAAAACAAAAAATAAACTTAAAAATATATTTTAATATAAAAATATTAATATAACTCAATATAAAAATATTTCAGGTAAAATTTCTGAAAATATATCTAAATAGCAAACTTCTTATTCAGTGTCCTGTCGGCACATAACTTTGCACAAAGCCAAGCACAGAGAACCCAGACTCCAGTGCTGTGGTTTACAGTCGTCTCTTGCTTCAAAATAGTTTTAATTAATTAATTAGTTTATTTACTTAGAGAGAGAGAATGAAAGAGAGCACATGTACATGGGCATGGATATGAGAGAGAGAGAGAGAGAGAGAATCCCAAGCAGTCTCGTGCTTTCAGCATGGAGCCTGATATGGGGCTCGACCCCACAAACCATGAGATCATGACTTGAGCCGAACTCCAGAGTCAGATACTTAATCAACTGAGCCACCTAGGTGCCCCTCAAAACAATTTTTTATATGTCTCCTTTTGGGGCTTTATATATTCCAAGTCAACATTGTCGTAACGTTGAAGAAATTAACTAAGTACATTAACACAGACCCTGTTGAACACAGCAAGCACAAGGTAGTGTGCAAATGGCCTGTGAAGAGCCACAGGAGAGGCTGTGATGCTCACATACAAAGTATATGGATTTTACTTACATTGTCCTTCAGACCTCACACAGATGCTTCTTATTCTGATTTTATGATTTTAATCAGTCTGTTGATATATACTTATTTCTATCGGCACAACAGAACATGTGGAATAAACATCATCGGGAGAACGCGGCTGCTATTTGGTAGGCACGCTGCCAGCAGCGGCCTGTGAAGGCTGGGGCGCAGGGCAGAGGAGGAGAGAGCAAAACTCTAGAGCCGCAGATCCAAACACAAGAGTAGGTACAAGCAAGGGCCAGGAGGTGAAGAAGCAAACCTCTCTACAGAACTCACCAGCTCTTCAGGGCATGATAACATGGGTTGTTATGTCTCTGTACAACGATTGATAGAAATATTGAGACTGAATTACAGAGAATAAAATAAATTGTGTTAAGTGCATGTTAGATTGACTAACATAAAGAATTGAAACCCAAAGAATGTCGCATTTACAGGGATTAAGAATCCGCTATCCAGAAAATTCTGCTGTTTTGCAAAGCTTAGTTCCTCGGGGTTTTAGGTTGCCAAGGTTTAAATATAATATACTTTTTTTTCCTGTTCTGTGAAAGCATTGTTTGTGATATATGAGCGAAATCTCTGCGGCTTGAGTCTGGATTTGAGTTTGACTATGTAACACATGACAACTTTCTGCATTTAGGTTTAGATCTTCTCAGATGTGTAAGGGTAGTAGCAATACCACCTCAAAGGGATGACGTAACAGTTAACTAACGATGATAAAGAAAAGTTAAATCACACTTAGAAGGTGTTTATTGTGTGCCAGCCTCTGTTAAGGCTTTTTATGTATTAACTCAATTCTCACAACCGTGCTCTCAAGTAGTTCTGTTAATGTTATCCCCGGATTACAGCTAATAAAATTGAGAGTTAGAGACGTCACGTAACTTGTCCCAAGTCACAACATTACACAGCGGAAGAGCCAGGATCCGAATTCACGTATTTGGTTTCCTATGTTTACTTTTTAAATCACTAATATAATATGAATAAGCACTGATATGAAACAGTGCCTAGCGTAAATGTGACTCCGCCTAGCTTCTTCTGACTTTCCATCTCCCTTCTATAAAAAGTTAATGCTAAAACAGAGAGCAATACTTTTATATTCCTAATCACTGTTCTTTAATTGATGCCATGGCTGTCTCTCCTGCTCTATCTCACCAAGCTATGATATGACTCTGCATTGATGACTTCCACCGCTCTTGAGTCTGTATTATCCGTGCAACTTGTATATGCTAGGAACCAAAGAGGAGGGATGCCTCATATACGTTTCTGTCTTGAATTGCATGTGACCTGGGGGTGAGAAGGGACAGTTTAGAACTCTCAAGCTTCCCAGTTGATACTTCTTTCACAGAAAGGACAGGAATTCTGTCCTTGGAGTTTTGTGCTTTTTGTCTAATGCACAGGATACTCAGTCAACAGAAGTATGAAGTTCTCCATCTCAATCTGATCATGATTTTCCAATGTGTTCTTGATTTATTGCCTATAGGCTAAATCGCATAGAAGCTGTGAGAGTACATTATTATAGAATAAGGGACTGCATTGAAGAAAACTTTAGGGAAAAGCTAATGGGAATTATTTGGGGGGGGGGAGAAATCTTTAAAAGACATGGCCATTTTTCAACTGGTCATCGTGAGGAGGCATTTCTTAGGATTATATATTCAAGTGATTTTGAAAGAAATTATACACATGAAACCAGATATACCATTGAGAAACATGTAACCATCTGTCTCCTAAAATAAAAATATATAGTTATATATAAATACATATAGTTATAAAAGAAATTTGAACATTTGACAGAACATTTGGAAAAGAAGGGATAGTAGAGGAAAAGAGAGAGAGAATGAGAATCACTTCAAATTTTATGTCCTGTTGAAAAAACCTTTAGCCATGTGTATATTTTCTTCCAGTTTTTATTCTAAATACATATGTTTTACCAAGTTATGTGCATAATATAAATGCAATTTTGTGTCTTGCTTTATTGATAAGTTTTCATACATTATAATATAAGCTCATACCTTAAAAATCTATATTAATAGCTTAAATAAATAAAATTAATGGTTAATTGATGGTTTTATTCATTTATTCCCTTAAAAGACTGAATAACAAATACTTCCCAGATACTCTAAGAATGCAAAAATTAATAAAACTGGTTCTTGAACTCAAATAACTTTAGCTTTCTTTTGGAGGAAAATAGACATATGATCAAGGAAGTACAATAGAATTTCATAGGCATAATGGTAGATTTATGCAAAAGGTAATTTGAAAAAATGGAAAATGGTCAATCTCTTTTCGGAGAAATGGCCATAAAATGCTTTGTTTTAAAAAGTTAATTTTAAAAGATGGTTACAATCTCTGTAAGCCGAAATGCTGGGGAGGAGAAGAGTTTGAAGTTTCATGCACAGAGATCGCAGGAAGGAGACTGAACATGTGCCATGTGCAAGGCACTCGAGTCATTCCCAGAGAAGTTTCTGATATGAGAGGGCTTGCAAAAGAAAGAGGTGAGGATCATGCAGGCAGGGGCATCATGAGGAGGCCTTGTGAAGTCACCAAAAGGTGCGCAGCTGCCTTTAAATCTGAGTAACATCACTGTGGTATAAATGCAGCAGGTAGTTGAAGAGAAGGAGAGAACTGGTAGTAAATTACAGTTACATTGGGCGGCAGATGACGAGGGTGTCAGCTACAGAGGCGGCTGGATGCGCTCACGTGGAGGAAGCTAGGGAACTATGGAGCAAGAAGGCGGTAGGGCTGATATCACTGTGCGTGTGCGATAGGTATTGAGTGTTTATGTGGAGCTCAGGAGAAACCCGGGCTAGAGATAATGACATAAGAGTCATCAGATGTACGAAGAGTGTTACAATTGGACTCCTCCTGATTAGAGTTTGGGTTGAAAGTCAGAGGTGAGAAGAGTAAGGGTTCAAGGGCTCACAGATTCCTCCAGAAGGCACAGCTCCAAACTGGTTTTCCCAAGTTCATTCATCAACCACTTCCAGACATTGATAGAAGACCAAGTATTTTTTTTAACATGAAGATTAGACACTGGAGGATTTCTCTGAGGGAAACCCTAAGCCAATCAAGAGGAACTGGAAGGGTCTGGCGTGTGTGTTTCAGTCGTGGCTGGTACATAATTCTCACTAGACCATTGTCCGACAAGGATCCTCTGTCGGGCAGGGTCATCGCTTATCTTAAAAGGAGCCCCTCCTCATGCTACAGCATGGATGAACGCTGAGGAGATTACGTGGAGTGACAAGCCAATCACAGCAGGACAAATACAATATGATTCCATCTATACAAAATACCCATAGTACTAAATTTTATAGAGGCAGAAAGTAGAACGATGGTTGCCAACGACTGTAGAAAAATGGATGTGGAGTACTATTTCATGGGCATGGAGTTTCAGTTTTGTAAGATGAAGAGTTCTACAGTTGAGTGGAGCCTGCTTAAGATTCTCTCTCTCTCTCTCTCTCTCTATCTCTGCCTGTCTCCCCCTCTCACACACACTCTCTTAAAAATAAAAGGGGGGGACCCCTCCCTCCCAATAAAAATAGATCATGGCACAAGATACTTTTGAAGTTCCCAGACACAGAAGCCAGGGGTAAGAAATGAAGAGGCCGTGAAAGCCTGCTCATGTGACCTCGTAATAGACGATTGTTAATTTTTCAGGAATTTTGTGAGTCAATTGTTAAACAGGGCTATTATTATATAATATGTGCTTATATATGTGCTTATATATAATATTATATAATATGTGCTTAAATAAATTATATTAATTATTTAAATTATATCAATTTTATTAAAAAGAAGGCTAATGCACATTCAAAACTCATTACTTCCTTTTCATTTCATTACATTTTTACTATCACCTGTTCTCGCGTGTTTATGACAGAAATGCTGTAAAATTCTGTGGTACCCTGCATTTAGTGACATCAAGTTGATATCTTAAAATCAGCCACGACAGGAGTCCACGCATCCTAAAAATCGGAATTTTTCTCCCCGGAGAGCCAGTTGTCAAGCTTTTCACCAACATACCAGTGGTGCAGCCCAGAGTCTGTGTATTTCTAGCAGGGGGTGTTTCCAAGGGACAAACAGATGATCCGAGAGAGTTGAGATTCAAGCGTCAGCCCCACCCGGAGGGCGCCGGCAAACCCCCTCTTTCTGGGAATACCTCTGTCCTTTACCCCTGGGCCCATCATTAGATCTATCTCTTCTCAGTGGTTTAGGATATTTTTTTCTTAAAAACTTTACTGTTTATTTATTGTTTTTGAGACAGACACAGAGCGGGGGAGGGACAGAGACAGAGGGAGACACAGAATCTGAAGCAGGCTCCAACCTCTGAGCTGTCAGCACAGAGCCCAATGCGGGGCTCGAACTAATGAACCTCGAGATCATGACCCGAGCTGAAGTTGGGTGCTTGACCAACAGAGCCACCCGGGCGCCCCAGTGGTTTAGGATATTTTAATGTAATTTATCTATTTCTGTCTACTATAAGCTTAGGATGTTTTCCGTTTCCTAAGCTTAGGATGATTTGCTGTTTTAAATAAGGATACAGTATATATTTTCATGAACGTAGTTTTTCTATAGTTGAATTTTTTAAGGAAAATATTTAGAAATTGCATTAGAGATTATAGATGTTTTAAAATTAACGTTGTTTTTGTCACAATTATACATTTTTCTGAATATTTCATTAAAAATTGGGTTATATTTTGTATTGAATTTTTGTCATTAGTTTAATGAAATCTGTGTTTTATTTTCTGACATTATTTCATATTTGGGGAAATATTAATAAAGTCACTTCTCAATATACCTTTCTTTTTATCTTTCCTGAGGTTTGTAAGCTACATATTCCATTTAAAATTTGCAGGGAGGTTAACTTATCTTTTAATAAAAGTCACTTTTATCATAAAAGTAAAACATGTACACCATAAAAACAATTACAACCCACAAGGTATAAGTGGAAAGAAAAGCTTCAATCCCTATACCTCCAATGTTCCCCTTCGACACCATCAATATCAATCATTTTTGTGTTTTTAGTTTCTCTGGTGGCTACCACCATAATCCTAAATCACATTGTTCTAACTCTGTGTCTTACCTTTTCAACTTTAAAGCATTTATTCTCTTTCAATGCACTGAAACTATCCCCACAATTGTTAGTTACATAATTATATTTTGCTGTTTCTAAATTCTTTCATTATTGGTGTTAAATGATGTTTAAGAGCTTTCTATCTCATTTCATAAAGCAAAATTATTATGTAAATATTATTTTTCATAGAACAAGGCACCTTCTGGGCTTGTAAGATGAATGGGATTCCGCGCTTTTATATCTTTGTTGCTTGAAAATGAATGTGTTCCAAGCATCAGATTCAAGTGGAATCTTTTTATGTCTGGCCACCAATTGCTCATTGTTCTCCACATGTTCACCCACTTCATATTTAGACTGTGACTTTACTGAACAACATTTTCCCTAGAATTTCTACTTTCCTTTTTTTTTAATTGGCAGAAGAAATACATGCTTTGTTCACCATCTTATGGAGATCTTCTGACATTTTTTTCATACACTATTTTGAATAAAATCCATCTTCTTGAAGGAAAATTCTTGTAAAGGCTTTCACAATTTCCTCTATTTGGATCAATTGCTTTTCAGTTCTATTGTACAGCTGATATTCTGGGAATTGTTTCATCACAGAGTAGTTGCATTTTTTCTTTCTGTGAGCTCATGTCTAGTGTCTATGTAGTAAACATTTAGCAATCTACATAATTGTAAACTATAATTTCTTTCTGGAGCTCCTCTTATTTGTGACATATTGGCATTGTAGATTGATGCATGTTCTTACATATGCATTCTTAAATTTTTCTTGTATTTTCCATTTCCTTGTCTTTTTGCTCTACTTCAAAAGTCATGAAATTAGACTAAGTGGATCTGGTGTACAGATGTTTTTGGGTTGTACAGATTTTTAAAAAATCATTTAATTACAAACATTTAAAACTTAGGATATTTCACATCAAAACCTGCAATTCTGGCTTCCTCTTGAACAATAAGTTTGATAATCCCCACAGATCTGGACATGAGTAGTTAAGTTGGACAGTATGGTAACTGCCGTGGATTTCGTCTGCACCAGTGTAGGTACATTGGGCTTTTCCCAGAGTAGCAGAGCCGAGTCTGAGGTGTGTGCATTTGCCTGGGGCGAGTCCACCTGCACGTTTCCTGTTTGGTCTTCAAGCAGGAGCCAGCGGCGCCTCAACAATGCCAAAAGCGGGCATTTGCTTAAGGTTATCAAAACCCACATCCTGCTTGCCTTTCCCTCGGCAGGTTTTTCTACTTCTTTTACAATGTGGATCTTGAGGGCAAGCCCTGCTACAGCCAGTCTGAATTTCAGAAGGCAGGAAGGGAGATGTGCCTGGTTGTTTGACATTGGTTTCTCCTGTCACCTGAGTTCCCGACCTGAGTCCTGTTTGTCCAGAGAGCCTTTTGAGATGATGTGACTACTCTCTTGTTTTGGTGCACTTTTTAAAATCATTTATCCTGTGGATTCTATAGCACCGAGGTATAATTTTCTCCCATCCCACTGCCTGGATAGCTCACCGTGATGCAGTGGAGTTTATGAGAAACTACTGTCCTGGGGACACCCTGGTACCCGGACTCCTCCCATTGCTGTTTAGCTTCTAGTGACTTACTCATTTGGGATCAGGCCTCTAAACATGCAACCTGGATATGACCCCTGCTCTCAGCCCCATCGTTTGGTAGGAATTATCACCTCCAAATAGATGTGGAAAGAAAATTTCTAAAAGGGAAAGGCAAAAATATACTGATCTCAAATCGTAGTAGAGAGATGGTCAGCCATGTTTTATTTCTATAAAACTTTTGTGTCTGGGGTAGAGGTTGAGTGGGGGCATCTCAGAAAAGGAAAGCTTTTCGATCTCATCATCTTCCTTTAAACTTTATTTCCTTAGGGGTGGAGTCTTACAAATGAGTCATCAAGTTTCATTATAAAATTATATGTATATATAATTCATAAATATTTTTCCTGATCATGTCCGCTAGCTGGCTGCCAGTAGTTTTTGGTTTCTTTTTCATTTTTGTTTGTTTTGTTTTGCTTTGCTTTGCTTTCTTTTGTGTTTTTTTTTTCCGTGCCCTAGATATTTTTTTAGTTATGAAATGAAAGAGATGGAGCTAAGTGCCATTTTTAACAGATATCTATTGAAACACAGATATCTATGTGAACACAGTTATGAATGTTGAACATAACCCAGTAGTTACAGCAATGTAAGAATATCGATTTTAAATGCTCACAAAGAAGTAATGTTTATATTTACTTCCACTGATTTAAAAGGTTAAAAGTATTTTACTCTTTGAAAACATCTGTTATATAAGCTTCTTATGAAATAAAGATACTAACTTTAATTATTTAATATATATAAGGTTTATTTTAGGATGAGTTGAATCTTTAATACTACCCTTCCTCAATCTTCTAAGTATATAGCTTTTAAATACTTTCTAGAATATTATTCTTCATATTGATGTTAATTTCATTAAATATTAAATTCTTAAAAAAATAGTATCATTTGTGTGGTCTAAATATTTTGATTTGTTGAAATGTCTATTCCTATCTCAGGGTCAAATTTTTCAATTATGGTAGCTTTATAATATGTTTGATTACTTAATAAGACAAATTCTATTCGATCTCACCTATAGAAATGAAGGCCTCAATTCTGGGTCGAATCTAGGGTGTCTCCTACTTTTAGTTGAATAGCATGCAGTAACCAACAATTAATCCAAGAAGACTCATCTTGGGTAGAGACTTAAAAAAAGAGAGAAATAAAAAAGACAAAACGGGATAAGCTATTCAGGTTTGACACAAGTGCATGGGGTTAGATGGACAAATGCAGGTAAATAGATAAGAAAAAGAGAGGAATCAAAATGAAGAATCAGAGGTATATTCAGGATAAATTACAAGCCTCAAAGAGTAGCTTAACACACTCTTCATAGCCTAATATTAGAGAGTGAAGAGAGTTAAAAGTACCAGTAAAACTGGACATTGCCTTTCCACCATGCTGCTTCCTTTTAGGAAGTTAAGTCTTCTTTGTGCCTGTTAATTTTTCTAATAGAACTTTAGAATCCCAGCTTTTCCATTTGTTGGCTGAATGGCATTCCCCGTCACCTACCTCCCTAACTCTGTATTCTCATCCACAAAGTGGAGACAATGACGTCCACCTGTAGGGATGCTTAGATGTAAACAACATACACTGTGGCCAGTAGACATTAAAAACACAACAAAACAATAGCTTCAACGCGATAGTTCATCTTTTTGCTTTTTTTCCTTTTTTCTGGGCATCTATATAAAGCAACCCGAATCTCAAACCAAATGGCATAAATAACCTAATTCATGAAAAAGAAGGAAATGGGATTTTTTTTCTTCCTCAATCCACTATCTTTGGGACTGAAATCCTTTGCTCTCTCCCATGTCCACTGTTACTGCCAATTCATATTTCAGATAAAAATGGCCGCCTACAACAAAAACAGACACATAGACCAATGGAACAGAATTGAGAACTCAGAAGTGGACCCAAAAGTATACAGCCAACTGATCTTTGACAAAGGAGGAAAGAATATCCAATGGAAAAAAGACAGCCTTTTTAACAGATGGTGTTGGGAGAATTGGACAGCAACATGCAGAAGAATGAAACTAGATCATTTTCTCACACCATGAACAAAAATAAACTCAAAATGGATAAAGGACCTGAACGTGAGACCCTAGAGGAGAAAGCAGGAAACAACCTCCTTGACCTCCACCGCAGCAACTTCCTACTTGACACATCCCCAAAAGCAATGGAATCAAGAGCAAAAATAAATGATTGGGACCTCATCAAAATTAAAAGCTTCTGCACAGCAAAGGAAACCACCCAGAAAATTAACAGGCAACCAACGGAATGGGAAAAGATAGTTGCAAATGACATATCAGATAAAGGGTTAATATCCAGAATCTATAAGGAATTCACCAAACTACACGCCCGAAAAACAAACAGCCCAGTGAAGAAATGGGCAGAAGATATGAACAGACACTTCTCCAAAGAGGACATCCAGATGGCCAACAGACACATGAAACGATGCTCAGCATCCCTCCTCATCAGGGAAAGACAATCAAAACCACACTGAGATATCACCTCACACCAGCCAGAGTGGCTTAACTGAGCAAATCAGAGAACTCTAGATCCTGGCGAGGATGTGGAGAAACGGGCACCCTCCTACACTGTTGGTGGGAATGTAAACTGGTACAGCCCCTCTGGAAAACAGTGTGGAGGTTCCTCAAGGAAACTAACAACAGAACTCCCCTATGACCCAGCAATAGCACTGCTAGGAATTTACCCAAGGGATACAGAAATGTTGATGCATAGGAGCACATGTACCCCAATGTTCATAGCAGCACTCTCCACAATAGCTAAAACCTGGAAAGAGCCTAAGTGTCCATCAACAGATGAATGGATCAAGAAGATGTGGTTTATCTATACCATGGAATACTACATGGCAATGAGAAACAATGAAATCTGGCCTGTGTAGCAATGTGGATGGACCTTGAGGGTGTTCTGCTGAGTGAAATAAGTCAGGCAGAGAAGGACAAATACCATATGCTTGCACATATAGGAGGATTAGGAGGAACTTAACTGAGGAACAAGGTGGAGAAGAAGGGGGGAAGTGGTGGGGAAGAGGGAGGGAGGCAAACCATGAGAGACTCTTGAATGCTGACAAAAACTGAGGACTGATGGATGTGGGTGGGACAGGGGGGATGGGCATGCAGGAGGACACTTGTGGGGATGAGCACTGGGTGTTATGTGGAAACTAATTTGACAATAAACTATTTGTAAAAAAAAAAAAAATGGCCGCCTACAGTCCTACTCTGCTGCCCATCGTTGACAGCTGCTCGTTTGCTAGACCTGGGTGAGCAACGGTTTCGCGTGCTTGGACTTCTCAGCAAATAATTCACTGGGGGCTTTTCTAACTAAAACGTTTTCAGGCATGTCAAAGCCATGAAAGCGAGCCTCCAAAATTGTTGGGATTGTCAGAGTTGGGACCCGAAGCTCATAATCACTTTATCATCAGATCATCAGCCCTTGGGTGCCTTGTATCAGCTTCCCTCCATGGGTCAGAGGCAGGACTACCCGGTTTCAGGCAGCATAGCAAGAAGGGGCACATGCTCAGAACTTAGCGTGCCCAGTGGTTGGGTATTCCACTTTTAACGATATCACTTTGGGTAAAAATAACCAAACAGCAACTTTAAATTTGCTTTCAGCAAAGCTATAAGAAGAAACACGTACCTGCGTAATTTATGGAGGAAGGGGTAGATCCATTGGGCTGTGAACAGCTGCATGACCTCACAGTATTAGTGTGATGAGACACTGGCTTGTGCTGTTGTTGCTGGCGACGACATTGCAGCACTGAGCACAGAAGGCAAGGTTTTATTGAAATTTACTGTGTTCTTTGGTCACAATGAATAATCACTAAACCCTTGAGTGGGTCCCGGCCAATGTGAAAATTGAACTGCGAAGCACGAGGGCTTGGCGGTGGAGTTCATTATCGTAACTTCTGGGCTTCCTTCAGACCATGTTCTTGTCATTTAAAGTCTGATGGAAGTGGGGCGCCTGGGTGGCTTAGTCGGTTAAGCGTCCGACTTTCGCTTAGGTCATGATCTCACAGTTCGTGGGTTCGAGCCCCGCGTCGGGCTCTGTGCTGACAGCCAGCTCAGAGCCTGGAGCCTGTTTCAGTCTGTGACTCCCTCTCTCTCTGACCCTCCCCTGCTCGCACTGTCTCTCTCTCTGTCTCTCTCCTAGAAATAAATAAAACATTAAAAAAAATAAATAAATAAATAAAGTCTGATGGAAGAGACAAGCCAAAGATTCACTTTTCTCTGTTTAGAAAACAATGCTGCACAGCATATTTTATAAATAGATTAGAATGGTTACCAATATGCAACAAATGCTATTCCTCATGTGTTCAGGATTTTTCTAATACAAGCTTAGAATTGTGCCAGATCAACACACCAAATGTTTTACCAACTGCTCCAAGAGAGTGATGCTGTCTCATTCTGGATCGCTTAGTTTGGGACCCTTATCTTAACTTTACTTTTAAAAGTAACACTTCAAGGGTTCTGTGACTCTATTTTCTGATCCGACAGCCAGTGAATATGATCTAGGGGAGCTTGTATAAATTAGAGGACAAAATGATACATTTTTATGGATGTGGCCTATTCCTGAAGGTGACAGCTATGCTGTCATTCTTACTCTGTGTCTAAGTTTCTCCATGTGTAATATGAAGACCATAATGCCATTCTCATGATCTTAATGAAGTATTTACCAGATTAACCAGTTTATTACTGATAATGAATGAGAAATCACCTTATAGGAAAAATTGAAAAAGATGTCTAACAGAGAACAAACATGGGAAATGTATGATCAAAATAATCTAACATTAAGAAAATAACACTGAAAACCTATTGATTTGATTCTTGATTTCACTGATCATCTTGTTGAAGTATATCAGTGATTGTACACTAAAGATTGAATCATTGGATCATGATGTGACGTGTAGGGATTATTTCTGGCAGTTAAGTTTTGTATTAACAAACATTGGGGTTTTGTTGAAAGTCACGTTTCTTTCTATGAAGGGTACACTGTACATGATACTCTTCTACAGCAATGGTATTGAGGTCTAACAGATAAAACATCTGGGTAAAATAATAGTATGTATGTAGAAAATTTTATGAGATCATGTGGGTTTTTTTTAAACATCTGTGTATACTATGGTCATGGCTCTTGGATATTGCTTTGTTACCTCTTTATGGAAAACTTTTTTTTTTAATGTAAACACTATAATATTAGTTGAGTACCTACTATGTGGCACTCAGCATGATAAGTGTTTTCATTTACTCTATTTGATTTGAATGAACAATAGGACATGTTTACAAGTGAAAAGACACAGACAAATGTGTCTGATTGTGCCTTTTCAAAGATGCAATGGGGCAGTAATATATTTGAGTTCTGAACTAATCAATCACCTTAGAATACAAGGCAAATTTTGATTAGTCTCATGCTTAGAAGCCTCTTTCAAAATTTGCAAGCTTTACTATATATTGGAATTCCAAATATCATGCTGTTCTTCCTACCTTTGTTCTTCTGCACTGATAGTTTTTAAAATGAAAGCCCTAATCTGTATTATATAGGATCATTAATTTCTGCATTTTACACTTGAGCAACAGCACTCTGATTATCTGCTGCAATGAAAAGTAAGCAGCCCTGCTTTTGCAGACTTAATTACCTACTGCAGGGCCTTTCTTTTACCCGTTACCACAAACAGTCTGGAAATGGGGTCAAAGGCATGATTAGAAACCAAATTAGCCACTGAATCCAGAAAACAAACAGGGAAACAGATCCAATAAGCCACTCTGATACAGATATCAGTTTCCTATCACACCTGGGTTTATCCAGAGAGTCTCTTAATTTCATGCTCTTTGCAAGAACAAAGCCACGTAACAAAGGCTGTCCAATGACTTTTATGTCTGAGAAAATAAAATGAACTTAATAATAAGAGGGACATCAGTATTGTAAGGGATCAGATCAGTCCAGGTAACAGGGTCTTTTAAGGAATTTGATTTATAGGCTATACAAATGCCTCAAAATACCCACATAGTTTTAAAAAAATTGATCCTTAGATTTTACTTTTAAAAAGTCATAAGATAGGCAATTTGTTGGTTTATAAACTAGTTTTATAGTAGTTTAAAAATAATTAGCATCAGTCTTGATTTTTTTTGTATATCTGTCCTTTATTTGTAAATCTCATTATATACAATTTTATGGGTGTTCTCTAAAGGCTTGTCAATTGATACGGCAAATGTTATCCATTTAGTGTTTTCCTTTAATCCCATGTAGGTTCTAAACACACTAAAATGCCAAGAGAATTTGGCGGTATTTCCTAGCTACATGGAGAAGAAAGATGTCTCATAGATTAAGGTCTTCCTTTTCAGAGAATTTAATGGACAGTAATAGAATTTTATAGCATAAATGAAATGCTGATCAATTTATATTAACAAAGATAATAGTGTTTACTTACAATATTGATAGGTACAGTAACATGATGATCTAATTTAAAAGATTGTGTGGCAAGATGAATATTGTTTAAAAATATACATAAAATGCAACAGGAAAAAAAATGATAAGTCATTTAAGGACCATACAGGGAAGTGAGTCAATAAAAAACATAGTTAATATTAAGAGATCATTCGGTTCCATTTGGAGTTTGCTTACTTGAATATATTGTACACAATTAAATTCAACTAGCCATGCTAGCTAAAGTTTAAATATCAAAGCTAATCCTGTTTTATTTATAGGACGGATGTTCAGAAAAGCAATAGTGTAACAAGATTTACTTATCAGTAAAAAGTCTTCACTAAAAATGTCGCTATATTTGAAAGTCATTGTTCATATATTGCAGGTGGCTACGTATCTGTAACATACAAACAAGAGTTCTCACACAGTCACTTATAGCTTTTTAACTGTTATCTATAAATCCCAATTTCCCTTGCAAAAATGAAGAAATACATAGTCTTCCTTAAGATAGCTATTCCTTCTCTGAATTTACGTCCATCTCACTTGTACTTTTGTGTAATCCCTTTAACCCAGTCATAACCAGGGATGAAAAAGCTTACACTTAAAATGAAGATATCACGTTTTCTTGAGGAAAATAAAGGAAAAGTTTGAATAGTTATGTAGTGAATATCTGGGAAATACATTGAACAGAAGCAATAGACTAGGTCACAAATCTTTTCCTTTAATCAAGTTCTTTTATTCTTTTTCTTTTGGGAGTATGTATTGGGTTAGGGGAAGAGTCTTTCAGTCTGCATTGTCTAATAATTTGATGGATGCTCCCATTTTGTGACTGCAGCCTTGACTACAGTGAAGACTGAAAGCTCAGTGAATTAGTTTTGAAACAACCCTAGAGATGGTCTACTATTTCCTGACTTTTCAGAAGATATGAGTAAAATATAATGTCCAGGCATTATTGAACTGAGGACATTTTTCAAGGAGAAAATGATCTCATTGTTACTAACTCATTTCTCCAAAGCTGTTTTCTCTCAGCAGGAGACTATTGCCCAGTGAGTATAATTTTGGAGCTCCATGTTGAACACACCTCTGCTATCTGCCTATTCTTACTTTGAGGAGTTCTGTCACAAAAATTCAATCAATTGATCAATATTTATTGTCTGCTAAGGCAATTTGTACTTGAATGATACTAAAGAACTAAAAGACCTCAAAAAGCTTACAGTCCAGTTGAAAAGACTTAAAAAATAAAAACATTCATAACAAAACACACTCTATCAAGGTAAGCTAGGGCACCTAAGAGTAAGCTTTGGAGGCAGGCAGATGTGGACTAGATTCATTCTTCCTCATACGAGGCCTGAGAGCTTACTCAAATGAGAAGTTCTTGAGACTCTGTCTTCTCGCTATGAAATGAGAGTAGAATTATCCAACTATTCAATTCCAGAAGATTTTGTGAATATTAGAAATACTACATTTCTAGCACCTGGCACATAATATGTGCCAAGTATATAGCTTCTAATTATGACTATGATTGATTATTCCTAGGAATTCTGTACATGAAGACATTATAGACACGCATGTGCTCTAGCTATGTATACAGTGGTTACAAAGGCAAAAGACTGAGGCAAAAAAACCACACAGAAATTGCACAAATCTGAACAAGTAGTGATAAAGAAGTGAACTGGAAATTCACAGGATTGAAAACCAGGCTAATTTGGAAACAGAATTGAAAAGCAGGACTTAGAAGACAGTATAAAGCAAGAGTCAGAGAAACTTAGTGGTAATTTAGATATAGGTACAAGGAGCAAAACAAACAATAATGTAAAAGTGAAAAACAAATGAGCAACAATGTAAAATTCGCGGTGTTTGTCATTCAAGCAAAGATTACTGGCAACATAATAAGAAAAATAATCAACCAACTGAAACCTTCCCAGAACTGACATTTGTTATAATTACAAAGATTCTGGATATTATTCAGATTGAAAAATAAATTGCATTTCTAAATACAATAGATAATTAAGGAAAAAATTTAAGAGACAACATCACTTAAAATATCGGTATTTTAAATACATAGAGATTAAGTCTAATCTACTGAAGGTGGCACTAAGTACTGTCATGTAATGGAATAATCTTCTAGGCTGATTAGATTTTCATATGGAATGAGTATTAATTCTGATCCCTATCTCATACCATATATAAAATTTAATTACACCTGGACTGTAGGTCTATATATGAAAGTCAAAGTAATTAAGCTTCTTAAATATATTATATCTCATCATAGTCTAGGGTAGGAAAATATTCCTCACAACATTGTTTATAAAAGAAAAAAATTGATAAATCAGATTAAACTAAAACTAAGAATCTTCTTCAAATGAGAGTGAGAAAAAAATCACGAAGTAAAAAACATTTTCACACGTATAATTACTAAGAGGCTCTTATCCAAGGTATCTCTTTCAAGTTAATAATACAATATCACAGAAGAGAATAATATGCAAAAAGTAAACTCGTACTTCACAAAAAGGTTATCCATTATCCTATTAATTAGTTAATACACAAAAAGTTTTCAACCACTGTAATCATTAGGGGAAGGCAAACTAATACTAAAGCGAAATAACACTATGTACTTACCAAAATGGCTCAAATTAGAAAGATGGCACTGGGAAGACTTATTTGAAGAAGTAGGGCGATTGTTGCTCTTATACACTGGTAGGGGGACTACTAACTGGTATGATAACTTTGGAAGATCTTTTGAAATTATCTGTTAAAGTTTAACATATACATAACTCAGTATTAGCAAGTCCAACCCTTATTACATATGCAACAAAAAGGTGTGAAAATTTTACCAAAAGATATGCACAAGAATATTCATCACAGTATATTTGGTAATAGAAAAGTAGAAACAACCAAATATCTTTCCTCAGTAGACTAGATAAATTATAGTGTATTTATATAAGAGAATATGACCAAGTAATGAACTAGGTGAACTGCCGTCATATGCAACAACATGGCTGAACCTCACAAACAAAATACTGAGTAAAGGAAGCCAGGCAGAGAAAAACTAAATGCAATGTAATATCAATTAAATGATGTCTAAAGCTTATAAAAACAAACTCTAATGTGTGAGAAGACACTATTACTGAAGGACAGGCGAAGAATCATCTGACAGTACTCAAAACTCACAGAGAGCTGTGAAAGGTGTTCATTCACACAGGTCAGACTGGAGAAGTCCTAATGCATAGAGACTTTGGTAGAGTATTTAGAAGGATTGTGCCTAACTCTTTGGGAATAATTACCTTAGACTGAATACTGCTCTAGATGTGTCTCCTGAATCAGAAAAGCAAAGTTCAAAAGGATGAAACTATTTCCAAGTAACATAACTATATACTAAGGAAAAAAAACTCAAGAAAGCTTATAAGATATGTAGAAGGCCCAACACTCAACAATGTAAAATTCACAATGTAAGATTGTCATGCAAAAAGTAGCAAAACAAATAATAAGAAGAATGATCAATGAATCAAAACTGCCCCAGAATTGACACAGATGTACAAAATACCAGACAGGTATATTAACCATAGGCATTCCATATGTTCAAAAAGTTATGTAGAAACATGGATCTGTAAGGAATATTTTAAAGAAAGCAATTATGTCTCAGATGCAATCGGCACTAGGAGGATGAACTGCATAGTAGACATTGCAGAAAGAATGATTAGTGACATTGAAATTGAAAACATAGCAGTAAGAAACCCTCCAAATGAAAGAGAAAAGAGAAAAATATATATATATATTTTCTATTTTAGAGAGAGAGTGTATGGGGGAGGAGAGGAGTGGAGGGAGAAAGAGAGAGAGAGAGAGAGAGAGAGAATTCCAAGCAGACTCCACAGGAGCCCAACGTGGGGCTCGATCCCACAGCCCTGGGATCATAACCTGAGCCAAAATCACGAGTTGAACAGACAACTGACTGAGCCATCCAGGTGCTCCCCGAAATAATTTTTAATAAGAGGAAGAACACCAGTGAGCTGTGGGATAACTTTAAAGAGCCTAATAGATGTACAGTTGGAGTCACTTATGCGAAGAGAGGAGGGCAGAAAAATAATATTTGAAGAATAAGTGGCCAAAAATCTTCCAAACTCAATCAAAACTATAAACCCACTTGGATAT
The DNA here is from genome assembly GCA_017311185.1 of Proteles cristata cristata. Classification (NCBI taxonomy): domain Eukaryota; kingdom Metazoa; phylum Chordata; class Mammalia; order Carnivora; family Hyaenidae; genus Proteles; species Proteles cristata. The sequence goes on along the minus strand of JAESUZ010005645.1, from coordinate 79,856 downwards.
AAAACTATCCAGGGAGCTCATTAACTTGAAGCACAAGAAGTGTAAGTAAAACTATATCAAGGCACATGATAATCAAATTACTCAAAACCAATAACGAACAGGATATCTAAAAAGCAGCCAAAGACAAAATAAACGTTACAGAGGAAGAAAAATAAGGACAATAGCAAATTTCTCTTTGGAGTCAATGCAAATGAGAAGACAGTGGGGCAAAATCTTTAAGTTACTAAAGGAGGAAAACTGCCATCCTAGAAATTATACATATGTATGTATGTATGTATATAATACATATGTATACATAGTTTTTATTAAGATAAAATCCACATAACATAAAATTCACTCTTTTAATGTCTGACAACATCTTCATTTTATCTTAATTTTAAAAGTTATTTTCACTGAGTAAAGAAATTTAGGTTGAAGCCCAAGCAACAAAATGAAAATATAGATAAGATGAAATTCATAAAAATTAAAAACTTTTGTGTATTAAAGGATACTATCAAACAAGCAAAGATAACCCACAAATGAGATATTTGTAAATCATGTATCTGATAAATGTCTAGTATCAAAAATACTCAAGGAACTCTTACAATTGAAAGGCAAGCCACCCAACCTAAAAATGGAGAAAAGATTTGAATAAATATACAATGTTCGTGCTAGTCAAAAAAAGCTCTGGTGGCTATTAATATCTTTAAAAAGTAGATATCAGAGCAAGGAATATTGTTAGGGATAAAGAATGCCTTATTATGGTGCTTTAAATAGAACAAATCGCCAAAAGTACATAAAAATCTAAATGCTTATGTTCCTAAGAAAAGTTTTAAAATGCACGAAATCAAAATGGACAGAATTGAGAGGAGAAAGGGTCAAATCCACAATTATTATCAAATATTTAAATATTCCTCTCCCAATAATTTATAGAACAAGTGAACAGAAGATAAATGACACTATTAACCAATTTAACCTAATTGACATTTATAGAACAATCCACAAAACAATAACAGAAAATACATTCTTTTCAAGTACACATACAGTATTCATCAGGAAGAGCCATTTCTAGACTATCAAACAAGACTCTGTAAATTTAAAAAGCTGAAATCATGCAAAGTGTTTTCTCCACATTGAAGTGATACTAGAAATGAATGGCAGAAGGAAATTTGAGAAATTCATAAATATATGGAAAGTAAATAGCATAGTCCTAAACAACATATCATACAAGAAGAAAGCAAAATGGTAATTTGAAACATCTTTGAACTGAATGAAAAGGAAAACAAAGTATATCAGAAAGTATAGGATTTCACTAAAGAAATAATTAGAAAGAAATGTATAGCAATATATGCCCATGTTATAGAAGGATAGTTAAATGTATGATCACAGTACTGAAGTTGAGAAACTAGAAAAAGAAGAACACAATCATCTTAAAATAAGCAGTGAAAAGGAAATAATGAATTGAAGAGTCGAAATTAATGAATTAAAAAACAGAAAAACAATAGAGAAAATAAATGAAACCAAAAGTTGGTTCTTTGAAGAGATCAATAAAATTGATAGATCTGTAGCCAGACAAAGTCAGGAAAACAGAGAGGGACACAAAGGGACAAATGACCAAATACCAGGAAAATACCAGGAAAAGATAAAAGTGGCATCCTTGAGGTTCTGCAGAAGGAAGACTGATAAGGAAAAGTTATAAACAACTTACTGCCTATAAATTCAATAACTTTGATGAAATGGCTTAATCTCTTGGGAAACAAACAACAACAACCAAAAAACCCACCCAGCTCACTTCTCACTAGAGAAGAAATAGGTAACCCGAATAGCCGTATATCTATTAAGGAAATCAGATTTATTGTTTAAAACCTTGGCACAAAGAAAACCAGAGGTTGAGACAGCTTTACTAGTAAATTCTCCAATACACTTAAATAAGAAATCAGAGCAATTCTCCCAAATCTCTGCTAGAAAAGTGAAGAGCAGGAAATACTTTCCAATTCACTCTAAGAGGCCAGCATCATCCTGATTCCAAAACCAGAAAAGACATTGCAAACAAAGATAACTAACGACCAACATTCCCCATGCACATGTATAAAAAAATGAACAAAATTTTAGTATATCAAATAATTTTAAAAGATAAATTTAAAAGATAATACATCATGTAAACTAGCATTTATCCTTGAAATGCAAGTTGAATTTACATTTGAAAGTCAGTGTAATCCACAATAAAGAAAATAATCCTCCCAATATATGTAGAAAAATCATTAAAAAAATCTACCATCTTTCTAATGAAAAACCTCAGAAAACTAGGAATAGTGGAAAATTTCTTTAAAACCTACAACAAACCTAAGACTTAATGGTGAATGACTGAATGATTTCCCCTTGAGATAAAGAACAAGATAAAGATGTCTGTTCTCACTACTTCTATTCAACCTTGGACAACCATTCTGGCCAGTACAGCCAAGACAAGACAATAAGCACATCTCATTGCAGCAGCAGAAATATTATTGTCAGACATTACTGTCCATGTAAAAAAATCCAACGGCATTTACAAAGAAGTTACAAAATCAAATAAAGGAGCATAGTAAATTTGCGAGATATAAAATCAATATATATGGTATTTATATACTAGCAATAAAAAATACAAATTAAGTTTTAAAAATACCATTTACAATATTTTGAAGAATAAGATTGGGGATACATCGTAAAAGCTGTGCAAAACTCATACAATGAAAAATCATTACTGAGAGAACGTAAAGAAGACCTAAATCGAGAGATATACCTATGTGCCCATTGATCATAAGACTCAGTATTGTTAAGAAGTCAGTTCTCCACAGGCTGATCTTTAAACTCATTGCAACCCCAGGCAAAATTCCTGCAGCTTCTTTTGTAGAAAGCAAAATCTTATTTTAAAATTCATATGGAAATGCAAAGCACCTACAATAGCCAAAATAACTTTCAAAATGAAGTTAGAAGGCTCACACTATCTGATTTCAAGCTTATAAGGCTATAGTGTGGTATTGGCACAAAGATAGGCAAATCTATCAATGAAACAAAATAGACAGCACAAAAATATATCCACCTATACATGTACAAATAACTTTTAACAAAGTTGCAAAGTCAATTTAGTGGAGAAGCGATCTTTTCAACAAATGTTGCTGGAATGATTGGATGTTCATATGAAGAAAAAAAATATATATATATATATTGACTTTTATCTGTACTTCACACTATATACAGCAATTAACACAGGGGCACCTGGGTGGCTCAGTTCACTGAGTGGCCGACTTTGGCTCAGGTCATGATCTCATGGTTCATGGGTTCGAGTCCCACATCAGGCTCTGTGCAGGTAGCTCAGAGGCTAGAGGCTGCCTCGGATTCTGTGTCTTCCTCTCTCTCTCTGCCTTTCCTCAACTCACGCTCGGTCTCTCTCTGTCTCTCAAAACTGAATAAACATTTTTTTTAAATTTAAGAAAACAATTATTACAAAGTGGATTTAAGTTTAAAATCTAAAAATACAAGAATTATGGAAGAAAACAGGAGAAAATTTTTGTGTTCTCGGGATGGGCAAAATTTTCTGAGCTTTGATACCAAAGTACAATCCTTAAAATAAGAAATTGATAAACTGAACTCATTCAAAATTAAAAATTTATGTTCTTTGAAGGACAGTTATAGACCATGAACATACAAATCACTGACTGGGAGAATATATGTAAACATATATAATTAAGAATTACATTAGGAATTTATTTTAAAAACGCTCAGATCTCAAGAAAAATATTAAAACTAAGCAAAAACATCACCAAAAGAAAATATATGGCAAAGAATACATGGACAGCTGTTTAACAGAATTAGTCATTAGGGAAATTCAACACAGTCAGATACCATTATACACCTATCAGTATGAGTTAAAAAAAAAAACAGAAACCCAATCATACCCAGTGTTAGTGACAGTGTGAGTCCAGTTCCAAAGTAACTGGAACTCTCATACAATGCTGATGAAAATATAAAATTATACAACTACTTTGGAAAAGAGTTTATACATTTCTAAAAGTCATACATACACTCACTATATGATTTAGCTATTTCATTCCTAGATATTTACACAAAAGAAATGAAAGCATATATACAAGCAAAGATTTGCACATAAATGTTCTCATCAGCTTTATCCAAAGCATAAACAACCTAAATGTCAAATAACATGAGAACAGATATACAAATGAAAACATGGGATTATTTTTGAATGCTAAAATCCTATTAATCTTAAAATAATTATTCTAAATGAAAGAAGCCAGACAAAAATGAATATATATTATATGAATTCATTGTTACAAATTTCTAGGAAATATAGATTAATTAGGATAACAGAAAGCAAATTATTGGTTGCCTGAGATTGGGGGACAGTAAGAGGCATAAATGAGGAATCTTAAAGGTCATGAAGAACCTGTTGGGCACAAGGGACATGCTTATTCCTTGATTTTGGTTCTTGTTTGACCGATATGCACCGATGTGAAAACTTATCAAACTGACATTTAAACATGTGCAGTTTTGTTGTATCAAACATACCTCAAAAATGTGGTTAAAAATTGACTGAGTTTACAAATTGGGTGGAGAAATGGAACAGTATGAAATATATGAGATAGTTCTAAAAGAAAGTAAATCTGAAAGTATAAAACTGTGTAATTTTATGTCAAATACCTATAATTACACAGAAACATTTAATTTAATTTAAAAATGGGAACTCAAAGCAAAATCTGGTTATAGTTTAATAAATTAAAGGCATTGCATGGGACTGAATGATTACTTAAACCTTTAAAATACATATAGGATTCACAATAAAATATAACTTTCATAATACGAACTACATCAAATCATTTAACATTGAATAAATGAAGCTACATTCGTTGGAAATGCAAGGAGACTGAATGATAAATAATCATAATAGTAGACGTTTATACTCACTTTGCAGTCATCGGCAGTTTAATTAAATTATAGCAAACACAAGATAGGGAATCTAAAGTAAGTAATTAATAATGCTGATCTAATAAGCATATATTCAACTCTGTAATCTGTTTTTAAAAGTGCCTTCTATTTAAGTGCTATATAACTTGATAACATATCATGCTCAAGAAAATTTCAATAAATTATAAAACCTAGACAAAGTACAAACTGTATTTTCCAATGACAGTTTAATTTTTTTAATGTTTTATTTATTTCTGAGAGAGAGAGAGAGAGAGAGAGAGAGACAGTGTGAGCAGGGAGGTCAGAGAGAGAGGGAGGTACAGAATCTGAAACAGGCTCCAGGCTCTGAGCTGGCAGTCAGCACAGAGCCTGACGCGGGGCTCAAACTCAGGAACCATGAGATCATGACCTGAGCCAAAGTTGGATGCTTAACCAACTGAGCCACCCAGGTGCCCCTCCAATGACAGTTTAGCAAAGCTAATACTGGTTTGTGAGAACCAACTGTTAAATTTTCAGAAGTTTTATAACCATTTGAAGTCAAGTTGATAGCCTGAAATCGGCCCGTGTGGGAATATTTACACCAAGGAAATCAGCACACACTACCTATCAAGGCTTTGCCCACTTTGAAAGCCCCTTATTTTAAACAAGTAAATGAATAAATAAACAAATAAATAAAGGAATTTAGAGGAAATAGGGATGATACAAGGAGAAAAAGAAAACTTCTCAAAATATTTGTCAAAATTCCCAACGAGAAAAGTGAAGAGAATCCAGAAAACCCGTAACAGTATGAAAAAACTTACTGTGCACCCAGAATTCAAGAGCTTTTGGAAATATGCTACTTGAAATAAGGAACAATATGGAGGGGCTGCTAGATATAGTTAAAGAAGTTTCACAGGATGTCTAAATGACAGAAGTAATTAAAGCATTACTCTCGGTATGTATCACGTGACTTACTGAGAGAACAGAGAAAATGTAAAAATATCAAGAAGTAACACAAGTCTTCTGAACTCTAGAACATGAAAAGAGTTTGCCAAATGTTCAAAACAAGAAATGAAATGCATACACATACATGCACGCCAAGGCATAGCACTGAAAACGTTCAGTATAAGTGAAATTAAACAAAGAAAATGGTTCAAGTTTGAGGAGTGGGAAGGTAGGGTAGGTCATAGGAAAAATAAACAAACAAAATGGCATTGCATTGCTGAATTCCAACACTGGAAATTAGAAGAGAGTGGAGTGATGCCATCAACTCTAAAGGAAATTTGTGTTTTATGTTATTCCGGACTCAACCAAATTAATACATGTGATCAGAACAATTGAGCCTTTTCAATAGAAGTCGATACAAAACATTTCCACAGACTCTCAAGAGGCTTCTACAGCATGAGCTAAAACATGAGAGAGTAAACCAGGGGCAAGGGGGACATCAGATCCAGGAAAGAAAGGGACCCACGCAGGAGAAAATGGAAGGGAACTTCTAGAATAAGCAACGCAGCTAATCCCAAATAAAGAAGAAGACAGAAACTTCCAGCGGGGATGAGATCAAAATTTATTAAATCAATAAATAAAGTTACAAATTATATAATTTATAAATTAAATTGTACTATTATAAATAGCTATATTATCTATATACGATGTCATATTATTTAGAATTATGGAGGTAAATACCGGACCATAGGGCTAAAAGGTGGAAATGATTTCTTCAATTGTGTGTCAGTGGGACAAAGTGGAGGAAAAGATGCTACTTAAAATTTTTTTTAATTTGAGAGAGAGAGAGCAAGCAGGGGGTCAGACAGAGGGACAGAGAGAATCTTAAGCAGGGTTCACTCTGAGCTTGAGCCCGACATGGAGCTCAATCCCACAGTTCTGGGATCATGGCCTGAGCCGAAGTCAAGCACTGGATGCAACCAGCTGAGCCATCCATGTTCCCTGATGCTACTTTTTCTTATAAGACCTAAGTGTTTTATGATATTTTATAATAGATACATGTATTGCTTTCAAAAACACACAAAAAGTTAGTGTTAAAACTGCATAGCCATTTCTATTAATAAAACCTATATTCCATTAATGACATGTGTTAGCAGGGAAATGTCAAAGACACAGTCCTGCGTTAACTGAAATGTGTGCGTATCTGAATCCTGTCCTTGTTCAGCCCTTCAGTTACCACGGAGTCTAGCAAAGCAAGTACCCAGCTCCAACCAGGAGTTTTCGTTAACATGGTGCCATACAAATGACACTGCCCATACCAATCATAATACATGCCATTCGGAAATTGATTCGTATCCTAGAAAGATTTGTTTTCTCCCCAATTCATGTAATCAACTATTTTAGAAATTTCATTTGGAAATAAATTCCTTTAAGAATACATAGGTCTTAGAAATAAACCATGTCATATATATTTTGGATGACATTTCTAGAAGAGTCCTGCCTTGTCATGAGTAGCATAATATCTTTCCTTGAGGGATCTTCTGCTTACAGTCTTCAGTGAAAATAGGGCACTTGGAAGTGCACTGATGTGTGAAAATCAATTAAAAACACAACTAAAGTTTTAGGATTTTGTTTAATTCAGTTTGAGTTTTAGATTAGGGTTCAGGTCAGTTCTTACTTTATCCCTATCAATTCATCCATCAGAAATTATAATTACCTTTTTTCTTGCCCTTAATTACTTTTACCAATAATCTGTGTAATATTCAAGATGGTTTAAATTGTATTATCCAGAAGAAAATGTTTAATTCAGAGTGATTAGTCTGTACAGTTGATAACTACATTGTTTTCCCTACAGGGAAGGGCCATTTGCTCAAGATAAGGAATTTTAGCACAAGCAACAAAGTAAATCCATCCTACATCATATGAAAGTGTGAAAAAAAAAGTACATATCATTAAATGAATAGAGTGTGTATGTGTGTATATGTATGTCTGTGTGTGTATATGTAAAGAAACTGATACACTGGAGAGTCTAGTTATGTTTAAACATCACATTCTTACATAATGTCATGTTTTATAAATGCAGTTATACGTTTTTATGGTTCCTTGCCACTTTTTAATACAACTTCAATGCAATATTATTACTAGAGATGAAAGAGTTTTTGCACATGTATATAGCTCTGGTGCCGCCACCACAAGTGAGATGTGGAACATTTTTTACCCCCGTGATTTATCTTATTCCAATCTGCAGCCAACCGTACTTCCTTCCACCCCAAGCGACCACTGTTCTACTTCCTGTCACTGTGGATTAGTTTACCTGATCTAGAATTTCGTATAAATGGAATCACAAAATATGTATTCTATTTAACTCCTTTTGTTCAGCATAATGCTTTTGAGATTCATGCATGTGGTTACTTGCATATCAATAGTTTGCTTCCTTTTACTGCTGAGTAGTATTTCGTTGCTAATGGGCTTTTGAGTTCTGAATTTGGGGTATTATAAATAGAATTCCAGTGAACACCTGTGTATACATCTTTGTGTGAACAAATGTCTCTATTTCTCTCAGATACCTGGGACTCGTATTACTACGTTATATGCTGGGTGGATGTTTGACTTGCAGCAACACAGCTAATCTGTTTTCCGGAGTACGTGTAGGGGTCTAGTTGCTTGCCAACCTTGCCAATACTTGTTATTGTTGGGTTTTTTAATTTTAGCCTTTAGTGTGTCCAGCGGTAACTTGCTGGGGTTTTGATTTACATTTCCTTAGTCTACGGCCATACCACGCTGAACGCGCCCGATCTCGTCTGATTTACATTTCCTTAATGACTCCTAACGACTAATTATATTCACCATCATGTTATGTGCTTACTGACCACATATATGTCCTTTCTATGCAGAGTGTCTGTCCAAATCCTTTGTACACTTAGAAATTTGAGTTTATTTTCTCACTGAGTCGTGAGGCTGCTTCACAGCTTTTCTGGATAGAAGTCTTTTGTCAGATATCTGTGTTGTTAACAGTTTCTTTTTGTCTGAAACATGTCTTTTTATTTTCATAAAGGTGACATTTTAAGAGATACTTTTAATTTTAAGAAGTCAATAAATTAATATATCCACTTACTTTTTTTTCTTTTATGGCTAGTGCTATGTCCTCCTAAGAAATCTGCCTATCCCCGAGGTAGCAAAGACTTTTCTCTTATGTTTTTTCACCTGTGAGTTTTAAAGGTACAGTTTTTAAGCTCTTTTCTCTATAGGTTTCTTTCTTGAGATCTTCCGATTTCATACCATGTGCAGGCAGCTTAGTATTCAGCTAAAGATGCATTCTAGAAGCCCCCTGCGCCATTGTCAGGAGCTCGTTTCCGTGTCTCTCCATGCTCTCAGCACTCTACTGTTCGATGTCCAGACACCTCTGGCTCCTTGAACTTCAACCTGTCTCTTCAATTTCATTTTGCTTGCAGCCACTCGCCCTGTGCCCCAGTCTTTAAGATGCCCGAAGGCAGCAAGCTCAGGGCTCAGCTCTTGTTATTCTCTTTTCTTTGATATTACAGTCTGAAAACTGTTGTTTAGGACATTTTGTCCAGTTTTTTAATTGTCCACAGTGGGAAGTCAGGTCTGCTTTCAGTATCTTAGTCACAGCCACAAATGGAAGCCCTTTTATGACTTACCACCAGCCAGGCAGGCGGGCTCATAAATAAAAATACATAAAACATACAGCAAGAGAAACAACAAATATTCAAAATCCCTTGATATTCTTCATTTTTTACATTCCTAAATGATAACCAGCATCAGAAGGAAATAATATGAATACACTGATGATTTTAAGATGTTTTCCAGGTAAAAAAAAAAAACCCAAAATGTTAAAAGATATGGCACTCATATTTCAAAAGCCTGTGGTCATTAAATTAAAAATAATAAAGCCATGGGAATTATAATGTGTACAATAATGTCAGGGTGCAATGTACTTGTTTTCTAAATAGTATTAATGTTTTTTATAAACTCTCATCTGTCAACATTGCGATAATAGATATATTAGGAATGAGGTGATTATTAGTTTTCCTTCCCATGATGTAAGAAGGCACCCTGTGGTTACCATAGGATTTGAGCTGGCTGCTACTTCTGATTAAAAGAAATAAAAAAGTTTGAAAATGTAGAGAATTGATGTTAGTGAGGGAAAGAAAGAGAATATTGTAAGATTTTCCACGTATATACCTGTGGCTGCCTGCTTATTCAAGTGATTTGAATGAATTAATCAGTTTCTTTAAATTTACCAGCCAATTTAATCTAACATCTGTTTTGACTACCTTTTTATCACTAAAATTTGACTGTGAGCATCCAAGTATAGTTTTTAACATTATGCAGAAATGGATGGATGTCTTTTCAACCTTAGATAGCATATAATCTATTTCTCTGTCTCATTTGCATTCCCCAATCCACTCAGTTAATTTAGCCTCTTTGCAAGCATGTGAACTTTTTCAGGCCATTATGCCATGGAGAAACAGTGATGAAATATTTAGCATTCTGTACTAAACATTCACTTTTCTATCTAAATTCAATGACACTAAAAAGAACTATTATTAATTATAGTGACCTTTGTTAGCAAACAATGTAGTAAGATTATAGCAATAATAGGTTGTATTAGACACTTACTAATGTTGCCTACTTTGCTATATTTCCTGTCTTGCGTTAATTCATCATTTCACAGTTATAGCTGAGTACCTCGAGCTCAGAAAAGGTAAATAACTTATCCAAGCTCTCACAGATCATAAGTGACTGAAGCTGGGATTCAAACCTAGACTTACCTGACTCTAAAACCAATGGGGTTTTTTTGTTTGTTTGTTTGCTTGCTTGTTTTTAGTGACACATTGTTATTTTATCCGAGTTCCTGTGGGTAAAATTTTGATTTTAGTGAATTATCTTAAAGGGCATAAGAAGTTCACATGAAGAAAGCTATCAAAGATTGATATTTTCCAGGAAATTTCCTCAAGGCTTGCAGGGGGAATTTCCTGGAAAATATCAATGGATATTTTCAACATCCATCCATTATAATCAATGGAATATAGAGGCGCCTCTTCATTTTATCTAGCACAGGAAAGGAGAAGGCATGATGGAAATTCACTTCAAATGCTCTGTTCCCCTCTCCTTCCCACACAAGTGCTTGCCTTCCAGTTTCCCTTCCACTCAGGATTATATTCTCCTAATCGTGTAATGAGATTGCCAGGTGGTGAATCTTATATGTGTATGTAACTAGGACTTCATTCCACGTCAATAAAATGTACTATATCCTTTACTGTGACTTGTTCCTCAGATGAAAGGTTGCTTTAATGTCACTTTAATTTTCCACGTCACTAACCGAAAATAGGAGAAACATTTGAATATTAACAAAATGTATTTCGCTGCCATATTGGCTCCCATGATTCTGGATAAGTTACTAAATATTCTCCTTCAGTTCCTACATTTTGAATATGAAAAAGTAATTCTCCTATTCCAGTCAAATGATGTGTCTGAACAAATGTCACTCAAAGGGCGAAGCATACCCTCAACAGAGCTTTGAAGAATCCTAAAACATGCAGGATCTGGGGCCCTCCCTACTTAACAGTTTGAGTGAAAAACTGTGTTGCAAAAAACTGATGGACCCATGAGAAGTATGATAGTTTATGGGGGGAATTTAGAATCATAGGAAGGAAAGAAGGACTTAAGTGTTTTACTGTCCATTCAGTGCACAGGAAGATTCTTTGGGTGGTGCTCAGGCGTCATTTTTTTCCATGTTCTTTATTGTCACAGACACTGTCTCTGGCTACTTACCTCTTTCTCACTTGGAGAAACAAGTAGAAACACTGCTATTATCTGAAATGCTATGTCCTTCGGAACGTGTTTTTATTGAAACACTATCGGTCTTCTTACTTCTGCAGTTTCTTGCTACCAAATCTCCAGTACCAGTAACGTCATTACCTGTGTAGGTCTGTAGCCTCTGTTCAAGGCTCTCTGTTCAAGTGATTCTCTCAAAGGTTGTTATAATGGCCACTAAAACAGGGAAACATAAATGGTTCTTTCTTTTAATCATTTTAAATTTGCCACTCATAAAGTTAAATCTTTTATCTTAGGTATATCTCTTTTTTACAAAATATGGCTGTTTTTTTATTTATGTTATTACTGTTCAATAATCTTCTGTCTTTTGGCTAAAGCTTTTAATTTTTTTTAATGTTTATGTATTTTTGAGAGAGACAGAGACACAGTGTGAGTGGAGGAGGTGCAGAGAGAGAGGGAGACACAGAATCTGAAACAGGCTCCAGGCTCTAAGCTATCAGCACAGAGCCCGACGCGGGGCTTGAACTCACAGACCTTGAACTCGTGGACCATGAGATCATAACCTGAGCCGAAGCCTGACACTTAACCAACTGAGCCACCCAGATGCCCCGCTGGCTAACTGTTTTAGACCACTTATATCAATAGTGGTTATGGACACATTTGGATGCATTTCTAAGTGATAACTAGGTGATTTTATTTTTTTATTACTTTCCCTCACTAAATCTACTTCTTTGTTCTTTCCTTCTTTGCCTCTTTTGGATTGAGTTAGTTGTCATTTATTTATATGTTTTATCTCCTTTCTAGTTATTTTTTAAATTTTTAAAAACATTTTTATTCCTTTTTAGGAGACAGAGACAGAATGCAGGTAGGGGAGGGGCAGAGAGAGAGGGAGACACAGAATCTGAAGCAGCTCCAGGCCCTGAGCTGTCAGCACAGAGCCCGACCCAGGGATTGAATTCACAAACCACAAGATCATGACCTGAGGCGAAGTCGGATGCTTAAACGACTGAGCCGCCCAGGCGCCCCTCCATTCTAGTTCTTTATTCCCACTAGCGGGGAAGTTATATATATGGTTTGTATTTATATGTGAACATCCTCCAAATCTCTACAGGCACATTCACCTCAACACAATCTAAATTTCGCTACTAGTTTTTTGTCTTCTTCCAAATTATACTTAAAGCCCCAGCTCGTTATCTCACAGTTTTGTGAGTTTGAGCCAAACACCAAGCTCTGCGCTGACAGCATGGAACCTGTTTGAAATTCTTCCTTTCTTTCTGTCTCTCCCCTGCTTACACTCTCTTTGTCTTTCTTAAAAATGAAAATAAAAACAAAATAACACCTGAATTCCAGTTATTTCTCTCCTGACTCATATGCCATCATTGTCTATGATTTCGGTTCTATATGATGATGTTTTTGTTAACAGTCGTTTTTTAAATTTACCTCTCATTTCTACTTGCATATCAGATATTTCGTCATTGTTTTCTTCATCTTGTATTACATAATGTAGACAAATTTTGACATTTGTTACGGATTGCATTGTGTTCCCCAACGAGATGTTGAAGACCTAATGACGGCACCTCAGAATGTGATCTTATTGAGAAATAGTGTCGACACAGATGTAATTAGTTTAAATGAAGTCATATTGGAGTAGAATATGCCCCTAATCCAATGTAACTGGTGTTCTTATAAGAAAAAGAGACACTAACAGACACAGGAGAGGAAAACACCATGAGATAATGGAGGCAGAAATAGAAGTTCTGCAGCTAACAAGCCAAAGAATGGTGAGGGTTGCCAGCTAGGAAAAAGCAGAGAAGTCTTCTCTCCTATAGGTTTCAAAGGGAGCAAGGTCCTGTTGACACTCCAATTTTGGGCTTGTAGGCTTCAAAACTATAAGACAATACACACCCCATCTGTGGAACTTTGTTACACTAGCCGTAAGGAACTAATATAGTAGCCAACTGTCTCACTTACTATGTTTGAAAGATCTCATATTGTGCCTTTCTTCTAAAACGATAGCTTTACTGAGTACAGATTTCTGTTCATTGCTATTTTTATCATATTAAAGGTATAATTTCCAAGAAAGAAATAGAAAAGGAAAATCCCATGTCTTCATGGAGTTTACAAGCCAGTGAAGAGAGATAGACAATGAATAATTGTATACTAGCAAGCACTAAGTCTACAGAAGAAAAGAAAGAAAATAGCAGAGTAAGATAGATTAGGGGTGCAGCTAAGGGCTGGGCTGGGCTGTAATTTCAGGTAAGGGGGTGAGGGAGGTCTTATTGGAAAGAGATGAGAAGACCATACAATTGATATCTGGGGGAAAATAGCTCAAGGTGAAAGGAATAGTCAGTGAAAGGCCCTACGTCATGTTTGAAAAGCAGGAGGCCAGTGTGACTGAAGTGTAGGAAGCAAGGGAGACAGAAGTATAAGATAAAATTCCTCAGAGAGAAACAGGATTCAGGTCATATTGAACTTTATAATTCACTAAAATGATTTCAATTTTCATTCTGAGTCAAATGAGAGCCACTGGAGGGTTTTGAACACTGGAAAAGCATGACCTGATGTATGCTTTAAAAATATCTTTAGTGTTGGTAATGAATAGACAAACAGATGGATAGGGCAGAGGAAAGCCCAGAAATATAGTATCCACATAGACATAGTCAATTGATTTTTGTTTTAGTTTTTATTTTCATTACAGTTGGTTAACATACAGTGTTATACTAGTTTCAGGTGTACAATACAGTAATTCGACGATTCTATACATCATCCAGTGCTCATCACAAATGTACCCCTTAATCCCTATTTCTACACACCCCCTCTCTAGTAACCATCAGTTTGTTCTCCATAATTAAGAGCCTGTTTCTTGATTTGGCTCTCTTTTTTCTCTTTGTTCGTTTGTTTTGTTTCTTAAATGCCACCTATGAGTGAGATCATGTAGTATTTGTCTTTCTCTGCTTGACTTATTTTTCTTAGCATTAATCACACTCTGGCTCCATCCATGTCATTGCAAATGGAAAGATTTCATTCTTTTTTATGACTGAATAATATTCCATTGTATTCCACCTCTTCATTATCCATTCATCAGTAGATAGACACATGGACTGCTTCCATATCTTAGCCATTGTAAATAATGCTGCTAAAACATACGGGTGTACATATCCCTTTGAATTAGTGTTTTATATTCTTTGGGTAAATACTAAGTAATGCAACTGCTGGATCATAGGGTAGTTCTATTTTTAACTTTTTGAGAAACCTCCATACTGGTTTCCAGGGTGGCAGCACCAGTTTGCATTCCCTCCAACAGTGCAAGAAGGTTCCTTTTCTTCCACATCCTCACTAATACTTTAAGGTTTCTATCATGAATGGATGTTGTACTTTGTCAAATGCTCTTTCTGTATCTATTGAAATGATCATGTGGTTCTTATACTTTCTCTTACTGATGTGATGCATCATGTTGAATTTTTTGTGAATATTGAACCACGCTTGCAGGCCAGGAATAAATCCTACATGATCATGGTGAAATTTTTTTTAATGTATTGTCGAATTCAGGTTGCTAGTCTTTTACTGAGGAATTTTACATCTATTTTCATCAGGGATATTGGCCTAGAGTTCTCTTTTTTAGTTATGTCTTTATCCAGTTCAGGTATCAGAATAATGCTGGCCTCATAGAATGATTTTGGAAGTTTTACGTACCATTCTATTTTTGGGAATAGTTTGAGAAAAATAGGTATTAACTCTTCTTTAAATGTTTTGTAGAAGAAGACATCTGGTCCTGGATTTTGTTTATGGATAATTTTTAAATTTTTTATTGCTGATTCAATTTCTTTACTTTATGGGCTTGTTCAAATTTTCTATTTTTCCTGTTTCAGTTTTATTAATCTGTATGTTTTTAGGAATTTATCCATTTCTTCTAAGTTGTCCAGTTTGTTGGCATATAGTTTTTCGTTATATTCTAGTGTTTCTTATTTCTCCTCTCTCATTTCTTATCTTATTTGAGTTCTTCTCTCTCTCTGCTCTCTCTCTCTCTCTCTCTCTCTCTCTGATAAGTCTGACTAGAGGCTTATTAGTTTTATTGTTTATTTTATGTTTTTCAAAGAACCAGCTCCTGGTTCATTGGTCTTGTGTGTGTGTGTGTGTGTGTGTGTGTGTGTGTGTGTGCATGTGTGTGTATCATTTATTTCTTCTCTAACCTTTATTATTTCCTTCTTTATGCTGCTTTTAGGTTTCATTTGTTGTTTTTTCTAGCTCCTTTAGGTGCAAGGTTTGGTTGTTATTTAAAATTTTTCTTGCTTCTTAAACTTCCTTCTTAGAACCACTTTTCCTGCATCCCAAAGGTTTTGAGCTATTATGTTTTCTTTCTCATTTATCTCCCTGTAATTTTTATTTCTTATTTTATTTCCTGGTTGACCTATTCATTGTTTAGTACCATGTTATTTAACCTCCATGTATTTGTGGTCTTTCTAGATTTTTTCTTGTGGTTGATGTCTAGTTTCATAGCACTGTGGTCAGAAAAGGTGTACGGTATAACTTCAATCTTGACTCTGTTGAGACTTGTTTTGTGGGCTAATATGTGATCTGTTCTGCGGAATGAGCAGGAGTTTGGGTTGGTGTTCTTAGGGAAAGGGCCTGCTTCACTGGGACTTAGGCAAGTGTGACTAGGCGGGGTAGTTACACCAGAGCATGGGGGTGCAGGACTTGGTGTATACAAGTTAGTTAGCAAACGCTGGCACTATGCTGGCTCCCAGAGCTAGCCCTGTTCGTATGTTGAGGGGCAGAAGAGGAGATGGTGCTGGCCAGGGCCTTTGTTCCAGGAGAAGTCTTTCCATTGATGCTGCCTCATTGGGATGCACTTTGCAATGAGCAACTAACCTCCCTACTATGTGGCCCAAGAACTGCTGTATGTCCATGGTTGTTTGTATGCCTTCTCTCCAAGAGTAGCCTCGATGTCCTCTGACCTTTCAGAGCCAAGCCTGCTCAACTTTAAAACTCCAGGCTTTAAGCCTTGCTGGTTGTAAGAACTCATGAAATTTGGCCCCTCTCCTTTTCCAAGCTAATTGCTATGGGGATTCATTTTCCCTGTGTGTTCCCCTGTGTGATAGTCTACCCATTGCCCTTCTCTGTGGCCAAGGTGCCATCCCCTGTGGTGGCCACAATTCCTTTCTCTCACAAACCACATCTCTGCACTTCCTACCTTCCTCAATGTGGCTTCTTCTCCACCTTTAGTTTTAGAGTTTATTCTGCCAATCTGAAGGTCGATTTCTGGGATATTTAGGATGATTTGATAGTTATCTAGTTATACTCATGGGTCAGAGTGAGTCATCCTACTCTGCTGCCATCTTCTAACCACTAGTTAAATGATTTTTGACAAAGAGCAAAAGCAATACAATGAAGACAAGATAAGTCTTTTCAACAAATGGTGCTGAAATGACTGGGCATTTACATGCAAAAACACAAATCTAGACATGGATATTATACTCTCCCCCCAAATTAACTCAAAACTGACCACATACCTATATGTAAAATGCAAAACTATAAAACTCCTAGAAAATTACATGAGAGACTATCTAGATGACCTTGAATATGATGGTGATTTTCTAGATATGATACCAAACACACAATTTATTAAAGAAAGAATAAATAAGCTGGACTTCATTAAAATTAAAAATTGCTGCTCAGTAGAAGACACTATGAAAAGAATGAAAAGACAAGTGACAATTAAGTTGCCAAGTATTAGAACCAACCAGGATGTCATTCCATAGGTGAAGAAGTAAATATACAATGGTACATATGAACAATGGAATGTTATAATTCAACATTAATGGAAAGACATGGACATCAAAGGATGTTATTACTCAAGCTATGAAGGAGTAATCTTAAATGAATTATTACTAATTGAAAGGGGCCCATCTGAAAAAGCTACATACTCTGTGATTCCAACTATATGACATTCTGGAAAAGGAAAAATATGGAGATGGCAAAAATGAATTAACGGTTGCCAGGGATTGTCAGGGAGAGTGTCGGGGAGAGGACTGAGAAGGCACAGCCCAGAAGATGTTTAAGGCAGTAAAAATCCTCTGTATGATATTACAATAATGGATACATGTCATTATAAATTTGCCCAAACCCATAGAATGTACAAAACAAGAATGGATCCTAATGTAACTGAGGGACTCTGGATAAAAGGATGTGCCAATGGAGGGTCATCAGACGTAACAAACATACCAGTTTGGTGGGGAATATTAATAACAGAAGAGGCTATGCATGTTTGGAGGCAGGAGGTGTATAGGAAATCCTCACACCTTCTGCTCTATATTGCTGCAAAACTAAAACTACTCTAAAAAACAAAGTTTATTTTTTAAAAATGTCTTATAGGTGATGTGTAGGTAGTCTCCTATTGAGGAGCAGGGATGGAAGTAGGAAGACACAGAAGAGTCTTACGATAATTCAAGTAAGACTTACTAGTAGTTTGACATTGGAAGTGGTAAGAAGTCTTTGGATTCTGGTATTTGTGGATTAATGGATGTAGGATCTGACACAGCAAGAAGAATAAGGGATAATTCCAAGACTTTTGGTCTGAGCCACTGCAAGAATGGAGAGAAGGTGACAGAAGACTGGCTGGAGCACAGAGAGTAAGGAGGGAGGTAAATTATTCAGAGTAAAGTGTGGGGCCTGTTGCTTGTGAGAGGTTTACTAGGCCAAGTGCAGAGAACACATCTAAAAGTAGGGAGTGATAACCTATCAAATATCAGCACTAAGAAGGAAAAGATTTTTCACTGGATGTATGACGCAGCAGTCGTCGGGGATCCGACAGGAGCGTTTTGCGTGGAATAGTCGGAGACAACCTGATTGAATAAAAGGGAATTTGCGTGTGCGTGTGTATGTGCGTGTGTGTGTAAAAAGAGAGGAAAATATCTAGAATAGACAACTCATCTGAAGAGTTTTTTCTCTAAAGGGGGCGCAAAAGTGGAAGAGAGTCCGGCAAGGAAAATGGGGTCAAGAAAAGTTAATTTTTGGTTTATTTTTAAGATGAATAAATGAGAACACCTTCGTTATGCTAAATAGGGAAAGAGCAGGAAGGAAGCTGCGGGGGCAGGAGGAAGGGAGCTCCGGCTCTGTAGAGGCATGAAGACAAAGGAGTAGTTTTCTACTGCAGGGGAGGGTAAGAGCGACTCTAGCTCCGAGCAAGATGAGCTCACCTAAGGCAGGAGATCATGCAGGTACAGTTATGGGAGAGCATGTGGCTGTGGGACTTTGCAAAAGTTCCCTTTTGATTGCAAGATTTTAATAAAATGAGACACACACACACATATCTATGTATATATATTATATAGCTTGATAAAATGAAATCTAAGGAGGAAGGAAAGTCCTGATTCCGAAGGAACGATGAGAAGCAAGGGAGACTCTCACTACCTCTAACGTATGATGATTATTGAGGAGAGAAAAAGAAACAAAAAACAACCACATGAGGGACTCTAGGGAAGGGGTATCCTCAAGATTATTTCTGTTAGAGCAAGATTTTGGAGAGAAAGGGAAAGGTTGATGACAGAGCAGATTTTGCTCGGGACGGATCATGCGTGGCGCAGTGCCCAGAACCACAACAGGGTGGGTAGGAGGGCAGCGGGGTGCATGGAGCCTGGCAGCCTGGGGCTCCTTGGGACGACGGTCAGTCCCGGTGCGGTGACGTCGGCCGCGATGGCACGCCTCGGCACGCGGGAATGACGGCTGTGTTCCTGACTCTGAGAATGTGGCCCAGGGAGGCCACGAGTCCCTGGAGAGTGCGGGTGGGGGGCGTGCTCTTGACCCCTCTGGAGAGCAGCTCACAGGCCTCGGGAGCTCTTTCTTGATGCTTGTTGGGGGTCAGGCAGTGTAACTTTGTCCACTGTTTTGTTTCCTCATCTATTTCAGTGAGATATAAATATAAGGTCATGGCACTTGGGGTTTTCTCTGCAGGCGTTATTTGAGGTCTTTATTTAAATTGCATTTCACTAGAGAGGATATTATGATACACACAACATGGAAGCAACGTTATGTAAAACATTGGATTAGGGTCATTGGGACCCACATTTATTACCGATTTATACCACAAATTCTCATGAGTCAAGATTAGTGGTTAGAAGACCTCAAGGAGTTTTTTCCTGTTGTTGTTGTTTTTTTCTCCCCTTATTCTTTATTGGCCAAACCTGGGAGAGGGAGTGATGTGTACTCTCACTTTTAGTTGGATAATTTTCTCTTGATTCTCCCTTGAGTGTTACCGTTCAGGAATTTTCTTTTCATGTGGCGATGGGTCTACTCACCACGCTCCGGCTCCAAGTTCTGTGTCCGGCCCGGCAATGGTCTTCTGCTCGCAGCGTCTGGTTTCACCTGTGTGGGTCTGCAGACACCACCCAGGAAAACACTGGCTCCACTTCTTTGCCCCTGGGGGTCCTTGCCTTCTTTCTGTTTGTGATCTTTGAGGACATTTCTTTCCTCAATACCAACTCAACTATAAATTTAATCTATAATCTCTGATATTATTCTTTCAGTGCTTTTGTGTGCTTTACTTAAAAGTGTTGCTTTAAACATCTAGTTTAGCGTCTTGCCAGAAATATAAATCCCATCTTCTTTGTTACAATAAATATCTCAAACCTTTTACAAAGTGGCATCATCAAAAGTGAGTACTCATGGATTGACCACAGAGTTTAAGTATGTACTATAAATACAGATGAGGGTCTCTGATTCCATTCCCCTGCATCTCCTCTCCAGAGTTAATTCTGATTCTGAATTTGTTCTTAACGTCCATGAATGTGTTCCCACTTTTATGCTATGTGCTCATTCCCATAAACAATATATTAATTTTATATATTAAAATTTATATAAAAATTTACATAAATGCTATGGTAAGTAGCCTTCACAACTTTCTCATTTCACTCAATGTTATGTTTTTACAATATATCTTTAGTTCTTTCATTTTTGGAAACATGTGGCATTTCCTTGCAGGTTTATTCCACAATTTACATATCCATTCTTCAGTTAATGCACATTAAGGCTGCTTACAAGTTCTTGCCATTACTAACAGTTACTACCAAGTTTCATGTATGGTCACTGTATTAGAGCTCTCCAGGGAAACAGAGTCAATAGAGTATGTATATAATGTTTATATTTATATTTACACAAAAGATGTATACGTCTCTTAATCTCTCCATCTATGGGAGGAGGAAAAGAAATTTATTGTAAAAATTGGCTCCTGAAATTACAGAGGATAAGCAGCTCCAAGATTTGCTGTCAGCAAGCTAGACACCCAGGAGCCCAAGAATGTAGTTCCACTCTGAATCCTAACGCCTGAAAGCTGGAAGACGTGATGGTACATGTTCTCATTTGAAAGCCATCAGGCTCAAGACTCAAGAAAAGCTGACATTTCAGTTTGAGTCTAAAGGCATGAAAAGACTGCTGCCATAGAGCATACAGCTGGGTGAAAGGAGTCCCTTCACCCCCACCCATTACTTATAGGAAGGTCAGCCTTTTTGTTTTATTCAAGCTTTAAACTGGTTCATTAAGGGTCATCTACATGAGGAAGAAGACTATGTTTTGCTCAATCTACCAAGTCAAATATTAACTTCATACCAAAACATCCTCACCAACACACACAATAATGTCTGACCAAATATCTGAGCATCCTGTGGCCCAGTATAGTTGACACATAAAATTAACCATCACACTTTCCTTGGTGATTTGATTCAAACTTCTCTGGCATATACATAAAGATGAAATTGTATATGTACACTCAACTTTACTAGATATTGTCAAATTGCTCTCTAAAAGTATTTCCCCCATTTATATTCCCAGCACTTTGTCCATGCATTTATTTGATAGGCTTTCCCTTTGTGAAGTGCTGTTTAAATTTTATTTTTCAAGTTTTTATTGGATTGGACATGTGCATTTTACATTTTAATAAGAATTGTCTAAATTCTTGGGAAAAGTGTAGCAATTCACATTCTGATCAGCAGTGCATGATAAAAATGCTACCATGCATCCTCATGAGCAATTGACACCGTTGGTTTTTAAAATTTTTCCTAACCTAGTGAGTAAAAAGTGGTTTCTCATTGTTGTAGTACCCTCATGTTTTTATTACTAGAGACGGTTATCATTCCTTTGTGTTTATTAGACAAATTGATTTTTTCTCTTGGGATGAGCTGTTCGTATATAATAGATAAATATTTATCTAATTTAATATTTCTAAGCACTAATACTCAGGGAATACACATCAAGTTATTAGAGATAGCAAGCTACTGTAAAAAATGAGCCGGAAACATAAATAGGCTAAATCCAAAAAATGAAGAGTGAACCATCCTTGAATTTCCATTTGATGATGTTACATTAGGTTTTCAATATATTGCTGGGTTCCTTTTGTTTGGAGAAATATATATATGTCTACAGTTTTTTGATTTCTAACTGAAATCCACTGAACCAAGTAGTTCACTGTTGACATAAGGAGTTTTTTCACACATTAGAAGTGTATATTCAAAAAAGAAAAGGAACTATATATTTATTGGAATTTATTTTTAGCGTAAATAAGAATTCCAAACATCAGTTTGAACTGAAATAAATCTGATCTGAATGAATAATCTTTCCACATAGTCCAAAATCTCTGGTTAATTCATATTTTTCTTCTGAACTTTGTGGCTTTCACATACATTTTTGAAGAACTACACAAAGGCATATTTTTAAATGTCTGGATTAGCAATGAGAATTTTATTTGTAGTTTTAAGCGAAAAGTGAAAACTATTCTCTGTCATTATTGATTTATACATTTGCAGCTCTAAGTAATTAGCCCTTACATATTGCTTAAATCCCCTTTGATTTAAATATCAAATTAAAAAATGGATAAATGTGTTGGTATATATAACTCGGCTATAGTCAATATTGTACAGTGTATCTCACTATCCCTGATCAGAGATTAAAGCTCATTTCTAGAGGTTAATTATAAATTTTACACCTATAGTTAAAGTGTCAAAATCTGCCTTTTTCAGTATTGAAGAAAACGAGTCTCTTCCCCAAGGGTACATTGGTCAGACTCGACACTACAAAGAGTGTTTTTTCCTTCCACATCCTGTAAGAGTTGAAAAACCAAAAACAGAAGATTGAAAATGAACTATTAAGTCTCTGTATACCTATGTCTCTCATCATTATTTCAAGTTTCCTTTGTCATACTACAGAAATTTTGATGACAGCCATGGAAGAATGTGTGGGTTCATAGAAAAATATACAAGAAGGTGAAATCAATAAATACATCTAAACCTTTCATTTCTGATTTATATAATTCTATCCAGTTATGGTAAACTGGTAGGCAACAGTGAAAAAAATAATAATAAGCTTTAGAGAAAGGCAATTCATAAGTGAAGAAGGGAATACATTCAAGAAAACAATATTTAAAAAGTAATGCCAAAAATATTTTTTTTTAACTATCAATGAGTTGAAATCTAAATAAATTGTGAACAAGAATTGACTTAGTGATGGGGCGCCTGAGTGGCTTAGTCGGTTGAGCGTCCGACTTTCGCTCAGGTCATGATCTCGCGGTTCGTGGGTTCGAGCCCCGCGTCGGGCTCTGTGCTGACTGCCAGCTCAGAGCCTGGAGCCTGTTTCAGAGTCTGTGACTCCATCTCTCTCTGACCCTCCCCTGCTCACGCTGTCTCTCTCTCTCTCTCTCTCTCTCTGCTAGAAATAAATAAAACATTAAAAAGAAAAAAGAATTAACTTAGTGACAGGAAGACAAAATACATGCATTATCTTCATACATTTTCAAAGAATCTCTCTTGGGGACTATGCCCTTAAGATCATAATAAAAATTATATCTAATATGCTTCAGTACATAATAATTTTCCTGAAGGTAGGAATTTGCTTTTATTTGCAAATCGGTTGATCTTCAGGGGGAAAAATCCTAGACTACCACATTTCATGGCTTTTTCTATTCTTGGTGCCTACTTTCAAACTTTATCCCTGAAAAATATGCATTTCCTAAGAAAGGTATAAGCTGATATTTTAACAAGGTAAAACTATGTTAATTTATATAATTTATATTAGAGGAGTTGCAGGTACTGGTTTTCATTCTTAAAGAAAAGTTACTAAATTACATATGTAAGTAACTTTTGCTGGATAATTGGCTCCGAAATATTCCAGTAAGAATTCTGAGTGAATTCAACTGTTGTTGAAATGTATCTTTTAAAAGCAAACAGAATATGTATGTGAACAATATTTGAAAATCTTTTAAAATAGAAATTTAGTTAAGAAAACCATCTGTAACAATTACTTATTAAAATTTAGTGTTTATTAAAATACCAAACTTCTGTATTTATTAAAATGCTAGACTCATATTTGGTATGTTTTTTGAAAAGAGCAATTATTATACGGTTAAGATCTTTAATAATGTTCTCAGATTAAGTATATTAAAATGTGAAATAGCCCACTAGCTGTAATCGCGAACATTTTATGAATTAAAAATTTTTTAATTTGGAAAAATAGGAAAGAGAATCTGAAACTGAAGGAAACCTTGAAATGTATAGACTGCTCTGTAAAACACTCATTCTCTTGGCATTTTTCACATTTTTAGGAGACCAGTCAGAACTTTGTCAAGAACTGATTCCACGCTGGGGTCTGACATTTAGCACCAATAGCGTCCCTCTTCCTCTAGTCCAGCTTTTACTACTGAGTCCCATTGAGGCTCTGAGCTTGGGAATCTCTGGGAGTGCTTTCCGCCTCTGCCTCTTTACTAGTATCCACCATCAAGGGCTTGAATTCTAGTTGTTGGGGCACATACAACTCTTGCTTCCAACTCTTGATCTCAGCTCCAGTCTTGATCTCAGGGGTGAGTTCAAGCCCCATTTTGGGCTCTATGTTGGGTGTGGAGCCTACTAAAAAAAAATGATTAACATCATTTCCCACAGCTAAGAATACCCTGAGAGCCCACTAAAGACACAGAACTATTCTGCTCATGGAGTGCTTGCAGAAGGGCTGCTGTAATTGTCCGTGAAGTTGGACTGTCCCTGCTAAGAGCCCTGATGGGTCACCCATATATCAAGTTCAAGGACCCTCGGTATTCTGTTCCTCACTATGGTCTTTCAGGGAGAAGAGAATCCTATTTAGCTTTGTGTTGTACTCCAAAACATTGGTCACAAAGAGTTCTCTGAATCCCCAGTACCTAAAGTCTGTGTGTGTGTGTGTGTGTGTGTGTGTGTGTGTGTGTGTGTGACATTCCTTTATGGTTTGTTGGTTGGTTCCATAGTACCTAGATACAGATTCTTATATTCTGTCTAGCCTATAAAATAAATCTGAATAGCAAAAATAATGTCTATTCTGACAACTAGGACGTTAGCAATTTGTGCAATAGTTGCAGTCTTTCTATTGTGTATCTTATTAACACAAGTTCTTTTCCAGGTTCTCTCCCAATTAATCCCTTGGCATAATCACCTTACCATGCCTCCAAAAATTCATATACATTTCTGGATGCAGAAAGCCCTGATTCATTTGGTGAATTGAGGCAGTTTCCACAAAAGAGAGTTTGTAAATCAATTCTCTGTATCATTATCCATCAATCACCAAACTCCTGCTTCCCAGGAGAAATTATTATTGTGAACCTTAGGATTTTTTTTATGAAAACATTGTACATACGGGGATATTTTTAAATACTAATCTGACTTCAAAGCGTATGGTATGGATTACGAAGCCACTGAGATGTATGGTAGACACTGGGGGAGAGAAGTCATTATGGGAGCTCATTATAACAAATGCCAGAATCAGAGTGTTTTGTTTTTTTTAAACAAGGGTTTTTGGAAAACTAGGATGGTTTTTCTTTCTGTAAGAAGCATTTTATACACTGAATTAAGAGTGGGAATTCTGTACTTCCATAATCTCCAGAGATAGATTGAAATCTCAGCTCTGTCATTTACTAGGTAGAAATTCCAACTTGATTTTATACTTGTTCTATAAGCCTTTAACACACCACTTAGCTTTCATTTCTCACCTGTAAAATGAGGATACTATTAGGTCCTCTTCCACAGATTTGTTACGAGGGTTAAATGCCTTAGTGTGGAAAAGATGCTGGGGCAAAAATTAAAAACACAAGGCCTGCGGGGCGCCTGGGTGGCTTAGTCGGTTGAGCGTCCGACTTTTGCTCAGGTCATGATCTCGCGGTTCGTGGGTTCGAGCCCCGCGTCGGACTCTGTGCTGGCTGCCAGCTCAGAGCCTGGAGCCTGTTTCAGTCTGTGACTCCCTCTCTCTCTGGCCCTCCCCTGCTCATGCTGTCTCTCTCTCTCTCCTAGAAATAAATAAAACATTAAAAAAAACAAACAAACCACAAGGCCTGCTTGTTAATGAGACACTACTCTCCTGGCCCCAGGTTTGGCTGGAACTGTTGAGCAGAATGGCCACAGAAATTAGTGATGGGATCTTCTAGTGTCATATCTACATTTTCCCCCTGAGGGAAAAAAATAAAAGTACACCAATTTCAGTAGATAAATGTCCTATTGAGTTGATTCTTTTATCATAAATACCTCTAATATGTTCTGACTCCGTTTTCCTCAAACTTTCCTCTTCATCAAATGAATACTTCTTTTTTACCCACTCACATGTAGTGATTGTACTAAGACTTTAGGGACTATGAAAAAAACCAGTGTCAATCAGATTTTCATATTTCAGGTATGCATTTATTTGACCCTATGCGAACACAATTTGGCAATAAGTACCGTATTTCAGAGTTTGCACTGCGCATTGAATTTTTAATAGAAACTTGAGGCTGCCCGATAAAGGGGGCAATACTTGAATCCCTGGGAAAGCATCTATTTGTTTCTGCTTGATGTTTGAGTCTATAACATTGTAGGAAGTTAGTTGGTCATAGTAGCATCTCTGTTTGTATCTATTTGATGCTTTCTGAATAATATAATATACTATAACTAGCATTACCTTCTTGAAAGCCATCAAGAATTGATAAGAGAGAAACTGCCAGATTTGCTTAGGACACACACATGGATTAGAATTCTAGTTCTTCAGTCCATCAACGTATCCATAGCAAAGACCACAGTGTGGCTGTTTCTTATTAACCTGTCCTCCTACATACTTCTCACGCATGCAATTTTATGACTTCAACCAGTTGAATTCTATATGTCTCTTCTCACTCTTCCAGGTCAAACCACAAGCCACTAGGAGATACTGGTTGTACTTAGACCTGGGTTACTCTGAATCCCTCAGCTTATTTGAGTTCATATAAACACTCAACTATGCTTTTATCTGATTTTAAACTTATGTTTAAAAAAATAAATTTAGGGGTGCCTGGGTGGGTCAGTCAGTTAAGCATCCAACCAGTTCAGGTCATGATCTCAAAGTTAGTGAGTTTCAGCCCCACATCTGTAGCCTCAGCTTGGGGTTCTCCCTTCTTCTCTCTGTCTCTCAAAATAAGTAAATAAATGTTTTAAAAAATTTTAATAATAAAATAAATGTAATTTTGGATGTTAATACCTTGCATCTAAAATATGTTAATTGTCTGTATGTCAAACTCACTGCGTTCTTCTTGACCTGTTATCAATAAAGATGGTCTTTCATCTTTCTCTTTATAGATGGTCTATTCTCTTTCATTTATGCAATGGCCCTCCCATAAATTGAGATAGGTGACTATCATTTTAAGCTTCCTGAAAACTTTTATTCTGACATTTGCCAGGTTGTTGCTAGGAGAGGAAAGAAATATTTTGACCAAAAGCCTAACTAGAAATTCCATATTCTATATTTTCAGTTCCAGGCCACATGGGAAAATATTTGATTGCATTTCTCACATTAAGGATAAAACTTTCTTATGTATAAAATTCCCTTGATATTATACCAATTCAAGCCTCTGATTTGGGGTAATTGAGAAATTGATAATAACTGGGAATTGAAGATTTCCTGTGAGATTCTTTGTTTCTCCAAGGGGGAAAAATAAAAAGAGGAAGAGGGGTGGTAAACTAAAATTCACAAAGTTTTCCTCTTTCTGCTTCAACAGTTCTGTTTCTTGTAGAGAGCTCTATGGTAGAAAATACATAAAGACTATTTTTGCATTGCAAAAGTGATGGTTACCTCAAAGCAATGATTTTCACTTCACATTATCAGCCATGTCTACCCTCCCATAGACACAAATGACATGTCTACCCTCCATGTGACAGAATTTTACAGGAGAAGCATCGGCGGATCTGTTCTGTTTCTTCACTGATTCTACAGACGACCTTCCGGAGAACCTTCATACCAACTGAGTCTTGATAAATTTGATGCCTCCTTTTTCAGAACGAGGAAGGTAGAACTTCCTTAGAAGCTGAGTAGGGATTAATGAGATCTCAGTAGTAAAGTACTTCAAGCCTAAAGATAAAAGATCTTTGAGAGCAAATAATTATCTTTCCAAAGTAAGCCACCCCTCCTATGAAAGCCTCCACATTTATTGGTTGATTCAGATCTATCTAAATTAAAAAAGGTCATCTGAAGATGAAGGTTTTTCATTTTTTAATTTCTTGATGGTAAAGAAAGAAATGAAAAGTTTAAGTCCTTTAAGTACACAGCCATTTATCTCAGTATAAACTAAATGGTTCCCATTGGAAGTAAATGAAAGCCTAAGATTTTTATCACAAGTGTTTTAAAACAGGATGATATTTTTGTCAGGGAAAGTAGCAAAGAGATCTTAAACTCCTGGCCCTTCGTGAAGAAATGTGAAGTTGCTTTCATTTCTATTGGCATTTTTACGGAGCAGACTCTCTTCATTCTAAACTGGAGGTCACAATTTGTTTTGAATTTGAGCTGGAAATAAGATAACAAATATTGCCTAGGGCTTTATGGGATGCCTTTTATCTCTGAATTAGATTAGACAGTCAGAAAGTATTCCAATCCTTTATTATTTTGTGCTTAAGCCCTAAACAACCAAAAGCAATGCATGCAGGTCAAGTACATTTAGAAAGTTAGAATTATACCAAAAGAGATACATATATATTTTTTCTTATATTACTGAACTTATAAGAGGAATAAATAGAAATCACCCTATTAAGCCTTAAGTTTTAAAAATCATAGGTTTTTGCTGTCATAGGTTACCTTTTTTAGTGAGGATGAGTAGGGATGTAAACTTCAGTGTTACTAGAGGAAAATAAGTTTTTTTTCCTTTTCATTGGAAAAATTCATGTTAATTATTCCTCTGCACCTGCCTAATGGGGCTGAAGTAATTCGATTGTCATATTGTTGTAGATTGTTGCTTTGTGTAATGTATCACCCCTGCTGTTCCATTAAAAAAATTCTATACTCTTCCATTATTCAGCAAGGCCTAATGATTATTCCAGCATTTGTACATGCTGCACTGTTATTTTAATTTTAATTGACTTCACTTTTTTAATTAAGCACATTGGTTTTAACGCTGTTGTTGACAAGCTAGGTTTTGTCATTATCAGCTTTTGCTACCATATATATTCCATACTCATTGACACTATAAATGATAAGAGCAATATAATATATACGTGGAAGTTTATCATCAACTCTAACATCAATTCATGTCACATATTATTATTGATATATAATGGTGTGCAGAATATTTTAAAGGACCGGTTATTCGGGTTCAAGTGTCTTTTAAAATTAAATTGTTAAATCTTTACTTTGCAAGTTGGAAACAAAAGAGATGTGATTGTTTTGGAATGTGTAAAAATCTGTTAATAAAAGGACACATGTTTTACCTTATCCATTAAATATAATCGCGTGTAACAATCACACATGGCGATAAAATGGTGTTGTCTATATTTTACTGAAACATGGTAAAATCATGGTTTGTATAAATGTTTAAGATTAACCACTTATGGTAATTTCTTTCTTTTGGAGACTAAATGTTTTATTTCTTTA
This sequence comes from Proteles cristata cristata, assembly GCA_017311185.1. NCBI lineage: Eukaryota > Metazoa > Chordata > Mammalia > Carnivora > Hyaenidae > Proteles > Proteles cristata. The sequence continues at coordinate 50,333 of JAESUZ010005645.1, read as the reverse complement.
ACTTATTCAAAGATTTATTTTTAAAATTCTTTAAAAATATTAACCAATTGTAGACAATATGTTCTTTCAACCATAGCATGTTACCTAAAAGAAAATAATACCCTCACAAACCCATTGAAATGTCCTCTTTTTGAATGATAGCTCAGTCGTTTATCACAGCACAAGATAATGAAAAATAGGTCAGAGACAAAATAAGACAAGCTTTGTGTTCTGAGATGTTAGAAATTGCTGAACTGAAAGGAGGAACTGGAAAGAGAAAATAATGGCAAATTTTAAGATGAATATGTTTAAGTGCTTTTGTTTTTGTTTTTAACTATATGGTCATGTTTCATGGTTTTTGCATTGCTTTGAACACAAATCTGTCACAAGCAAGGCTTGTAAAACTCTATAAATGGCATAGACGTACCTTATTTTTGGAAAGGGTTGACACGAGAATGCTTGTTTCCACTCTGCCATTTTTGTTTTGTTAGTGGACGTAAATGAATGAATGAAGGGGAGGGTGAATGAATAGGTCACATGGGATTTGCCTGCCATTTGGTCATCTGAGGGACAGAGGACAAAGATTTCAAAGTGGGCCCTTCTGCCCTTGTTTGGTGCAGCTTCATTGCCGCAGTTCTGACTGTTGATGAGCTGCTGCCTGGGATTTATGTTCAACCTCTCCTTCTGCCATGGTGTGCCTGACCCAGCTCTATTAACATAGCTTCCATTCCCAGTGACAACATGAATAAAAGATGACTTGTGTGACCTCAAAAAGTGCCAAGATAGTATTGATGTAATGAGCCCAATATCCACTGTTTTATGCATCGCCATACAATAGCAATCTTAATAAAAGGTTAAACAGCCTTATAATATGTGTTTCTTTGATGTCTCTCTGACTCACTGACTGCACTTTTTCATTCACTGTTGCCTCTTTGAGGATCATCAATAATCAAAATTGTTTTCCCTTTATTTGGGTGATCTTCAAACAGAACAAGACAAACAAGAAAAGTTTTTGCCTTCAGAGTCTTCTCAATTTCAGAAAAAATAATTTTTCTTTCGCTTGACATTGGTTTCTGTTCAGCAGCAACTATTATTGTTAATAGACTAGAGGAATTGCTGCATGTATTCTGACATCAACATCTTATTTTACTTTTCAGAATTTTGTACTACCACTTCATCTACTTGGTTTTCCACATTTTCTTTTGATTATGAAAAATCTGAAACACACTCTGATTTAGTGGAATACTGGCTTTGTATTGCATTGTCTTCTTTGCACCTTGATATATTTTAAAGACTGTTATACGTGGAATTCGTAAATGCAGATTCTCTGATTACCTTGCCCTGAAAACCCCTATGAAAAGAATTGCAAATATGCACAGGAACAGATCAAGGAATTCCCTCATTTTGGAGCTTCTTGACCCAAAACACCACCAGTCGGTTAAAGTTGCCATCATCCTTCTCCTTAGCTGTATAAATAGTCAGGAAGTAAAAGGGAGAGAAAACATAGCAAGCACTCGTCTAGAGTAATATCACACCCTGCCAACAGCATCCTTCATTATATTTTTCTTTACAAGCAAAAGCACAACACACTAATATTCACCCCTTCAACAACAAAGAGAAAATGGCGTGCTTTTTATAACTCCTTTTAGATAGCAAATCACAGGTGCCCTTGTAATATTACTCTTTGCTTTCTTGCCATGTCTTTTACTTAGATGATCTGGAAATATGACAGTATGTTAACAGCTAGCACTCTGTATCTCTGGGCCTTATAGGTAGATTAAAAATCATTTAGAAACGAGCAATGGCAGAAATATCCTACCTCGAATCTACTGCTTGACCTACTGGTTGTGTCACTCTGCATTTTGAAAGAGTGACGGTAAAGCAACAAACAGGATACAAATTGTTCAAATATCGACCGTGTTGCCTTGATCATATGTCTTATTGGCGCATTGCGTATCTAACATAGCAGAAAGTGATCAGATATGATGTGACATGACATTATGCAGGTAGGCAGTACTGTCAAAGATGTGAAATGGCAGTTTGGGTATATCAAGATGTAAAGTTAATTAGACCACATTTGGTGGGACACTGTCTGGGAAGAAAACAAACCACTCGTAGCTCCAACTTCTCTAGGATACTTGAATAATGAGAAAATCATGTAGTATTCCTATATCTATGGGAGACTCATGGATCATTTATTTAATTATTTAAGAAAATTTTAACAACACTTCTCCATTTGTCTCCCTTTTAATTTGATAGTGAAGCCAGCAAATGATAATTCGTGCAATTTCTTCCATGGAGAAAAGTTGTAGGAAAACGGAGATTCCCCTAATCACCATTAAAGAGGCATTTGACACCAGAAAGGGGTTAGAAAAGAGGAGTCTACAGCACATGGTGCCATGTGGATTACTACAGTACTTAGAGAGGGATACTTGATGAGGACTAAGTAGATAAAAAACAGCCCTACAAAACTCAACCTTGAGATTGCCAGGAAATTAAAAAAAAAAAAAAAAACTGGCTGCTCAAAAAATTGAAGCAGATGTCAGATGCAAGCAGCTGTGGCCTGGGAAATTCAACAAAATTCCAATATTTAAATTGCTTCTTTGGATAAAAATTGCTTGATAGCACAGTTTCAGATGTGATCTGGACTGCCAGTGAACCATCTGCGTAAAATGAAAGTAATCTGCTGACGCTGTCGGTACAGGTAGGCATCAGCATCATTTGGTTGGAAAAAGAACACTGCTAAGATGTTTTCTGGTGAGCTTGTCAAGAAAGTATGATAATAGTGAAGCCCAGCTTTTAGAATATTGGGATACCCCCCAGTAGAGATTAAAAGTATGTTTGCCTCACCGTTTAAGGACTATTTGCAACAAAACATAGCAAAACCAACAACTTTCACTCTAATTTTAGGCTAAAAATGGAATGCTCTGGTTGTGATTGAGTTTGAGTGAGAATATTGGGAAAATCACAGTCTCAGCACCAAGGGCAAGTGATGGTCAATGTGTTAAACCTGACTTTGTGAGAACAATGGAAATATTCAGAGGATTAACAAGCAAATAGGCAAATTGTCAGCTTTAAAAATTCAGTATCACAGGCAAAGGAATAATTCCCTAGAGGGTTAGAGAATACACTTTTGCTTCTACCCGCCTCCGTGTTGGATAAAATAAACATATGTAGATGCTGAAAGGTGCTCACAAGTAGGTCAGCTTGTGGCGGAAGTCTTTCATAATTCAAGATACATCAGCTTTAACGGTAGCTGAGAATAAGAGCGAGTAATCAAAAGTGACCCAAACAATGACACCAGAGTTTCCAGATGGTATAGAAAAAAGTCCATGATTTATGATTGCCGGCGCAGTAAATAAATCTAAAACAATAGGCGTGGATGGGGAAGCAGTCACAGCTGACCAAAAGAGCAGTTGTAATGCAACCCACAGAAAGCTTGGTGCCAGAAGTAATTGACATAGTCGTCAAATCAATTTCCTAGGGTGCAGACACTCCAGCCCTCAATCTGATTCCGTATGCTGCTCGACACTTGGATTATCCAGCTGCCTCTAATTCAGATAGCCTTAGCTCAATATGAATCCAATTCAAGGAACTGTCTGGAAGTGAGCAATAATTATTTAGGCTTCCTCTCTGCAGGTTTACTCTTTTCTAGTCAAATTACTCTGTTGCAAAATTATATACAGTTCATGTTAATTATTTAACATTTATCTAAAAAACTATTGTTTGCCTCCAAGAAAACGTAATCACATCTCTGAAATCCAGGGTCTTTCTTCCCAAGGCATCAGTGGGATAGTATTTCAGGACAGGAAAAGCCTATGCACAGTATGATGTTCTTTATGTTGACTATAGAATCAGCCACTTGATTGCAAATGTACCATGCCTTTGTGGAGGAAGGTCTATCTATCTGTTTTTCTTTCTGTAGTTCAGTGTAATGCAATTCAAAGATAAGATTAAATAAGCTTTTGCTGCAAGTAATTTTATGGGCATCCACTTGTTTTTCAACTCACCCAATGTTTATGGAATGTTTACAGCACATCAGATACTTAATTAGACACTGGGGTATCGAGATAAAACACAGAGACTCTGCCTTCAAAAAACTCACAGCTCAGCGAACGGCTGAAACAGGTAAAGAATCATGTGAGAAGAATTCTAGAGAAAATACAAAGAGCATGGGGCGAGGCACAGAGGAAGCCTGTAACCCAGTTGTGGGAAGGGTGGGATTGGGAGAGAAGGAGAGGGGATCAGGCCAACGTTTCCGCTGAAATATGGAGGATAAGGAGAACTTTGCCAGGTTGGAAGAGGATTGATAATATTCCAAGCAAACCCAACACCAAAATAAAGAGCGTGGCATTTTCCGACGGCCACTTATTCTCCAGGGCGGCAGCTGGAACCAGGGCCTGGCAGCAAAGAGTGGGCAGCGTGGAGGCAGGAAGGAAGGGCAGGCATGCGTTGCATGGCGGAAAGGCTGGAGGGCACAGTAGAGGTTACAGAGCCCTTCCACTCACTCCTCTCCACCGGATGCCCACAGCAGCTCGTGTGAACACCATGGCCCCTAGTTGAAAATAAGCAATGAGCAAGGTTGAGGGAAGTCTGGTTGTCTACCAAAGCCACGTAGCTGGGAATCGGGCCCAGGCTTGTCTGCTTTAAAGACCCCATTCCAAACACAACGTTCATTATTTGGCTTCTCAGTCGAGGGGTTCCCTTAGCACTGTGCTCAGCTGTTTATCACAATTTTAAAACTTTTGGAGGGCAGAAGGGTGAGATGGCGGGCCTGACGGCAGTGTGCAAGACAGTGAGGGAGAAAGGGTAAGCAAAATAGAAAGTAGGAGGAAAGGAGGAAGATGAAAAGAATATATTTTAATTTCAAAACACCGTAGAGACAAAACAAGCCAGCAAGTACCCTCCCGGGTAAATGACAGGAAGGTAATTCTACAGGGGCTACAGAGTCAACAGAATTTCTATTGTTGCAAAAGATCTTTGAGAGAGCAGATTAGAAGGTGATAAATCACGTCATTAACCAGCTATTTGTTTGCTATTAATTTAGCATTCTATCTTTAGAAATAGGGAAGTCTGAAGGGTCAGGAAAAAGAGATAGCAAGTTGATGATGGGCGCAAACTGGCTGAACCCTCATCAAACGCAGAGATGAAACAAAGAATCAGCAAGAAGCCAAAGGCAATGATAGGAGTGGGAATCCAGAAAAAAAATCCGAGAAGCAAAGGAAAGAGAGAGAAAGAAGGAAAATAACATTGCTCACAAAAGGAAAAAGATCAAAACAGAGGAAGAAATGTTACAATGAGGAGAAATATAAAGTGAAAAAAAGGCAACTGAAGAATTAAACCTAGATCTTTTAAATAAAAATTTTATATATCTATAAAATTAATACTGGCAACTATAGAAAATTTTGGTAATAAATAACAGTATAAAATACTTCTATTTCATTGATCTAAATAATTGCAGTTTGCATTTTGATTGTCCTTCTTTTCAGTCATTTTTCTCCATTTTCACACAATTGTGATCATAATGAAGGAAATTCCAGTCTCCTTTTACTTCTAGTTATTTTAGAATAAATATTTGCAATTCTGTATAATCAATCTTTTTCCAGTTTTCTTGAGAAATAATTGACATCCATGACTACGTGTTTAAGGAGTACAATATGATGCTTTGACTTACGTGTATTGTGAAATGACTACAAAGAATTCAGCTAACACCCACCTTCTCATATAGCTACAATAAAAAGAAGAGAAAGAAAAAGGAGACAAGGTTTTCTTGTGATAAGAACTGTTAGGATTTACTCTCTTAACTTTGTATACATCCTAAAGTGGCTTCAGCCATATTCGTCCTGTGGCACATTACATCTACTGCTTATTTATCTTCCAAATGGAAATTTGTACCTTTGACAGCCTTCCTCCAACCCTCCCCCCACTTTCCACCTGGGGTAACCACAAGTCTGATCTCTTCTGTGAGTTTGGATTTTATTTTGTTTTGAAGATTTCATATATAAGTGGGATCATATCGTATTTGTCTTTCTCTGCCTGACTTATTTCACTTAGTTACATGCCTTCGTGTTCCATCTGTGTTGTTGCAAATGGTGAGATTTCTTCACTTTTTGTGGCTGAATAATACTCTTTTCTATAAATACACCACAACTCTTTGCACACATTTACATTCCCACCAGCAGTTAACAAGGGTGCCTTTTTCTCCACATCCATGCCAGCATTTGTAATCTTTTATCTTTGGGATGATGGCCCTTCTAAAATGCATGAAGTGGGGCGCCTGGGTGACTCAGTCTGTTGAGTGTCCGAATTGGGCTCAGGTCATGATCTCATGGTCTGTGGGTTCGAGCCCCGCGTGGGGCTCTGTGCTGACAGCTCGGAGCCTGCTTCTGATTCTGTGTCTCCCTCTCTGCCCCTCCCATGCTTGTGATCTTTCTGCCTCTCAAAAATAAATAAACATTACAAAAATAAAAATAAAATGCATAAGGTGACATCTCACTGAGGTTTTTTTTTTGTATTTCCCTGATGACTAGTGACGTTGAACACTTTTTCATCATTTGAATACCTATGGGTCTTTTATGTATTTTCTTGGGAGAAATGTGTAGTCAGATCCCTTTCCCATTTTTTAAATCGAGTTATTTGTTTGCTTTTGCCATTGAGTTGTACAAGTTCTTTATATGATTTGGATATTAACCCCATATCAGATATATGGTTGCAAATTTTTTCCCACTCCATAGGCTGTCTTTTCACTGTGTTGATGGCTTCTTTTGCTGTGCAGAAGCGTTTTAGTTTGGTGTAGTCCCACTTGTTTATTTTTGATTTTGTTGCCTGTGCTTCAAGCGTCATATTGAAAAAAATTTTCCCCAGACCATGTCAAGGAGCTTTGTGCCCGTGTTTTATTTTAGATGTCTTATCGTTTCAGATCTTACATTTACGTTTTTAATCAATTTCGAGTTATTTTTTCTGAGTGGTGTACGATATGGGTCCAATTTCATTCTTTTACATGTAAATATCCAATCATGAGGGAGTCGTCATACTTCTCACGATTCACGCCCCTCACAAACATGGAGGCTTCAGCAGAAGGGCCAGAGGTGAGGACTCTCTTGAGCTCCACCTTCAAGTGAGCCCCATCTTTCTCACCAGTGGGCTCTGCAAACATATTTACCACCAGCATTGCCCCATTTGATGTTGCTGGGGTCTCACTCCTGGAAGATGGAGATGGGGTCTCCGTTGATGACAAGTTTCCCATTCTCCCCCTTGACGAGGCCACTGAAGTTGCCATAGGTGAAATCACACCAGACCATGTAGACGATGTAGTCAAGGCCAACGAAGCAGTCATTGATGGCAACAATATCCACTTTGCCAGAGTTAAAAGCACCCCTGACAGCCAGACATCCAATATGGCCAAGTCCATTGACTCTGACCTTCACCATTTTGTCTCAGGGACCTGGCTGGCAATGCGTAAGTGTGGCTGTTTGTCGAATGAGGAGGAGCTGAGAACCTCATTCACTTAGGTTTTAAGGAATTATTAAGGTAAGAGCTCAGTTATTGCTATTTCATAAACTGTGTTCTGGTTGTTTTGTAGATCTGCTGTTCCTTGTTTCTTACCCTACTGTATTTTTGTGGTTTTGATGTCTTTTGGTATTAGTATGCTTTGACTTCTTCATTGTATTCGTTTTTGCAATTACTGCAGGATTTTCCCTGGTGGTTACTATGAGGCTTACACAAAATATCTTAAAAAGGATAGCACCTTATTTTAAACTGCTTGCTTCAAGAGAATTTGTTTTACTTCTTCTCCTCTCTTTTACATTTTAGGTTATTGCTATTACAACTCACATGTTTTTTATATTGTGTAACTAATCACAAATTATTGTAGCTATGATTTTTTTAATAAATATGTATTTCTTTTAATGTTTATTATTGAGAGAGCATGAGCATGGGTGGGGCAGAGAGAGAGAGGGAGACACAGAATCTGAAACAGGCTCCAGGCTCTGAGCTGTCAGCACAGAACCCAATGCGGGGCCTGAACTCACAAACCTTGAGATCAAGACCTGAGCTGAAGTCAAACACTTAACCCATGAGCCACCCAGGCGCCCCTGTAGCTATGATTTTTTTTAATAGTTTTTATTAACTATGTTTTTTAAAACTAGGTTCTTTTTTTAAATTACATTTTTAGGTGAATAGTAAGTGAAGTAGTCAACACTATTACCATGTTGCAGAACCTAACTATGACTACATATTTACCATTACCAATGAGATTTACATTACCTTTCCATGATTTTGTAATGTTAATTAGTATTCACTTCCACTGAAAGAACATTCCTTTACCACTCCTTTTAAGGTAGGCCTTGTGGTAATGAACTCCCTCAGCTTTTGTTTGCTAGGGAAAGTTTTATCCCTCTTTTGACTGTATCCCTCTTTTGGGTATAGAATTCTCGCTTGATGGTCATAGTCTTTCAATATTTAAATATGTAATGCCATCCTATCCTGGCCTGAAAAGTTTCTGTTGAGAAAATCTGCTGATAGTCTTATAAAAGGTGTATATGGTGGGTTGGAAGGTCCCTCTTATGTAACTTCTCTTTTTTTCTCTTGCTGCTCTTAAAATTCATTCTTTGTCTTTGATTTTTGACAATTTAATTATAATGTGTTTTGGTGTAACCCTATTTGGGTTCAACCTACTTGGGATCCTATTGCCCTCTTGAATCTGGATGCATAATTAATCTTCATAAATATGTCCTTTCCGGCAGGATCTAATGACGCTGGAAAATAGTATATTGTTATATCTTTAAGAATAAATATTTTAGTTAATGGGTAATTTCCATGTGCATAAGATGACCTACATGTTGTTATTTTAATTTAAGACTTTCATGGCTTCAGAACTCCATGCTTAAAGTTAAGAAATATTTAAACATAATGAATCTTAGAAATGTTAACGAATAAAAGAAAAACATGAACAGTATGCATAGGTATCTTTTTTTGCCAAGTAATTCAAATAATGAAGGAAATCTATTTTCTCCTACTCTTTTTCAATTTTATGAGGACAATTCAGGAAGGTTGGAACACGTGGCCCATGTTATTCGTACATATGATTTATGCTTGACGTCAAGCTGGCTAGAAAGTGAAAAGGATGTGCCCTAGGGAAATTCATGGACTTATTAATACAGAAATGCAAGTACACACAAGGCAGATCGTGCTTAAAGCGCCTAATTCTCCATTTTGTCTAATAACATATCTAGGATTACTGTAACCCTTTGGCTTATCTCAGTGGCTATCAGACTCAAATATATTGATACTATGGTTGCACAGCATTTGTAAATCTGTGGTAGATGCTTTCAGTCACAGTAATTTTGTCTTATCCTAAAATAAGGTTATTATGATTACAATAAACCATTGCCAAATTGGACAAAATGTTAATTTACAGTCTCTATTTCAATTAAATTATTATTTCAAGCTAGGTCTCAATGCAATACATCAGATTCTTTTTTACCTAGCATAAACAAAGTAACTTATCAGACTAAGAGAATGATAACACTAGCATTTAAAAAGTGTACACGAGATGATCTTCCAAATTTCCCCAAGGGAGACAACTTGCTAGTGAGATAATAATCCATTCATGGTGTTTGCATTGAAGTACACTACAAAGAATAAGGCTAGTTAAACCATAGTGATGTGGACCAGCAGAAAAGAAATATGGAACTGTTTGGATTATTTGGATCGCTAGACTTAAGGTTTGAGATGAAGTTTTGATAAAAGATACCTTTAAAATATGCCTGCTTCTCAGTAGAATCCCATTGCCACAAAATGGCCATTGCAGTAGTTCATTTAACACATTTATTTCCATTACAACTCAACCACCGAGACAACAGAAGTGAAGACAATAAACATGGGCTCTGGTCTTGTGGTGTTTTGATATGATAAATGTTCACAATTTATTTAGAATGACAAAAACAGTCAAATTCATTTTATTATATGCTAAGCTATCACACAAGCTATAAATTCTTGACACATGTATTTTTTTAAATGTTTTCTTTATTTCTGAGAGAGAGAGAGAGAGAGAGAGAGAGAGACAGCGTGAGCAGGGGAGGGTCAGAGAGAGAGGGAGACACAGAATCCAAAGCAGGCTCCAGGCTCTGAGTTAGCTGTCAGCACAGAGCCAGACGCAGGGCTCGAACCCACAAACCACAAGATCATGACCTGAGCTAAAGTCGGATGCTTAACCAACTGAGCCGCCCAGGCACCCTCCCTTTCTTTATTTTACTTTTTTAATGTTTTATTTATTTCTGAGAGAGAGAGAGCGTGAGCAGGGGAGGGTCAGAGAGAGAGGGAGTTGACACATGTATATGTGTAACAATTGGCTGGCTTGGTTGTAAAAGAGTGAGGACTACCAATATTTAGAGTTTTATGTGAGACTAATGACAAATAAGAGCCCTAAACCTGAAAACATTTCAACTTTTCAAATTATAAATTTTAATTGCCCTAGCTGTATTTTTTGATACTGAAAGGAATTGGTCAGTCTTTGAAGGGAAGATTTCTCTTCAACCTGTAACATTTCCTATAATATTTGGTAGTTACATTTTATATCTACCTCCTCTTTCTCAATTTCAACATATTGATTCAACTCAGAAAGTACATTTTTAAACTAGTGAACTACATAAGGAAATGTTTGAAAACATCATTTTATTCATTATAATTCATATTACCTATTCCTCTCAACTGAATATCTTAAGTTCTAAAGCCCTAGGAGCAATGAAACATCTTTGATGTAAATGAGAATAATCTAATAATTAACCCCAGATTTTTTCACCACTAAATGTAAAAGCAAAACGAATCAGTGTTAATGATGAAGAAAATTTCAGACCTAATGGCCCTAAGGTATCAAGGTTTTTTATTTGTCTAGAAATGTATCAATTATATTTAGTTTTTCAATGAGGTTTGTTTTGAAGGAAACTTCTCTAAATAGTTTGTCGTGTGCAATGATCATGATGGTGCGACTTTCAAAGCTCAGGCTGAGAATTTATTGTGTAATTTTTTTTTCTGTCCAACTGACATAGCACATTTGTCTATGTGAGGTAGGAAACTAACCTCTAGTTCCCACTGCCAGTATCTGGCTTCAGAGAGCACTGCTCACCATGGAGTAGTTATTAAACACCTTCTATTGACGCAACTACTGGGTCTAATTGTCAAACCAGTTCATAATCCCCTTGCTGCTAATGGAGTGTGCTACAAAATAAAAACGTGGAGATAGTGCTTCATCTATCTTACTCCCTTTGTTTACTCCCTATGGGGTACCTCAAGATGTCACCACCTTCAGTAACTCAATTTCATTAAACATAGAATTGATTCAATTGTACAATTATTCAAATACAAAATTCTAAAGAAGGATGACATTTGTCTTTCTTATGAGAAAAACGAATGTAGATGTGTCACTGGGTACTTTAAAACATTTTCCTACCATGATTATGAAATTAACACATTGTCCAGGAGAAAATGTATTTTTTATGATAACCTAAGTGATATATTAGTGAACATGCTTACATATAGATGTGTAATACATGCATAGTGAGACAATTTCTTTGAAATGAGAAATCTATCATGTATTTCCATGTTGTCCAGGGAGCTAGAGGTTATAGAGTGAGTTTAAAAGAAGCCAAGTGGGAAAAAAGAAAGAAGAAGAAGAAGAAGAAGAAGGAGAAGAAGAAGAAGGAGGAGGAGGAGGAGGAGAAAAAGAAGAAGGAGAAGAAGGAGGAGGAGGAGGAGGAGGAGAAGAAACAGCCAAGTGATTAGCTAAAATATCAATTAAATCAAGAAAAGATTAATAAGAAAGTCCTAAATTTTATTAAAATGGCAGAGTAACTTGTTAGGTACAGATAGGATAAAATTTCTGACCCTTCAGAGTCTTGATACTTCCTTGTAGAATTTTTTTATGGCTTATGCAAGTATAATTTTTCACTCTCTTCCCAAAGCAGTTTACTTATATTATCTTGGTATTTTGAATTTGTCCCCATTCTTTTTCTCTTCCACCTTTCCATTCTTTCTTTCCTCTACTTTGCAGTTTCCACATCTGATTGATAGCATTTTCTGTACCATCCATACTAATCTCAAAGCTCATTAAGGTCTTTGCTGACAGCAGCACTAGACAACATGTGCTTTTACAATGTCCATCCTGCCTGTGCTCTCACAACACCAGTTGTAAGGAACGCAATGGATTAGAATAATTGTCTCTCATGAATAGATATAGGATGGCTCCGTGCTCCCTGACCATGCTCGGAACCCAAGTGGCAAAGACAGGAAGATAAACCTCTAATCTTTGAGTGGGCTTATAACCATTCTAACAGGTGGCACATTGCCATGGATGGGCCTTGTGCCTCTCAGAATGCTAGAGCTAATTTATTTCCTTTTACTATAGTGACCAAAAACAACTAAATACTGTGTAGAATGTAAAAATGTGACATCAGATATTAGAAGGAAAGTCACTTATGATGGAAAATCTCTGCATAGGGGTTGCACAGCTAAATACAAGAGGCACATGTCAGGCCACATTTAAAGGATTTCTATCTCTAAGGAACATTAAGATGTCATCCCAAGGCAATTGGCGTGATTCTGTGTACAAAAATAAATTTTGGAGATTTTTCTAAAATTAACTATAAAAATACAAGAACTAACTTTCAGCTCAGATAAACACTGGCCCCTGATTCTTTTAGTATTCTGCACAGGCATCCTAGAAGAGTTTCAAACATCATGCTTCTCAGTGTGGCATATTACATCAAGCCAATGTGTGAAATCTCTGCAGAAAATAGTTGGGAGAGAGAAGGCAATTGTATTCTGCCAAATAATTTTCTGAGCCATGTAACTAAGCACTAGCTATGAGTCTGAATAAAACCGGGGTGATGTGAATCAGAACACTCCATGCAGTAATTTTATATGCTTTGGCGATTTTTTCGTTTTCTTCTGGCTTTATTTTCCAGAGGTTCTGTTGGATTTCCCACAGACAAGTGTCGTATGCTCTTAGCCTTTAGGAATTTATTGATTCAAGAAGACAAAAGGAAGATGAAGATGACATCTAGAAGATGACACATCAGGGCCTTTCTACAATATTGTTCTTGGAATCTATGTCCTAAGACTAGAGTAGAGAGGCTTTATATGAGGTTATGTGGGTAGTTTCCAAACAGAGGTCCAATGGGTAAGGTTTCATCTGGTTATTTTACATTCCATTCTAAAGCAAAAGATCATCACATTAACAAGTTCCAAGATATTTGCAAATGGAAGTCGAATTAGTAAAATTAAAAAATAAATATGAAAGAAAAAAGAAGGAAAGGAGAAAGGAAAGGAGGAAAAAAGAAAGGAAGGAAGGAAAAAAGGGAACTTAGGCAAGTACAATAATTTTCTTAACTTTTCTTCAAGGTCAGGTTAGTTGAGATCTTTTTACAAATATATATTCTCCTATCCAATGCAGGGATCTCCCAGTATATGACCCTAGCACAGGAGCTGAGAGTTTTGACCAGAGCACAAAGAATTACTTCAGAGTTCCCTCTCAATTTAGGTTGAGAACTCTTAAGAACTTAGCCGCAGAACAGGGAATGCCCTTCTGAATTATATGCACTATGTGTTGGATGTGACCCTGAAGAATTTCACATCTATAATTTCCCCTTCAAAAACGACAGTTATAATCAAGGTCATGACATTTCCTCCCAACAACACACAATTGATTCCTCACTTCTGTTTTGTTTTGAAAATGCAGAACAGGCATTCAGGGGCTAAATATCAATACCATGAAAAATGGAAAGATGTCAGAAAGAACAATTTGCAGCCGACCATGTGCCTGCTCTGAGAGCTGGTTACACAACTCAGCAAATACATGGCATGCACTTGTCTAGAGGAAGATGGACTGCAAATAAATTATTAAGCTTTTCCTACCAGCGGATGAGACATTTTCACATAGACTGCACTGCGTGTCATCACATACGACAGAAGGATAAACAGGCATGGACCAGCTTGAAGAAAATTGATAGTGACTTGTACATCCTTATTCATAACCACTTTTTTCCAGATTAAGAAAGCTTCAAACAGCAATTTCTATATTAATCCTGCAGAACTCTTTACCGATCTCCAAAATCTCTCTCTCTCCCCCCAGCTTCTCTCTCTCCCTCTCTTTCTTTCACACACACACACACACACACACACACACACACACACACACACAAACCCAAAACACCAAAAACAAAAACAAAACATTGATTAAAAACTAGAATTTTAATTTGCTAGGTCAGGTTTGCTGAATAGTCTAGATGGTAAATAAGGGGGGAAGTGAGGCAGAGCATTTAGTTGGCTGAAAGGTGAAAGATGAAATCTTATTTTCTTACTTCTCTATCCTAGGAACATCTGGATGGTTCTTTTCATTCTTATGAGCAATTCTGTTCCTCCCTTAGTCACAAATGCATATTTTCCTCTCTCTATGTTAATAAAAGGATAGTATTTGAGGCAATGGGTGATCGACAACTTCAATTTAGAATAAGGAAACCAAAGAGGCTAGCATAGAAATGACACCTAAGCAAATGTATATATATTTTTTTCTATTTCAAAGAAAAAGAGTAAACACTGTTAAGAGATAGGCCCCAGAGCCAAAAACAAAGAAAGAAAGAAAGAAAGAAGAAAGAAAGAAAGAAAGAAAGAAAAGAAAGAAAAAAAGAAAAAGAAAAGAAAAGAAAGAAACTATACTGCAGTGTGGAAAATGTGTCAGGGATTATAAATTGTGGAATATAAAGAAATAAAATGTTAAGAGTCCATCCTTTCGATGAATAGCAAAGAAAGCCTGAAAGAAGAAGCTTGGAGGTAGCCTAAGCCTCAACTCAAAGCAAGAACATGGAGTTGAATTTTTGCCCTACCTTCTGCCTTCTCGTTTCAGTAAGGGAGCATGTGGTGAGAAAAGCCTTCCGAAGAGTATCTTGTGTGTAATAGTTACCCACCAGGTCTTACTTGAATCTGTACATGCATGAAGGACTAAGAACTTTTTGTTCGTTCTTTAATTCTTACCTAAGGATGAAGATCTGCTTTCACTTTGAATTGTATAACTATAGAAAGCAATGGATTCTATTGAATTTAATATTCTAAAGGATGGGAAGAGTGGCATATATACCGTTGCTGTATAAAATCTAGACTCTAGAAAAACCAGGATTAATCCTAAACTCTGACTACATTTCTCAGTATGACCTCACCATTGCTACTCACCACTTAGACAAACACATTAAGGGAGAGACAGGAGACTGTGCTTAGAGAACTTCCCACCTTCACTAGCACCTAATTCCGTAATTTCTTCAGGGAGGACACATAAAGAATATGAAATCATCACCCTGGGGGCCCATTTCCTTCTTTCTCAGTAGCTCAGCCAGGAGCTGGCTCAGTGGATGTGACTTCGCTCGGTAAAGAAGTGCTGACACAGAGGCTGAGCTCAGGAAGCTTCCTTCTCGAAGGCTGTTTCTGGAACCAGGATGTTCCCGGTGTTCTCTGCTCCTCTGGGGCTGGGGAAGCTGGGTCACCCTTCTGGAGCCCTGCCATGGTGCATTCTCTTCAGCTCCCCTGGCTTACGCATCCGGAGGTAACCAGAGCTACAGGACCCTGTGCTTTTCTGCTTCTCAGCCAATACGTTTTTCTCCCTAAACCCCTGTGTTACATTCAGACCTTGTCATTCCGGCGGGGGTGATGTAGGGGCGTGTCTGGCTCTTTTTGGAACAGTAAGTGAAAGCTGGCAAAACTAAGCTCATAAATATCCGACTTCTCTTCCTCGGAAGTTCAGGGGCTGTCCTAGACACTAAACTCTCATCTTCAACCCAACTTGGCTGTGATCTCTTTTTCTAGAAGGTCCAAGTACTCAGTGTCCAGTCGGTTCTGCTTTAGTACAGGTGCCCGATGCGTCTGTGTCTCTGTGTGCTTTACTCTTATTATGTTCACGAGAAAACCCTAACAAAGCACTTTTCTACGTTAAGTGCTCTAATCGTCATCCATGTATTAATTAGTTTAGTCCTCATAACAGCTTCGTAAGGTAGGATTATTCAACACATTTTTGAGGAAAAATAGATCACATAGAGATTCAGTATTTTGTCCAAAGTCACCCAACAAGGAAGTGGCAATTTGGATTGGAATTAAGTAGTCTGGCTCCTAATTTCCAGTTTATGTTGTCTCTAATATGCTGTGCTGCTTCTCACACTATTCTTCACCTCATTAAAACAAACAAGCAGGGGCGCCTGGGTGGCTTAGTCGGTTAAGCGTCTGACTTTTGCTTAGGTCATGATCTCGCGGTTCGTGGGTTCGAGCCCCGCGTCGGGCTCTGTGCTGACTGCCAGCTCGGAGCCTGGAGCCTGTTTCAGTCTGTGACTCCCTCTCTCTCTGACCCTCCCCTGCTCACGCTGTCTCTCTCTCTCTCCTAGAAATAAATAAAACATTAAAAAAAAAAAAAAAACAAGCAAGCAAACAAACGAACTCGTGGTCTAATATTCAAAATGTACAAAATACTCCATGAAAGGAAACACTTTCATATCTTTTTCTCCAGAAGTAACCACTGCTATTGTATCCTTGAGTGTTCTTTCAGAAATAGTCTGTGTAAATACGAGCAAATACAGCATATAAACATTCTTTTCCTTTTTTAAAATGCAAATTTCAGGTCACTAAATATATCATTTAACATCTAGGGGTTTTTCCACTAAATGTTGTAGCCTTTTCAATATCAGTTTATAAACCTATTTCGTTCTTTCTAAATGGTCGAACATTTTTCTAATATATGAAGGGGGCAAATGTATTTAACCAATCTTCTTTAAGTTGTACAAATAAGTGATTACAAGTCATTTGCCATGCATAACATCTCATACGCCAGGTTACAAATCTGAGAGTTTTCAACCGGACAAAGTTTTAGAAATGGAATACTTGAACTTAAAAATATCTATAATTTTAATTATTGCTGTCAAATTGCCTATTACAGAGGGTTGCATTAATATACATTCCCACCAGCAATGTGTGAAAGCGTCTGGTTCCCCCATACCCTCGCCAACACAGTACATCGTCAGAATTTGCCAATGTACATTTGGGTCTTTCCTAATCTAAGAGGTAAGAACAGTATTTCATTATCGTTCAGTTCGAATTTTTATTTGTTTTCCTTTTCTGTGAAGTGTTTTTCATATTTGCACTTTTTTTCAATCGTATTGCCAGATTTGTGCTTCGGGATTTGCAGGAAACTTTTGCATGTTAAAGTCTATGATAGTCTATAAATTGTAACTATTCTTTCTGATTAGGATTTGTCTTCTGATATGGTTTTTTAAGGACTTCACTATTTATTTCTTACTTTGAAGACATAGCTCTCCTGGAGTAAACAATGTCCTGTTTTTCTAATAGTTTATGATTGCATTTTTATTTTTACACTCATGTATTTGACTTGTCTGGAATTCATTCTGAATAAAAACTAGAGTTTTAAGGTCCAGTATTCCTGTTTGTTTTCCCAAACAACTATCCTGTTCTGTTGCCCTGTAGGTATTTTAAAAATAATAATGCTTTCCTGAAAATATTGAATATTGATCATATCCATTATATATGTGTGTGTGTGTATATATATATACTATATATATATATAGTAGGCTTTGCTGTATTTTTTATTCTGTTTTGTTGACTTATATATTCATTTGCCAGTGCAAAACTCTTTTAACTGTTATTGCTTTATAATGAATTTTGATATATGGTAGGACAAGTTACCTCTCATGACTCTCTGGAGAGCTTTGGTTATTATTGCTAGTTTATGCTGTCTGTATGAATTTAAGAATTAGATTGTCTCATTAAATTTTCTGGAGTATTTACTTAGGCAGAATTGGCATCTATCTGCCAATGAGAGTATAAGATATGATAGTGAGTACATTTCAAAAAATATGATTTTATATTTGTTTAAGTCACCTTTTGGGTCTTATGGTAACATTTTATGGATTTTTTTTTTTTACAGATCATGAATATTTCTTTTTACATTTTGTCCTAAATATTTCATACATGTTGTTACCACTTAAATTGTGGAGTTTTTTCCATCATATCTTCAAAGTGGCTAGTTTTGTGTATAAAGATTATTGATTTCTGTATTAATTTTTCTCTTACTTCTTTCTTGACCTCTGTTAATGAATAAGTTTTTTAGTTCCTTAAAAAGTGTTTCATATGTTTTATGGCAAGATTTTTTTCTGTTAAACATTCCCAGTTTGCCATTTGTTGTTTCTTCCTTGCCTCTGTGTAAATGTGTGTAACTTTCCATAAATTCTATTACTTTTTACAATATTGCTGATTAATGAGGGATACATTTCTTCCCAACAAGCTATTTTTAGATTTGTGTCTGAGGAGAGCAGTATCATACCTCAGCCTGGCAGGACACAGAATGATGTTGCAAATAGTTTTTCTTAGAGACTTCACTTTATGGTAGCCACAAATTTGGCATTATTTGGCTGGTCACAAGATGGAGATTCTGCAGCTCAGAGTCTTTGCCTGGCAGAGTTTTGCAAATGAGACCTGTCTAGCAATATTTAGATTCTCCACAGGACTAAACCAAATTCAGATATGCTTCCCAGCTCTTGCAGGCCATTTCTTTTGCCATAAGGAGATTTCTGGTTTGAGCATCATGCTGGAGAAGTGTGTCTTTTCCTGTGATCTACTGCAGGGGGTATCTTCTGTCTGTATGCTCTTCAACATTTCTGGAATTTTCACTGCTCTGAGAGTCATTATTCTGATCTTATGGTTCAAATTTTAGCTGGCCCCTAGTTTCATTGAAGATCAAACCTGCATTTCCATCTCATGGTTTCTTTGTAACTTTAGAATATTTTTGCTGAGGAGAGATAAATGTTAAATTTACAGTGCCCCACCCAACACCTTTTTATTGATTGAAAGTTTAGGACATTTGGTGAAATGACACAAAACTCAAAACAATAACTCATATTCTATTGATGGATAAATGATAACATTTTGTCTAAGAGGCACTATTATCTTTATTACTAAACATATCATCAGGTTTAAATGAGAGAATAACTATTTCCAAAATGGAATTGTGATTTCTTTTTAAAGCATAATGCACTTCATTCAACAATGATCATAAAATGTCTACTGTGATCCAAAGCATTTACAAGTTACTGGAAAGAGAGACAAAATCTCATTCAAGAGTACAGAAGAGGACCACTTAATCAGCCTGAACAAAAAAAACAAGACCTTCTAGAGGAAAGGTGGACATTGAACTGTCTCTCGAATAAGAAACAACAGTTAACCAGGCAAAAAATTGAGGGAAACAGCTTCCCGTCAAAATAAGTCTACGAGGGAAGGTACGGAAGCAAGAAAGATTGTATAGAGTGGGAAATAGTTTTATGTCTGCAGCTGTACTGATTTGAAAATCCCAGACGTTTGCCTTAGAAATGAGACATATTAATGTCTCTGAAACCTTATTTTTTCTGGTTTAAATTTAAGAGTTTGACTGCATAGAGATTTCTTAATGCTATCTCG
The DNA here is from genome assembly GCA_017311185.1 of Proteles cristata cristata. NCBI lineage: Eukaryota > Metazoa > Chordata > Mammalia > Carnivora > Hyaenidae > Proteles > Proteles cristata. The sequence continues at coordinate 30,857 of JAESUZ010005645.1, read as the reverse complement.
TCCCCTTCCCTACTGACCAAAATGATGATGGTGGTGATAATAATAAAATAATAAATAATTATGTAACTTTACTCTGAATTTAGTTTATTTCAATTAGCCTTTACTGAAAGCCATTATTTGTTTGGCAAAGTGAAAAATTTGTGGCAGATATTGTGGAGAGTAAGACTTTGCATCCTGAAAAGGCTAAATTGTTATCCCTTGGAGTAAGTCTAAGGTAAGGAAACTCTCCTGTCGTCAGTGGCTGAGACCACAGTTCATCACCAATACTGTTTATCATCATTTTTATTGGTAAAGAAAGAATTCATATAAATACTCCTTGTATATTTATATCTCTTATGGTTCACTTTCCACACAGCAAGGTATTTTTTGATATAAATATTAATGTGCATTTCTTAATGCTCTTTTATCCATGACCTAATTTGCTTTGGCATTTTACTTAACCAACTTGCAAAATTGGAAAACGCTTCAGGTGCATTATTTTAATGTTTATTCTGCTTATTTATCTATAGAAATCAAAGCACTTCTTTAACTTTAACCCAATCAGCTAATGATCTTTCTGAATTTCTCCCATTTATTCTTAACTTTTTCAGTCATTAAGGAAAATCAAGTTTAACTACATCATCCTTAAAAATTTTTGCTGTTGGGTTTTAAATTATAGATTCACTGTCCTATGTTTTCCCTTATAATCCAAATAAATTTCTTTTAATATGTTCTTTTGTTACAAGCAAGACTTAAATGTAAACTAGAGAAAATACATGTTAGAGTCAGGATCTATCTGAGTTCTGGATCCTAACTTATTTTAGGAGGCTCTTTGGGACACTAAACCTGAGACAATCACCTGTCTGACCATGTGGATCAGAACCAGATTGCCCCTCTAAATGCTTATCAACATTTACATATTGTAGTAGCTTGGAGCAAATGTTAGTGAATAGAATAGTTGAGTTGGGTCCACACTGTACCCAGGTCTCAAAGTGGAAGATACCGCCCCCCCTCTAAAACCATTCTCATGAATTAGGGTAGTGCAATGAAGTTCTGAAGGGGAGAAAGAACATTTTAACTCAAACGTGAATGCTAGTTATCTATAGATCATCCCAAAATGTCTAATATCCCTGAGAGGAAATGAACTGACAATGTTTTCAGTTAGCGATGAGTTTCTGAGGGCTAATTGATACTACAGCATTCCTGAACATGCTAGGCAGATATATGAATGTTTAGCAAATCGAATGCCATGCTTCCAAGAAATTAACGAGCTATTCATTCAGTCTTTCAGCATTATTGGAATAAGAATTACATTTGAATTTTTAACATGATTATGAACTGGATAAAGGCTAAGAATAAACCTCCATTTTTCTACCACTGCCGTGGGAAAAGGAAACCCTTAATTACAATGCTTGTCTTTGAATAATATTTCAGTTGTAACAGCACGTTTTTTCCAATTTTGCATGATAAGTGCATTAATATTTATTCATATTCTATGACCTTTACATAATTCTCCTGGGCACTATTTTCCAAACTATGATGTTTGCTCTTTTATTCTCTCTTTAATACTTATCAGTTATGCACTTCTTCCTACTCTCATTTTATGAGCATGTTAGGATTATTATGGAATGAGTTAAAATGAAACTGACTCTAATTCTTTTTCATCACATTTACCTTATGGTGGTGGGTACATGAATGTATACACTTGTCAAAAATCATCATTGAGTGATGTCAGCAAAAATGCAGAGGAGGGAATTTAAAAAAGTCTATCCCTCCACAAAAGCAATGAATACAGTAGTAAAAAAAAAAAAAACTGTCAGAATCAACTTTTTTAGAACTCTGGAAATTAAGCAAAAGCTTGAAGGAACCAGGGAAACACTTTATTAGGAAAACAAAGAAGTTGAATCTTGGTAAGACAACTTTCAGGCATTTTAACTTACCCTGGTCTCATCCCTTGTCACCCTGCTTGGCAGAGGCTTTGAACAACAGCCCATAGCCAGCACAAGTACTTGGGCCAGAGCATAGCAGAATGAGCTTAATTCGCATAGAATTGTGATAGCTTGGTTTCAGCTCTGATGTTTCCCTGGAGGACTGGCTCCTAGGGTTTGCTTTATCTCACCTAACTGTGAAGTCTCCCGGTGCTGAGGTGGGGTATTTGCTGAAAACATTTAAAGAAAAATGTATTACTTTCTGCTGCCTTGGAAAATGGATGAGAGTAGAGATGAACAATGGAGTAGCCAGATGCCTAGGAAGAAAGCTTATAGAAAGTGGATGTGAAAAACTCTGACATACTCCTGGAAATCGAGAAGGCCATGTGCATGCCCAGAAAAGATCTGAGAAGGTCCTAACTTTCATGTCCAGCTTTCAAGCTCAGTGAAAGCAGAAAGTAAGGCTCTAACACAGTTGTAAACTGCCTAGTTGAGTGTTGAAGGTGTGCCAACACACACACAAAGCCCGTCTGCAAAGACTGAAGGAATTATTTTCCTTTTGTTTTTCATACAGGTGTTAAGATACCTGTCCAAAAACTAGCTGACCACTAAGCTAATAAAATATAGACTTCAGCGGCCACATAGAACATAGATTACAGACTATAAAATTAGACCAGAATGATCCTTAAATAGACAGCAACTATAGCAAGATTGCAGGGGGACAATCTGACTTTCAGACTTATCACATCAGAGCATTCCAAGTGTACAGTTTTCAACAACACCAGAAATATGAGACATGCAAAGAAATAAGAAAGTATGACCAGCTCACAGGAAATAAAGAAATTAACAGAAACTGACCTTGAGGCAGCCCAGAGATTAGACTTAATAGACAAAGATATTAACTCAGCTGTCGTAAATATACTCAAAGACCTCAATTAATCCATGAATCAAGAGCTAAGGGAAACCAGGAGAACATTGCCTCACAAAATAGATAATATCAACAAAGAGAAATTATTTTACAAAATAAAATTAAAATTATACAGTTGAAAGGTACAATAACTGTAATGAAAAGTTCACTGGAGGGGCTCAACAGCAGATCTGAGAAGGAAGAAGAAAGAAGAAGCAAACTTTAAGATGGTTTTATTGAGATTATCTACTTTGAGAAGCCAAAGAAAACTGATGACAAAAAAATGATCTGGAGATAACATTAAATGTACCATGATATGCTTAATGGTATTCATAAGAGAGAGAGAGAGAGAGAGACAAGAGGAGCAGAGAGTGTATTTGAAGAAATAATGGGAGCACCTGGATGAGTGTCAAATTTGATTTCAGCTCAGGTCATGATCCCAGAATCACAGGATCAAGCCCACATCAGGCTCTGCACTGAGCATGGAACCTTCTTGAGATCTCTCTCCCTCTGTCCCTCTCCTCCACTCATGCATGATACTTCTCTCTTAAAAAATGGACAAAATATTCCCAAATTCTATTATAAATATTAAGCTTCATATTCAGAAATTCAACAAACTCTAAGTTGGATAAAGTAGAAGCAATCCACACTGAGACAAATTGTAATCTGTTGATAGGCAAACATTTATAGCTAATGAGGAAGAAGCAACTCATTAGCTATAAATAAATGATCCTCCGTAAGATTAACAGCTTATTTCCCTTAACAACCCATACAGGTCAGAAGGCAGTGGGATGATATGCTTAAATTGCTGAAAGAAAAAGCTGTCAACTAAGTATATTACATCTGGCAAAACTATCTTTCATAAGTGAGGGAGAAGTTAAGACATTCTTAAACAAAAAATGAGGGAGTTCATTACTAGTAGACCTGCACAACAAAAAAACCCCACAAATGTTACTTCAGGTGTAAGTGGAAGGGCACAGACATTGGTTGCAATCTACACAAATAATAAAGAACATTGGTAAAAAATAGCTATGAAGCTAAATAGAAGTCAGTATTAATGTATTTTTGGTATACAATGTTTATTTTTTTCCTACATGATTTAGGAGATAATTGCATAAAACTATAAATTAATGTCAATAAGCATTTGATATATAAAGATATAATTTGCGAAGATAACAAATGAAGGGTGTACAGAGCTATTGATTAGCAAAGATTTTACTGAAAAGACAATACACATTCTTTTCAAGTGTAGATGCAATATTCTCCAGGATACAAGAATTGTTAGCCCACAAAACAAATCTTAATCAATTAAAAAAAAAGACTGAAGTCATATAAAATAACTTCTCTGACCACAGCAGAATGCAATTAGAAATCAAAAACAAAAGTAAATCTGGAAAATTCACAAATATGTTGAAATTAAACAGCTTAAGAGTATTTAAATTACCGAAATGATCAAAGAATAAATTAGAAGAGATACTAGAAAATACTTTAAGATGAACAACAACAAAAAATATATATTATATATACCAAACATATACATATATATACACACACACACATATAACATATATATAGGATATATATATAATAACATATATATACATATACATACATATATACACACATGTACATATATATATATATATATATACATATATATATATATATATAAAACAAAACTTATGGGATGTAATAAGATCAGTGCTCAGAGGGAAACTTATTCCAGTAAATGTCTACATTTGAAAAGAAGAGAGATCTCAAATCAACAAATTAAACTTCCACCTTAAAAACACAGAAGAAGGGCAAGCTATAACCAAAGCAAGCCAACAGAAAGAAGCAATAAGGATTAGAGCAGAGGTAAATTAAATTTGAAATAGAAAAGCAATAGAAACAAATCAATGAAACTAAGGTTGAATCTTAGAAAGGATCAACAAAATTGACATTTAGTGAGAGTTACCAAGAATAAAAAGAGAAAATCTGAATATACCTATAAAAAGTAAATATATCTAATCAATATTGAAATAAACCTCCAACAACAACCAAAAGCCTAGGACCAGATGGTTTCACTGGTGAATTCTGCCAAACATTTAAAAAAAATTAAAACCAATCTTTCTCAAACTCTTACCAAAAATTACAAAAAGGTAAAACGGCGGTGCCTGGGTGGCTCAGTCAGTTAAGTATCCAACTCAGGTCATGATCTCAAGGTTCACGGGAGCAAGCCCCACATCAACCCGCTTGGAATTCTCTCTCACCCTCTCTACCCTTTCCCCAATTGCATGTGTGCTCTCTGTCTGAAAACACAAAACAAGACAAAATAAAACAAAACAAAGAAAGAAAAGTTAAAACTTTCCAACTCAATCAATTAGGTAGTACTAACCTGATGTCAAAGACATTACAAGAAAACAGAACACTATCACTTATGGTGTAGAAGCAAAACTCCTTAATAAAATATTAGCAAAGTGAAGCCAGCAGCACATTAAAAGGATTATGCATCATGACTAAATAAGATTTATCCCAGGAATTTTACTGCATGAGTTTATGCTAGCTAATATCTATCTATCTGAAAGTGAAAGTAAGAAAATAATTTCATTTACAACGCATTAAGACAAAAATACTTAGGAATGAATATATTTAATCAAAGAAATACAAGACATGTGCATTGCAAACTACGAAATATTTTGGAGAGAAATTAACGAAGACCTAAGTAAGTGGAAAGACATCCTGCGTTCACAAATGAAAGGCTTAATATCGTTAACATGGCAGTATTCTCAAAACTGATCTGTGAATTCAGTGCGATCTCTATCAAAATTCCCACTGCCATTTTTCAAAAATGGACAGGCTGATTCTAAAACTCATAGTTAATTGCAAGGCATCCTAAGTAATAATTTTTTTTAAACATGAAAAATTAGAAAAAAACAGAACTCATACTTACTGACTTCAAAACTTACTTCAAAGTTACCATAGTCAAAGCACTGTGATATTGTTGTAAGGACGGATACATAGACTAATGCAATTGAATTGAGAGTCTACAAGTAACTCCATATATCTTTGATCAGTTGATTTTTGACAAAGGTGCCAAGGCTATTCTATGAGGAAAAAAATTAGTGTTTTCAACAAATGGTGTTGAGATAATTGTATATCACATTCAAAAAATAATTTGGACACCTACTATATATAAAAGTTAACTGAAAATTTATCAAAGACTTTGGTGTAAGGACTAAAATTGTAAAACTCTTAGAAGGAAATGTAGGGGTGCCTGGGTGGTTCAGTCGGTTGGACATCTGACTTCGGCTCAGATCATGATCTTGTGGTTTACGAGTTTGAGCCCCACGTCAGGCTCTGTGCTGACAGCTCAGAGTCTGCAACCTGCTTAAGATTCTGTTTCCCTCTCTCTGCCCTTCTTCTGCTCATGCTCTGTCTCTCAAAAATAAATAAATGTTAAAAAAATTAAATAAAAGAAGGAAATATAGGTGAAAATCCTCATGATTTGGGGTTAGGAAAGAGCTTCTTAAATGTAATGTAAATAAAATAGAAATATAAATAGCTTCCTAAAAACAGCAAAAGGAAAAGTAAAATGTATTTCATCAAAATTAAAAACTTTCATGTATCAATGAATACTATCAAGAACATAAAGATAATCCACAGAACGGGACAGAGAGAAAACATTTGCAAGACATATAGCTGATAAGGTCTTTTATCCAGAATATAGAAAGTATCTATATTCTGATACTGTCAGAAAGGCAAGCAATCCAATTGAAAAATGGACAAGGCATTCGAATACACATTTATCAAAAAAAATAGATGATGATGATAGATAGATAGGTAGGTAGACAGATAGATAGATAGATAGATAGATAGATAGATAGATGATAGATAGATGATAGGAAGGAAGGAAGGAGGGAAGGAAGGAGGGAAGGAAGGGAGGAAGGAAGGAAGAAATGGCCATGACACACATGGGAAGATGTTTACAGCCATTCATTATTAGGGAAATGTAAATCAAAACTACAATGAGATATCACTTTATACCCCTAGGATGCAATTCTCAATCAAATGGAAATAGAAAGTGTTGGGAAGGGTGTGAAGAAATTGGAATCCTTATACCTTGCCAGTGGTAATGTCAAATGGTACGGTAGTTATGGAAAAGAGTTTAGTGATTTCTTAAAAAGTTAAATATAGAAATACTATGTGATCTAACAGTTCTCCTCTACCTCCTACATACAACCAAGAGAAATGAAAACAATCGTCCACATAAAAACTTGTATACAAATGTTCATAGAAACACTATTCATGACACCCAGAAGGTAGGAACAACACAAATTAACCGTCACCTGAAGAATGGTTTCATGTTTTATATCCACCAGTGCTCTATTATTCATCCCTAAAAAGAATGAAGTACCAATGCATGTTATAACATGACTGATCCTTGAAAAAAGCCAGACACAAAAGGTAACATGTTGTATGATCCCATTTGTGTGAAATGCTCAGAATAGGCAAATTTATAGAGACAGGAAGTAGATTAGTAGTTGTCAGGGAATGGAGGAGAGGTGAATGGTGACCAACTTCTTAATCAGTATAGTTTCTTTTTGAGTGATAAAAATGTTATGGAAATAGATGGAAGTGATGGATATATAACATGGATTTTTAATTATATTTTGATGAAGTTAATTAAATTTGTTATGAACTAAAAGAAAATGCCTTGAATCACATGTTATCAGAAATAGCTGTTATTCCAAATACAAAATAAGGGTTTTCCTTGTAGACTTAGTGTAGATATTTTATAGTAGAAAATGCAGAGATCTAGAAATTTCTTCAGAAGAGATGGCCTCATTTTCTTATTTAAAAAATGTAATCCATTGTTTGTAGGAAAAGTAATAAATTAACTTTTTTTGTGCCATAAAATTAACTTTTGTCCTACTTTCAACTTATCATTTTGTAGCTTTCTTTTAAATAGCCATACGAGGGGTTTCAGGCTCCCTCTCTGATATCTTGTACCTGGAGTTAATTGCCTACTTTTAGGCTAGAATTTTTTACCTGAAGAGGACCTAAGGTTTGTCCATTGCAATCTCTTTATATTCTACCAGATATACTGAAGTGCTTTCCATAGGTCATATAGCTTAAATCAGAAGCCTGGCCTCACTGTGTTTTACGTTAGCTGTTTATAATACGGTCTGGATTAAAAAAGACTTTTTTTTTTTAATTTTTTTTAAAAATATTTTTTATTTATTTCTAGGAGAGAGAGAGAGAGAGAGACAGCGTGAGCAGGGGAGGGTCAGAGAGAGAGGGAGTCACAGACTGAAACAGGCTCCCGGCTCTGAGCCGTCAGCACAGAGCCCGACGCGGGGCTCGAACCCACGAACCACGAGATCATGACCTAAGCGAAAGTCGGACGCTTAACCGACTAAGCCACCCGGGCGCCCCTAAAAAAGACTTTATTTGCTACTTGGTTTGCTATTTGTTCACTTGCAGACTGCTCATGGAGGGTTTATCTATGGCAGAAAGTATGGAAACTGGGCGTCTGGGTGGCTTCGTCGGTTGAGTGTCCAACTCTTGATTTTTGGCTCAGGTCATGATCTCACAGTTCATGGGTTTGAGCCCCACATGTGGCTCTATGCTGACAACACAGAACCTACTTGAGGTTCTCTGTCTCTCACTCTCTCATTCCCCCTCCCTGCTCTCTCTCTTTCTCAAACATAAATAAACTTTAAAAAAAGATTGTGATAATAAAGATGATTTTTTAAAGAAGAAAGTATAGTAACTTATATATAAACCTAGACAGAGGAAATCCAGCAAGAAACCATACCACAAGGGTTGATACAGAAGAATGTGAGAGCAAAGATGGCCTTAGAAAACTTTCTAGCTCTGATAGAATCTGGGCATTCTGAAAACCAGGAAATAATTAGATTCCTAAATTCAATGAGATCATTGATTTATGATTTTGAAAATAACCAGCTTTTGTTTTTGTAATGTTAAATATCAGGAATTGGATTATAAAACAATAACAAAAAAGTTGAGGCTGAGACATTCTCATAATCTAGAGAATTAGACTAAGGTCAGAAGAAAAAACTATGTAAAGGAATGCTATCTTTCTTTGATTTTAGTATTTCTCCTTTCTTTCTCATTTTCCAGTTTTGTGCTGTATGCTTTATATGCTTGACTCATTAATTTCTAATTATAATTTAAAAACATAACTTATGTAAATACTAATTGTTGAAGACATGTGTTTAGAGCTTGCATTTTTCAAAAATAAATCAGAGGCGCCTGGGTGGCTTAGTAAGTTAAGCGTCTGACTTCGGCTCAGGTCACGATCTCACAGTTTGTGGGTTTGAGCCCCACATACGGCTCTGTGCTGACAGCTAGCTCAGAGTCTGGAGCCTGTCTTTGGATTCTGTGACTCCCTCTGTCTCTCTCTCTGACCCTTCCCTGCTCATGTTGTCTCTGTCTCTCTCTCAAAAATAGATTTTAAAAAATTTTTAAGAAATTTTTATCATTATTTTTTATTATTTATCATATTACTCTGCATAATTTGCAACATAGAAAGCTCAGAGACATAATTATGCAGTCTTAAGAAATTTACTTAAAACCTCAAGTAATAATGAAAATTCAGTTTTTCTATATGGGACTGAAATTCACTGTATTGTTGGTATTTTATTTGGAATTACAATGATCTAGTTTCCTCTGGAAAATAGAATGGTCGAATTCCTTAGCTGTCCTTAATGCAGCTGAAGTAGTTAAGAACAGGACTCAGGTTCTAGAACTTTGAGAACACGCCACTAATTGGATCATTCTTTGCATTGAACTATCCTTATGCTCCATTATCCACTAGTTTTCTTCAGTGACCTTACTCTTTTTTTTTCCTTAAATCTACATTCTCTTATCAATTCTTTCTCTTCTTTTGTTGGGTGAAAAAATATCTTTTTGACCTACCACGAATTAAAATGTGCTGAATTTCACAGAGGGAATTGTACCTCCTTTTGGGTGGATTCATTTAAAATGCACACATTCTAGGGGCACCTGGGTGGCTCAGTCGGTTAAGCGTCCGACTTTCGCTCAGGTCATGATCTGGCGGTTCGTGGGTTCGAGCCCCGCGTCGGGCTCTGTGCTGACTGCCAGCTCGGAGCCTGGAGCCTGTTTCAGAGTCTGTGACTCCTTCTCTCTCTGATCCTCCCCTGCTCACGCTGTCTCTCTCTCTCTCCTAGAAATAAATAAAACATTAAAAAAAATCTTAAAAAAAAAAAAAAAGAAAGTAGGGCAAGCAGGTAGGCAGGCAGTGAAAAGAGAAAATGTTTGATCAGCGACCTCTCGAGATGCTTTGCTATGAGGGCTAATGTGGACAGGGTTTCACACTCTTCACCATGCAATATTCCGGAGAGAATGTTTTCTTAGCCAGGAGTAGCTGCGTGGATCACCGCGAGGGAAAGATAAGAATAATTATCCCTTTAGGAACAGAATTGTAAAGGGGGAGACCTCGCTTTCAGCCTGGCAGAAATGTAAACGAAGTAGATGCAAGTGTAAGAAGGAATGCACTAGAAGAGGGTGGCCCAGCGAGGGCAGCACCAGTCGCCAAACAAGAACAGGCTGTAGGACTGACGGTTTGGGAAACCGAGGAACGTGAACACACTGGCCTTGACATTGGGACACCAAACCTTTGTTAGAGGAAAGGACATTCCAAAACTGGCCCAATATATCTGACCAGAACTTTCATTTAACTTTGAATTGTTCATTCAGTCTCTGTTCTTTCTTTCCCATTGCCTCCTCGCCCCAATCCTGACCAGTTCTCCCAGAGAACACTTTGTACAGAGTTTGAAGAGGGTGAATTTCCTTTTGTGTAAGAAAAGGGAGTTTATCTAATCTTCTTATTTCCTATGGGTGCTATCTAATATCTGATATTTATTCTTTAGGAAACAAAGTTCCTCTTCTTTTTTTTTTTTAAGATTCAGTATTCCCAGAATAGCAGAAAGATAGGCAGGTTGGTGCTGGCTAAATATTACCCGATATTTATCTGCATATCAGCAAATCGGCCAGTTATTTCTGTTCTGGATTAAGTTAGAAAAACAAAGCAGCATTTCTCTCAAAAAGAGAAATGTCCCTCTAGATAAGCCCGTATCTCAATGCTGTGTTAAAGACTGTTCCATAATGTAGAGAATCAAATTAGTATCTAATCTTGCAGTTGAACCTACATAAAAGGTTTTTGTAGAAAAGAGGAAAAACAATGTGGCAGAAAACTATACTTTCTGAGCTTTTCAAAGTCTTTTCATCGCAACATGCTGAAACTGCTGCTTCCTGAGTACTGTCCTTTGTTTCTACCAATTACTACAATTGTTTTAATGTAAATTTCATAATGAAATAAGGAGAAACCAAAACAGTGTTGAAGAAGCTGACGATCAGCTGCAAATTCTCTTTGGCTGCCTGGATACTTTAAACTCTGATCTGGCAAATATAGAGGACAAATAGCTTAGCCACTTAGAATTGCCAAGGAGCCTTGAGGTCATGGAGCCCCACCCTCTCATTTTGTAAATGAATAAAGTTCAAAGAGATTAGGTGAGTAGCTAGGAGTGCTGAGCCAGTTACTTACACTAGTGTGATTTAGGTCTCAAGATGATTTTCCTCCAGACCAACTGTACTCGCTGCTCGGATATCCTTTGCACGTACCTTTCTCCACTGAAAGCACTTGGTATATGGTTGGATAAATGCATATTTAAATGTCTCTCTTTTCGATTAGGCTGGGATCTCTGTGAAGGTGGGAAACAAAGTGGATGGTTCAATTTTACACACCTTGATGAGGTTTTGGGGGTGATGGTGGGATTCATAGGGTTTGGAACCCACAACCAAGAATATTTGAAGATGTCTTTGGTGCAAAAAGGTAGTTTTATTAAAGCATGGGGAATGGGCGTGTGTGTTGGGAGCCATTCTGAACCCACTAGTCGAGAAAACCGGTGAGGTTAAAGCAAGTTTGCATGGTCTCTTGCCAGTCGGATGACGACTGATATCCACCCCCACTCAATTATTTCTGCCTGAGCACTGACCCCTAAGGTACCTGGTTGATCAATATGGGGAGTGACTTGTCCCCTTATTCTGGCCCTGGTATGACGATTGCACCTTGTGAAGGAACTTATTGTGGGAACTTCTTGTTTCGATTATGGGAACAGACATCGTGTCTCCAGCAGGTCCTGTTTCCCTCCATACTTTCCCTTGAGCTATGAACAGGCTAATGACCCTCACTCATAAAAGATTGACCTTTACATGTACAATTCTGTTTCTACTGTTGCGTTAGTCCAGGATGTTCATACAGCTCAACATGTAAATCAACTAACCAAAAATGTCTCTCATGCTCTAGCTATTCAAGAAATTATAAAACTAGACACAAAGGTAAATGCACTCGAAGAGGCTATTCTATGTATTGGAAATGAGCTACACTCTTTAAAGGTATGGTTGGCTGTCCGGTGCCATAAAGAATATAACTGGAAAATCAAGGCTTGCCGGGAGACAAAGAGCCTAACTTAGAGAGAAGGAACAGATATGGGCAGAACGTAAGTTACTACATACACTTTTGCTCACTGATGGTGTACAGCAGCCCCTTCCCTGAGGCCTACACTGCACAAACCCCTTCCCTTACCCTGGCAGCTGTGATGAGGATGGATAAGAGTATCTACAAACCTATGACTTGATCTCAGTGTTATTAAAATGCGAACCCTTGTCATTTTCTTAGTTACTCAACCTCACTCTAATTGGGGCAGTTCTGCAAGAAAACTTCTGTAAAACCTGTTTCTGTACATTTTCCAAAACATCTTATCACAGAGAGCTATCCATTGTAAACATTCCATTTCCTGACGCCACGTTAACATTTGACCTATAAATAAAGACACCAAAACCGGCAGGACAGAGATGCCTGCCTGGTGATCAGAAAGAATCTCTGGGCTCTCTCACTCTCTCTCTCTCTCTCTCTCTCTCTCTCTCTCTCGCCGACACTGTCCATCCTTCAGGGACCCCTGGACCTGCCGGAGCCCGGCCTCCAGCACCTGTGGGCAGAAAGAGCTGCCCTGAGACCTTGAGGAGAGACTGGTTATTACTATGGAGCTGGGGGAAGTAAAGTCCTGGGGAAGTTTCTAGCGAGATTTTCATATGCTAAAGAAAACTCTCAGGAGAGTAGAGGCCTAGCTATTGTCAAGCTAAGGTTGTTTTCCCTCTAGCAAAGCATTAGCATCAAGACAGTAGGGAGCTCCTGGAGAAACATCTCACGCTGCTGCCTCAAGTATCTGTCAGTGGGCTGCAGGTTGTAAGGAAGTTTAGTTCTATCTGCGTTTCCTTCTGCCTTTGTTTCCCCGCCTCACTATGGAGGGTGATGGAGACTTAGGTCCTTCAGGACTGTGAGCTCTCAGTTAACCATTTGTTTTTTTCCCCTTTCCTTAGCTCGTGGGCAGCCAGGAGCTGCCGAGGAATATCACACACATCCCACCTGATGGGGGGTAGGGAGGGTGCGGCCTGTGCTTGCCTAATGCTCCCTCATCACACCTCTAGCGAGTCTCTGGCAAAGAGAAGGGCTCCATCAACAGCTTTCGACTTATTTGAATTACACTGAATTTCACGTACGTATTGGCACAAGGTCCTCACCTCGTCATTAACACTCTTCGTTGACTCTATCCCTGGTAATAATGTATGTTCTTTGGTTCCCTCAAGTTCTTCACCTTGTCTGTAAGCTCAGTTAAAGCAAGTGCGTAGTCATGTCCCCTCTGCCTTCTCGTTAGAACTCGGTCCCGACACCCTGCACACTACAGTGCTTTCTCCTCCTCCTTCTATCATTCGATAACTAAGTGCTATGGATAAAGTTAATTCTTATAAAAGGTGGACAGAAGACAATGATTGTCCTAGCCTTCTCCTCGAATTTCCATTTGCAGGTTCCCCACCACACACAGCAGACTCTACCATGAGCTTGCTCCTTGCTAATGAATAATGGCGTGTGCTATTTTGTTTTAAATGTTTTTATTTATTTCTAGGAGAGAGAGAGACAGCGTGAGCAGGGGAGGGTCAGAGAGAGAGGGAGTCACAGACTGAAACAGGCTCCAGGCTCTAAGCTGGCAGTCAGCACAGAGCCCGACGTGGGGCTCGAACCCACGAACCGCGAGATCATGACCCGAGTGAAAGTCGGACGCTTAACCGACTAAGCCACCCAGGCGCCCCGGCGTGTGCTATTTTGAGTACCGTTTGCTTTGCATCTGGCCTTTTTTATTGGTTGCATCTCAGGGAAGTAACTCAGCACATGTCCGTGAAGCCAAGGTCCTAGCTTGATCTACTACGCTGATCGACTCCAGCCATCGTGGGCTCTAGCCCGGCTTATCCAACAGCCTCCTCGCTCCTTTTGCCTTTCCCTCGCCTCTCGTACGTAGTTCATCAATCAGACCAAGTCTCTCTTTAACTCTGAGCTTCTCACTAACAAACAGGAAGTCAAAGTCTTCGTGGTAACTTGCCAGGCTCCTGGCTGTTAGCTTCCTGGCTTCCGAGCCACTCTTCTCTCTTGCTCACTGTCAGCTTCTAACAGGCACACTTTACCCCTTCCTCAGGGTCTCTGCACCTGCCTTCTCATTTGTCTGGAGTCCAGTTCACACAGATATCCCCAGAGCTTGCTCACCCACCTCCTTCAGGTTTTGACTCATGTATCTCCTGCCTATTGAGGCTGCTCTCCTCACCGCATTTCGAAGTGCCTCTACTTCTTCCCAACATTATTGTGTCTCTTCCTGATCACTCCTGATAACCTCCTGAAAATTCTCCCTGTAGAGTTGTTCTGAAGACTAAACAAACTAGCATATGCAAAGGGCCTGCAGACTTTTAGGTGCACATTGAATGTTAGGCGTCTCGTGGCATTCTGTGGAATCTAGGCGCGGCAGCCTTCTCTGTTATCCTCTGCCTCCCTTCACACGCTTAGTCCTTCAGTGTGATGAAATAATTTAATTTTCCTCTGCTTCCTTTCTTCCTTATACATCTTTACTTGTGTCTGGGATGTACCTCTCCTTCTTATCAGTTCAAATTCTATTGTCTTTAACCACAAAGTAAAAGGATTTATAAATTCTTCCTACCGTAAGCAAATATTGAACTTTTACTGCATTTTCTTTTCTTAAGGCATTTAACACTTTCCGTTCTATAGTTAATTCTATAAAGACTCTCTCCTCTCCTTGACAGGAAGCTCCTTAGAGGACACCTGTCTCTTCCATTCTTCTCACTTATCTACATCTACACCCTCCCGTTTCTAGAATAATGTACACGAGAGATGTAAAGAGCTGTTGTTGAAGGGGAAATCATTCCCTACAGCCAGTGAACAGAGAGAGAGGACTCCCCATTTCTTAACATCTTTTAGAGAATTTTAATAAATATGATTTTTTTTTCATTCCTTTGCTTTTTCTCTAAAATTTCAAATCGTCAACATCAACAGAAAGCCAAATCCTTACTTTGCTGTGGGGAATAAGCTTAAGAATTCCCTGAACCTTCATGGATGGGTAAACAAGGTAAAAAGAATTAGAAAGACCATAGGATACTCACACCCAAGTTTGGGTAAACAAGATTAGGTAAATAGGTATAGAGAGGGCGGGGCAAATGCCCCAATATAGAACAAAGGTATATGAAATAAACAAGATTAGGTATTCAGGTGAAAGTGCCCCCCAATTTAGTACTATAGCAGAAAGCTGCTTTCACAGGAAGGAAGGACCAAACTAGGTAAACAGGTAAATAGGGCTAGAGACTGCTGAAGGGGAAGTTGCCCAGAGAGGAGCTAATTAACAAAAGAAAGGTCCCTTGTTGACCCTGAGGTAGCAGGCTCTGTCTTTCTTGTCGCTTAGACCAGTTTAGGTAAACAGAGGTGGTTTCTCAGGTCTGCTATAAACAACCTGCCACCCTGGCCGGCCTGCTCCAGGATTTTGTTTTGTAGTAACCCAAACTCCTAACACCACGTATCTTCAAACCCCCCTTTCCTTCATGTCCATGAGTTAATGTTCACAGTTTAATTGTCTCTGTGCACGTCCATCACCATGTTTGTAAGCCTTCTGATCCTAATAAAAATGGAACAAGGACCCTTAACTGGGGCTCCTGTTTTCTCCCAGACACTAGGCATCTCTGCATTTTAATCCTGTGTCACACTTTCTTGCTAGACAAGAAAGAACTCTAGACCTAGAGTCTACAACACCTTGCCTATGCCACTAAAAAGAAAGAGAATAAAAGAACCAACTGGAAGTTTCAAGGGTTGATTCATGGTCCTGTTGTTCTGAGCTCTGAGGAAAACTGTAATAGTTCCTATAGTCTCGTGTTGGTTCCTGGTGAGCATCGTCATAAACCTTTCCATTCTACTCTGCCTCTACTCATTTATCTACCTTAGTCTCAATCCCACACCAAACCTAGAGCAGCCCTGGAATGCGACATCACTAATGTCATTAATGTTACTGAGTCAGTGCCTGAATGCTCGCTTCATCCCTCATTGAAGAACGGATAGACTCTCTCCTTGGCCAAATTTTAGTCAGGTTCCATTGACCCTTCTTCTTGACTCGAATTCAACCTTGGTCTATAGAACTGCAAATTCGCAGCACGAATGATTCCATCCACATGTTATCCTCTGAACCACCACCGCTGGCGCTCCCAATCCCTACCACACACACCAAGAGATGGGACTGGCATACATGTTAGGAGCTCATCCCTGGATGTATCCAGCACCCCCTTTAAAGTTCCTTGCTGGGAAAGATCAAGATGCCAAGAGCATTTACTGTTGAGATACACTTAGATCCACTATCTGCCTTGAAAAACAACACCCCTCCCTCCCCCACTAGGGACACCTGGATGGCTCAATCAGTTAAGTGTCCAACTCTTGATTTCGGCCCAGGCCATGATCTCGACGTTGGTTCATGGGTTTGGGCTCTGTGCTGACAGTGTGGAGACTGATTGGGATCCTCCCCCCACCCCTCCCCAACTTATGCTCTCTCTCTCAAAATAAATAAACATTTTTAAAAACAATGCCGTTACCTGATTTTTGTAAATTTCCACTTGCCAGACTGCTCCAAATCCTGTTCATCCCTCCCTCCTAGTCCCTCATTCTCCTTTTAAAACATCAAGCCATCTCCACATAGATCAGATTTGAACTCAGTTTACACTAGAATCTCTCCCCTACTGCAGTAGTCTAAATAAAATCTGTCTCGCCACCTTTAACGAATGCCTCACCCACTTGGCTTTGACAAATCTAAACTCTACAGCTGACAAGAGGAGACAGGGATGTCTCCATGATTTCTGGGCTGCCTTGTGCTCATGGACATTTTCCTAGAGCAGAGTTTCCCCAAGAAGTGGGTATATGGTTGTTTACACACATTTATTAGATCTTGCAAAATCATTTTCAGAAAAGCTATATGGAAATACAAATATAAATCATGGATTTTTCCATTACATATTTTGAAAAGAGAAAACATTATTGGGGAGCAGGACATAAGGAGCCTATTACCCTGAATAAATACATATTTTTTAAAAACCAATAATTTTGAAAAACACTCATCTCAAAAATTCAGGATTGTTGCCCTCAGGCTCTAGTTCAATAAATGCAGCTGTAGGACAGGATGCTGCCACCTACTTCTGCTTAATAAGACTGTCTAATAATTCTTTTAATTTATCTGGATTTTCAAAGCATTTGCTTGACAGATTTTAGATGAGCAGCTAATCTGTCATTTACAGAAGGGACAGTGATGAGAGGGAGCAATGCCTAATTCATCCATATGCTCTTTTATCTGTTGATTTAATTTATTTAGTTCATTCTTCACTAAAAGTATTGACAGAGGGGGAAAATATTTAATCACAATCTTGCAGGTTAAAAAAAAAAGATGCCGATATCAGGCTCAGGGCAGCAGGAGAAAGCTGGGATGTTGATGATCCCAGGAGGAAAGGAAAATGTGATTGAGTGATGTTTATCTGACCTATTTTACTCTGAATTGTTATGGATGCAGCAGGAGTGGTGGAAAGCTTCATGCATGTGACAGGTATTCACCAAAGGATTTTATTCTGCACCATGTGTAATCATGAACATGATTTCTTATCCACATCCCACTGTAGAATTTTTGTTAGGGTTGTGATTGCAGCAAACCAGGAGCCCAGGCTTGTGATTATATTTTATAGACAAGTAATGGTCATTTTGTGTTGCTTAGGCTTTGAAGGGCTTTGTTATTGTTTGCTCTGTTTTAAATATTTATTTATTTATTTATTGTTAAGCTGTCAGAATTCTTGATCATCTGGCAGAGGAGATATCCAAAAAGGTAACAATACACTGTCTAACCTATACAAATTGTTTTTATTTTATTGCTCGTGATTGTTTTAAAACCAGGGGTAAAATTATTTGAAATAATAGGAATAGGATTTAATTTCTACTCTTAGAAAATAATTATTTGCTCCTCAGTAAAAGTGAGGAAAAAAGTCCCCACTAATGAGGAAGACAATGGTGGTGGTGGGTGGGTGGGGTTTGGGTTGAACTTCACTCTAATTGACTCTGTACAGTGGGAAATTTAAAAATCATAAGAGATGTGCTGTGTGGAAATAATGGAAAAATAGAGAAACCAATTTAGACATTGCTTAAGTGGAGGTACTCTAAGGGCCTATGACTTTTCTAAAGAGTGGTGTGAGACTTTGGCTTGCTTTGCATGAATTTCTTAAGGTCTTATATCTTCTAGTGGAGATTTCTCCCTCTCAGATGTCTGTCTGTGTGATCACATACTCACCAAGTAGAGTAGTTTTCTCCAAAGTGTCAAGTATCTTAGAAGGCGGAACCCAAAGGAGAAATTTTATTTATTTAACAAATATGTAATGAGCACCTACTATGCTCTGAAAATTACTAAATTCTGAGTGTTGGTGAACAAATGAGACTTGATCTCTGTTGTCATGGAAACAAGGGAGCGGTGGCTGAAATAGCCAAGGCTGCCTTGGCTTGCCTCCGTCTCTAGGTGGTCTTTCCAACCTAGCAACTTGAGCTCAGCCAGACTTCTCTCATGGCAGCTCAGGGCTCCAGAAATATGTGTCCCAAGAAAGAGAAGGGCAGCCTTCGAAGACTGGACTTGGAAGTCACATTGGTAGACTCACCATCTGCCTCACTCGAATGTTAGGAGCTAGCTACTAAGTCCAGCCCGTGTATAAAAAGCGGGGATTTAGATTTCGTCTGATGAAGACATGAATGGCAAAGAAGCCAAGATAAGGTTCACAACCCACACAGCAACTTAGAAAAAGAGGAAAATTCACTTTTCTGGGAGCCCAAGGAAGAAGAGATTTAAGATTTCCTTTTCAAGGCTTTTATTTGGGCAATCTAGAGTCTTCACACTCTTCTTTCTGACCTTCTTTTTGGTGGTTTTGTAGAAAAGTTGATTTGTAGCAAACGACCTGCGTTACCTACTTTAATCCATGATTGGTTATGTAAAAAGAAAGTGAGTAACATTTGCTTTCAAGAAAAATCAGTCCGAGGCAGAGGTAATTCAATTTATGAATTTAATATTGGAAGCTACTGAGCCAGATCCGGGAGAGACAACTCTGCTTTGAAGATTGTTTGTCCTCAACTGAATCAGCTTGGGGGTGTCAATCACATTTTTTTTTTCAAAGCATTTTGATGAAAAGATAATGGAACCAAAATAAAACATTTGATTATATGTCAGTGTGTGAGTGAACACAACAGAACCAGTCTTCAAGAGGTGCTTCATGATCTCACTGAACTGAACAAGCCAGAAAGAATGTCAGCTCTGAGCGGTTGAGAGTTGGAGGCAGTCAACAAACACTTCTTGTCCCCCACTCACCCCTCACCTCCATTCCATGTACAGTCATTGGACAAGCCCAGGAGTCTCTTCCCCAAGTTCCACTTTGTCTAGTGCTCCATTCCCCACCTCCATTTGTTGGTTTGTTTTTAGTTTAAGGACCTGCTAGAGCGCTTTTAGTAGGTTACTGACATGAAATAATCAGATGTGAGTCCAGAAAATGCTAGTGATTGTGCTCTGTTTCTTCTTTCTGTCCATCCTGATTCACTCCTCACCATTCTCCACTCTGCCCTGTGTCCTGAGAAGCTCATGCTCTAGGATTACGTGAACAGTTACATTTGGTTTTATTGATTTATGGCTTCAGGAACAGTGGTGGGGCTCTGAGGTGCAGAGCAGAGTAACACTGAGGTATTGTTTCCAACCTACACCCCCACACTGTGCTAAGGGCTGCCTGTATTCCTTGACTGAAAGGCAAAGATCCTGTCTGAAAGTTTTCACAGCCCTCCCTGCCTCAGGATTCAGTAGCCACTCTTTTCTGTTGTCCCTTCAGACCTAGGAGTGGGTTCTGGGTTGGCAATGTCATTATTTCAGAGACACTGCAATGTTACTTGGTGGTTTCTTTAAACTCCATCTTTACCTCTGAAAATAGTTCTTTATCAAACCCTCTTTAAGTAATTTTGAGTATGGCTAGAAGAACTTCAAATTTATTGCTTAAGTAACTGGATAGATACAGGTACCATTTCCTAAAATGAAGAAGACCAGAAGTTGGCTTTGGGATGTGTTAGGTTTCTGATGTCCATAATATTTGATAGGCGAACAGGAAGTTGAAATCAGAAGAGAAATCTGTGCTGAAGATAAAAAATTCAGAGGAGCGCCTGGGTGGCTCAGTCGGCTATGGGACTGAGTCTTGATTTTGGCTCGGGTCATAATCTTAATGGTTCATGAGATAGAGCCCTGTGTGTGGCTCTGCACTAACAGCACGGAGTCTGCTTGGGATTCTCGCTTTCCCTCTCCCTCTTCCCCTCCCTCACTCATGCTCTCGCTCTCTCAACATAAACAAACTAAAAAAAAAAATTCAGAGATGACATATAGATGCTCTATGCCAGAACCCTGTCTTATACATTTGGATGACAGTGGCCAAACTGAGTGGGAAGCACAGATAATAGGAGAGTTGCCGAGGTGCTGAATATCGCAAGGTAAACTGGAGGCACCGGACGTGCCCCATCCAAGTCCCTGAGAAAAGGAAAGAGGAGATGCCACAGCCCCAGTGAAGGCTGCTATGTGAAGTGGCCTGTGAGCTCTGATTGAGCTCTGGAGCCTTCTGGGCGCTAGTTCAAGGTCTCCTGGGACCTGTAGTAGGTCCAGCCTCTCAGCTGGACCTGAGCTGTCCCTCGTTGGCCGTCTTCCCTCCCACCTGCCCCAGATCTTCCCAGACTTCTTGTCTGTGAGTCTTCCCCTTCCATGGCCCCCTTCCCTAGACTTCCCTGTGGTCCCAGGGAAATCCCTTCCTTATTCTAGTCGATCCCCTTTTACCTTTCTTTAGAACCCTCCTTTCTTCCCTTTATTACTTAACAGACTTCAGTGGACCATTAACCCAGAGTACAAACCATTAGCCACGGAAAACCTCATTCTCCTTCCCAAAGCCTCCCTGGAGGGAGACTGTTGCATTCCATCTTTTTAGTGTAACAAAGGAAGAGAAGAAAAGTAGAGGCTCTGCCCCACTAGGCATCTTAAAGAATTTCCAGGAAAATGGTAGAAATTTTGCAATCTGATGGGAGGGAGAGGTTGGGTGGGGACACGAAAATGAAGTTTGCCAGGACACCGTAGCGGAAGTAAATCAGTGTGTAAAAATCTACCTAAGGAGGAAACCAACAATCAGTTACTGGAACATTCTAACTAAGAAGGTTTTTAGGGAGAAGGAAATTTGGAATCGCATTTGAAGAAGAGGAAAAACAAGAATCATAAGAAAAGTGGTTATCTCCAGTGAAGAAAAAAAACAGGAGAGTTCAAATGCACAAGCAGAAACAAGAAAATTGTATTTATTTTGAAAATCCAAGCGTATTTTCTTTATATGACTGATGGACAGGAGTAGCAGAATAAGCAATGAAGAGAGTTCCCTCATGAGACTGAGTTTTCCATGTCTGGCCCAGAATTTAGGATTAGCCAATAGAATGTTCTGTTGTTGTTGTTTTTTTTAATGTTTTATTTATTTTTAGGAGAGAGAGAGAGACAGCGTGAGCAGGGGAGGGTCAGAGAGAGAGGGAGACACAGACTGAAACAGGCTCCAGGCTCCGAGCTGGCAGTCAGCACAGAGCCCACGCGGGGCCCGAACCCACGAACCGCGAGATCATGACTAGCGAAAGTCGGACGCTTAACCGACTAAGCCACCCAGGCGCCCCAAGAATGTTCTGTTCTTAACATTAGTAGCTGTTGTGTAGATTAAATGAGACTTTTACCTTTCCTGTGACTCCTGCTAAGACCTGTGTGTGTAGATAACTTTGATTCATCTGACTTCCGTCCTCAGGTCTAAGTGGAATACTGTGTCTCCCTAAGAATAAAGGTGAAAAAGGCCGCCTGGGTGGCTCAGTCAGGTCAGCATCAGACTTTGGCTTGGGTCATGATCTCACAGTTCATGGGTCTGAGCCCCATGTCAGGCTGCATGCTGACAGCTCAGAGCCTGCAGTCTGCTTTAGATCCTGTGTCTCCCTCTCTCTCTGCTGCCCCCTGCTCATGCTCTGTCTCTGTCTCTCTCAAAAATATATTGTTATGCCCAGATCGCGATCTCCCCAAAATCCAAGACCACCAAGGAGTCCAAGTCACATATGCAAAAGCAAAGGGTGTTTATTCGGGCTCAAGCTCGGGCTCCCAGACCTCACCAACGCAGTGGATCCGTGCTGAGAGCCCCGAACAAGGGCAGAGTAGGGTTTTTATGGGGTTTGTGACAGGGGAGGTACAGAAGTTGTGGCTTGGGAACAGTGATCCAATCATAATCACACAACATCATTGACAGCGGGTTTGACCACACACATTGTTTAGAGTATTCGTTACTTTTGCGGGATCCAATTACGACGTTTAGAGCACCTTTAAATTCAACCAATCACAGAGCGAGCCTAGGGTCTTGGTCGGGGACTAACGGGTTAACTTTAACATCAGGTACCAGGGTCCTATCTATAGTGTCTATCTCCAGGCCTCTCCCTTAGTAATGTGGAGGGTGGTCTCTGACCTTTCCTGATTGGGTGTTGCATGGGTGGTTACTCCTGCCTTGGGCAATGTGTAACTGATAGTTTCCTGATAGTTTTGGGGAAGCTGAAACTCAGGCCTTCTAGTTCAGAGGGGAAACTTAAAGCCTGTCATGGAGTCAGTTTGGTTTAGACTTGTGTCCTTACAATATAAACATTTAAAAAAAATTTTAAATGGTGAGAAAATACAGCAATCCCTGGGTGAACCCCCAGACCTGCGGCATTCAATCAGGTTCAATCCTAGTCAATGAGGAAAGAGTTCATTCTAATCCAAAGAAGTACCAGCCAGTAACTTACAGAGCTTTAATAAACTCACATACGGAGAGCACATCTATTACAGAAGGATGAAGCTTTGACTTGCTGAGATTAACCAACAGTGTTCAACAGGGCGGGAGAGGTCCCAGATTCAAAGTGGCCTATCTGAATTGGGAGTATTGTTGCATTAGGAATTGCACAGAAAGATACTTTTCCCTGAAGATATTAATATTACATTTTATTACTTAATTCCTTCAAATTGTAATTTCAAAATGTTATTTTATGTCTTCTATTATGTCTTCATAAAACATAGCCATCTGTCAAATCAACAAGAAGCTGAAGGGAAAAAGGGTAGGTGGACAAACTCTTTATTTGAGTGAATTGACCTATGTTTGAATGGTAGGATAAATGAGTGCTATCAAAGAGAGGAGTTTGGGAGTGACCTTGTGTTGATCTAGACTCCTATGATTATCAGGAAAGTACCAACATTATTACCTTTGAAACTTGGGCTCTTATGTTTCCCCTCGTAAATAAGTCACCTAGAAAGTATTATGTTTTCTTTTAACTCAGAACTAAAATGCAGCTTGAAGAAAACATTTTCCTTTGAAAATGTGGTACAAACTAATTTCTAGCTTCTCTGACTATTGAATTACATACATTAACAAAGGAAACATGTACATGAGAAATAAGCTCATCTGTCTGTCAGAGAAAAATGGAAAAATAAGTAGAGGATTTAATAAAAATACAAAGGAATAATTACAAATACATTAAATTTAAAGTGCCACACACTGCAAACATACTGAGTCATAGGCACACTGTTCCTTGACTGCCGAATTCAAATGTCCAAGGGCTACATGAGCTGGAGTACATCTCCCCAGTTGTTCTGGCTGAATGTAAAAAAAAAAAAACAAAACAAAAAAACAAAAAAACAAAACCACACATTAAGAATTATTAAATGCATAATAATGAATAAGAAAAATTTTCTCTGAAGTCCACAATATCCATAGAAATGTAATTAACTCATTCGTTTAAAACAATAAATAAATAAGCTCACAGGAAGGTTTGTCAAGACTCAGAAAAATGAGCAATGACATTCTTTTTCAAGATACTCTTAGTAATGGCTATTCTTTATAGTATCAGACATTTCTCTTTTTTAAAAACATTTTTATTTATAATTGAGAGACAGAGAGAGACAGAGCTCTAGCAGGGGAGGGACAGAGGAACGGGGAGACACAGAATCTGAAGGAGGCTCTAGGCTCTGTGCTGACAGCACAGAGCCCAACGTGGGGCTCAAACTCACAAACTGCGAAATCATGACCTGAGCAGCGGTTGGACGCTTAACCGACTGAGTCACCCAGGAGCCCCATATAGTATCATACATTTCTTTAGTGTCTCTTGTATAAAAAGTATTTTAAAACTCATGTTAAGAATCAATAAGAATGTGGCTCAAGTTATTAAAGGAAGAATTAACAAGACAGAATCTTAAAAAAGATTTTCAAACCCTACTGACTAGGGGATCAGAATAGATTATCTTCTGTGTAGAGATGAGCAGTTGCTCGCATTTCATGGCTTTAGCGAAGAACGTGATTTTACAAAGGCCACGAGAACCATGAGACACTGCAATTAGGAGTTGCTGGGCAAACCATTTGAGGCACATCTAGATTAAATGTACAATGTAAGCAAACAAATTCTGTCTGCTCGTTGTTACATACAGATCATCATGAGTCTTCCCTAAGATGCCATAGCACGTCATGATATCCAAGAGGGGACAGTGCAGCATTTCCTGGCCATGGGAATTCTTTTTTCATAGACCTGTCAGAATTTTTTGGGATTATTTTTGTTACACACAATGCCACACACTCTTTCATGGAAAATACTTTGGGAGTTTTAGTGTGGAAACACTCTGCTTATCAGCCAAAGAACAGTAGGTAAATTGTACATAGATAAAATGTAGATAGTAGATAGTAGATAAAATGCCAACATATGGTCCTGGAGTTTAAGTCAAGGATCTGAAAAGTCAAATACTGGAAAATTAAGAAAAAACCTTTTTTTGCCAATACACAGTGACCTTACCAGTATCTCTGGGTAAAAAGAGAAAATAAAGACTGAGGGGGGAAATATAGGAATAGGAGTTTAAAAGAGTGTTCCAAGAGACTATTCCAGTCCTCTACTCCTAGCCTGTACAGGATAGTATCTCTTGTAAATGATGGGTGCTCAACTGTAGAAGATACAGATCCTCCCCCATGGAGCCACTAATGTATTCAGAGAGAAATGTAAGGTTCAGCAAATACATCCAGGGGGATAATGTAGCTGAATACAGGGTTCTGAGGAAGCAATTAAGGAGGGGTGTAACCCAGTCTTGGAACAGCTATGAGTTGAAAGTTCGCTCAAGAAAGGTTTTAGTTTTTGAATAAGAAGTCATAAATTAAGCTGAATCCGGAAGTATGAGTACGAAACAGCCAGAACAATTTTGAGAGTGGGAATGCTTCACGTAGAAGGATTTAAATACACATGAAATTATAGGTAATGCACGAAGGCCCCACATTATTAGGAACCTTCTACTTAGGTAAGTGGAAATATCCACATATGTTGAGTGAAAGAAAAAGATCTTGCCTAAGAATTAGGGGATTATATTTAGTCCTAAAGTATCTAGTGATGGGCTCTGACTTAGGTCATGAAAACCCTTGGAACCTTAGTTTTCCCGTCTCTGTTGAGAGTTAACTGTGGGACTAAGGCTCTGGCAAGTTGTTCTCAGCTTTAACAGTGATATGAAATCAAACAACATTAATAGTAAATGCTGAATAAAGTTTACCAGGCATGATTGTGAACTCTTTGCATGTGGCAACACTAGGAAACTGAGACTTAGAGACTTTAAGGGACTTACTCAAGGTTTCATAACTAGCAGGACAGAATTGGTATTCAAACTGTGGCAAGCGGATTTCAGAATCTGTACTCTTAACCATAGGTTAAGTTGCCTCTCAATGTAGAAGATATAAGTAAGTAATATTGAAAATTAAAAGATTTTATTATTTTTTTCTCTGTTTTCAAACCATATAAATCCCATCTTTGTAGGACAGGGGAACCATATAGGTAAACTCCTTCAAGCATATCATATTTAGTTCAAATTTTTCAAATATTGAAGAATTATGAGGTTAGATGGTACCAAATAAACGAATAAGTGAATACCTTAAATACATTTTAATCACTTAGGAAGAATGATGCTATGTGGTAATCCCAAGTCTATTATTTCTAGAGATGCCCACTAACATTTCAGGTGAGTCACTGTAAAACTTGTGGAATTGGTAAGAGTTGCTAGAAACACAGGAACAAAGACAGAGAATGATAAGCAAGTCCCAAACTAACTTGTGGTGTCAGTGTTCAAGATAACCTACCCCGCAGCGTTAATGCTTCGCTGTCATCCAGGTCTGGGTCAGAGGACATCCTGAGAGACTCTAGCTGTCACAGAACCCTTCGTGCTCAGTACCTAAGTCTCCATGCATGAGTTCCAAGATGGACAAGTGCGTCTGAGAGTAATAACTCAACAGTTATGGTCAAATTGCATTATTTCCAAAACAAATATAACAAAAATGGGTGGATATCTTTAACCAATTCTTCCAAATATTTCTTTAAATTAACATTATTCTTGATTAAAGGTATGTGTTTTTGTACATACATACATATATATGTATACATATAATGCGTATATACACTATATACAGCAAGCACATATGCATGTGTATAGTATATGTGCATGTATTGTATATGTTGCATATTGTATGTATACTGTATATGTGTACATATCATATATTGTATATGAATGTATATATACTATATATATTGAAGTGGTTAAATATAGAAACAACAACACATTACCCACTCACATTACCCTGTGTTACCCAACACATTAGATTACCCACTCACCCATGAGAATCATCCATCTTTGAAACAACATTTTTTTAAACAATTTAAAGCAATAAGAGTATTTTTTCTTTATAAGAGAAGACATTTTTTGAAGACTACATAGCAGGGTGGAAAAAACTTGAATATTACACATTCTTTACTTTCCTAGGAAAAATTACTTCACTCCACTGTGCCTCAATTTCTTCATCTGGAGAGTGGAAATAATAATACCTACTTTGCAAAACTGAAAGACTTCAAATGAAATCATTAGGTGTGGTAAGAGTACATAAATCTGGTAACATATTTTCTGCCACAGAAACAGCATTTAATTAATAATTACTATATTGCCATTGACATTATCTTCACTATTATTAGAATTCACGCCCAAATCTCAAAGTCATCTATAAAATCTACATTTTGATTTTTAGTTATGTGATCATTTAAAAGAAAAAGTCTAGGGGCGCCTGGGTGGCTTAGTCGGTTGAGCGTCCGACTTTCGCTTAGGTCATGATCTCGTGGTTCACGGGTTCGAGCCCCGCGTCGGGCTCTGTGCTGACTGCCAGCTCAGAGCCTGGAGCCTGTTTCAGTCTGTGACTCCCTCTCTCTCTGGCCCTCCCTTGCTCACGCTGTCTCTCTCTCTCTCCTAGAAATAATAAATAAAAAAAAAAATTTAAAAAATAAATAAATAAAAGAAAAAGTCTACAAGAAAATCAGAAAAATCCGAAGCCAATACAGTTTATCTAATTCTGTTGGACATCCATGAAGATGGGCATACTGTTCCGTACATGGAATTAATGCTGAGTATCACAAATGGTAAAAAAATAATAATAATAAAGAATTTTTTAAAACTCTAGTTAAACAAAATGGGAAAAAAGAATAAGGATGTTGATAAGAGCCCTCTGAGGATTTTCAGTTCACCACTGACAGTAAATATGTTGCAGCTTCTTTGTTCTAGATGAAATAAAATAGTCCCTCTTGAGTAATGGAACTTAGTTTCTGTCTTGAAGGAATAATTACAGAATGATAATGGGATCACTAAGAAATTTATGAGACGTAGAATAAGTGTCTTTACTATAATACTGAGATATGATGAAGTAAAGAAATTCGACAGACCCATCTCATCAAAGCCACTTGAAAGTGTTAATGTCTTCCAAATGTCAAAACAACACGACAATTTAGTTAAAAAAGAGTCAAATTCCTTGAGTGTGTGTTAACAAAACACATGAAATATATGTTTAAAGAAGTTTTAAATTTTAAGCCAGTTTCTTTGAAGTCTTAAAAAGAAAACTAGGGGCACCTGGGTGGCTCAGCCAGTTGAGCATCCGACTTCGGCTCAGGTCAGATCTCATGGTTTGTGGGTTCGAGCCCCGCATCGGGCTCTGTGCTGACAGCTCGGAGCCTGGACCCTGTTTCGGATTCTGTGTCTCCCTCTCTCTCTGCCCCTCCCCCACTCATGCTCTGTCTCTCTCTGTCTCAAAAATAAATAAACTATTAAAAAAAAAAAAAAGAATACTAAAGTGTTGCCCCGTGGTGTGCCTCTGCCCGGGCCAGCTTCCCGGCCGACCCCAGGGCAGTCGCACTGGGCGCCGTGCCTCACGGGGTCTTATGCTTCACGTCTCATGCTTTGCAGGTGCCGTATTAAAATTCCTAACCATTTTACCTTTGAACGTATTTGTGTTCCGTAAGCGAATGGAACAGACAAGGTCCGGAACTGCCTCATGGCTGCCTCCCTGGGTGAGTGCTCTCCGGACTCCCATCCCTGGCACCCTGGGTGCTGTTTAGCCTGTCCGTTGATGATCCGCCCACTGGTATCTGCCGCGTCCACACCTGCTGGGCCGCCGCTGTGGGGATTAGCCGTGCGGCGTCCTGTGTCTTGAGACAGGGCCTGGTGGCAGCTGTCCGCGGCCACTTCCATGGGCGACGGCCAAAGCTCTCCTGCGCTACTGAAGACACACACGAGGGTGTCTGCGCAGACACCGTAACCCCCTGCACTGTGGGCTCTGGCTTGAGCCTGTGGGAAGAGAAGGTGCCCAGACGTGGAGAATCCCATTGCTTAAGGGACCACGACATTAAATAGCAAATAAAGTATACCAGGACAGATCAAAACATGGATTAAAAGAAAATTAAAGGGTCATATATTAGTGCCTTTAATGGCATCGTTCCTGCTTTTTGAATAGGAAGCTCTACATTTTCATTTTTCACTGGCACCCACAAACTGTGCAGCCAGCTCTGCCTAGTGCCGAACGGGCCAGGCAGAGGGCAGGCACCCAGTACATTTCTTCAGCGGGTGCTGAAGGTCGTCTTCATTGCCGAGAGTGCCGCGTCAGTCTTGACAATTTCTTTTACCACCAGTGGGAAATCAGTGTGCAGTTCACCTTCAAGGAGAGTGCATTCTACTGGGTACAAGGGGTGGAGAGTAACAGTAGCGAGTGCCCCGCGTTTGGAGGATGAGAGAAACCTGTTAGACTTCTTACTCTTGTCCTTGTAGCAGCAGTAGAAACACACACACACACACACACACACACACACACACACACACACACCACCAAGATTCAAGCCCACACTATGCCTAAATCCAGCACCTTTTACTCTTGCTTCATTTTCTTTAACTTAAAAATAAAATGTTTTATTTATTTTTGAGAGAGAGAGAGAGACAGCGTGAGCAGGGGAGGGCCAGAGAGAGAGGGAGTCACAGACTGAAACAGGCTCCAGGCTCCGAGCTGGCAGTCAGCGCAGAGCCCGACGCGGGGCTCGAACCCACAAACCGTGAGATCATGACCTGAGATGAAGGCGGACGCTAAACCGACTGAGCCACCCAGGCGCCCCTAAATAACTCCACTTTTATCTTCATTCTAAGCTCATCTTTTGTATAAGATTTCCTTTGGGGGGGGGAAATGTTTGACATTACCAGAAGAGACAGCTTTAAAAAAATTAAATCTGGAGACTTCTTCTGGGAAGATGAAGTGAACATAATTTTCTCTATTCCTTTCGCTAATTACAACTAAAAACCATGGGAATATATGAAACAGACCAAAGAGGACTGTGAAAGGTGACAATGAGGTGGCAGACCAGCTAGGGACCTCAGGACCTGAGGAATGACATGGGGGCAAGTTTTCTGGATTTTCTTTTTGCCTCAGAGGAAGAACCGAAGAATCTGGTAATCTGGAAATGCTAACAGGGACAGACACAAAAAAGTCCCAAGAAAAGCTCACGTTCTCTCGCCAGAAGAAAGGGGCAGCCGGCCATGATAAAAACTTTTTAAACAGTAACTATGCTATTCTAGCCAAACACTACAGGAAAAACAAAAACTACCCCACCCCCATCTATGGCAGTAAAGGCTAAGTGGGGATTCTGGACTTCCATGCTCATGAGGTTATACAGGTCTGCACGTGTTCCAAACTTGAGTCAGAACAGTATCAGAAAAGGCTGAGCAGGGAACCAGGACTTTCGTTTATCTCGTTGGAGCACCTCCTTCATCCCCTCCAATGTTACTGGGGACAAAACAAGAGTCCTGAACTTCCACCCTTAATTCCAACATTCATAGGAAACACCCAAACCCCTCACCAGTGGTGTGGTGTCAGAAGAAGCCCAGTGAAAGTTCACCCTCCCCATCACTAAGCAGTAATGAGACCATCCCACTGAGGTACCAGTGGGGACCACGCAAGGAGCTGGAAATCCCACCCGTGCCCAAAAGTAATGAGCCCCCTACCTTGGGTGTCAGCATAAGCCAAGTGGCAGTAATGGGGAGGCATCCCCTTCCCTGCCAGAGCAGGGTCATAGAAGTCTGGCTAAAACAGACAATCTCAATAAGGTCAAAAGTCTCATAATATAAAAATGCCAAGTTTTCACTAGAAACTTACTCGCCAAACTAAGAACTAGAAAGATCCAAAAACACATGCAAAAAGAT